>ML663016.1:3765868-3958603 GCA_007570785.1 Antilocapra americana
CAATTTGTATGGAAATACAAAAAACCTCGTATAGCCAAAGCAATCTTGAGAAAGAAGAATGGAACTGTAGGAATCAACCTACCTGACTTTAGGCTATACTACAAATCCAGTCATCAAGACAGTATGGTATTGACACAAAGACAGAAATATAGATCAATGGAACAAAATAGAAAGCCCAGAGATAAATCCACGCACCTATGGACACCTTATCTTTGACAAAGGAGGCATGAATCTACAATGGAGAAAAGACAATCTCTTTAACAAGTGGTGCTGGGAAAACTGGCAGCCACTTGTAAAAGAATGAAACTAGAACATTTTCTAACACCATACACAAAAATAAACTCAAAATGGATCAAAGATCTAAGCATAAGACCAGAAACTATAAAACTCCTAGAGGATAACATAGGCAAAACACTCTCTGACATAAACCAAAGTGGGATCCTCTATGACCCACCTCCCAGAATATCGGAAATAAAAGCGCGAATAAACAAATGGGACCTAATTAAAATTAAAAGCTTCTGCACAACAAAGGAAACTATAAGCAAGGTGAAAAGACAGCCTTCAGAATGGGAGAAAATAATAGCCAATGAAGCAACGGACAAACAATTCATCTTGAAAGCAACTCCTGCAGCTCCATTCTAGAAAAATAAACGACCCAATGAAAAAGTGGGCCAAAGAACTTAACAGACATTTCTCCAAAGAAGACATAAAAATGACTAAAAAGATGCTCAACATCACTCATTATCAGAGAAATGCAAATCAAAACCACAATGAGGTATCACTTTACACCAGTCAGAATGGCTGCCATCCAAAAATCTACAAGAAATAAATGCTGGAGAGGATGTGGAGAAAAGGGAACCCTCTTACACTGTTGGTGGGAATGCAAACTAGTACAGCCACTATGGAAAACAGTGTGGAGAGTCCTTAAAAAACTGGAAATAGATCTGCCATATGACCCAGCAATCCCACTGCTGGGCATACACACCGAGGAAACCAGAACTGAAAGAGACACGTGTACCCCAGTGTTCATCGCCGCATTGTTTACAATAGCTAGGACATGGAAGCAACCTAGATGCCCATCAACTGACGAATGGATAAGAAAGCTGTGGTACATATACACAATAGAATATTACTCAGCATTAAAAAAAAATTCATTTGAATCAGTTCTACTCAGGTGGACGGAACTGGAGCCTATTATCCAGAGTGAAGTAAGCCAGAAGGAAAAACAAAAATACAGTATACTAACACATATATATGGAATTTAGAAAGATGGTAATGAGAACCCTGCATGCAAGACAGCAAAAGGAACGCAGATGTATAGAACAGACTCGTGGACTCTGTGGAAGAGGGCAGGGGTGGGATAATATGGGAGAATGGCATTGAAACATGTTAATTATCATATGTGAAATCAGTTGCCAGCCCAGGGTTGATGCTCGGGGCTGGTGCACCGAGATGTCTCAGGGGAAGGGAATCGGGAGGGAGTAGGGAGGGGGGTTCTGGAGGGGGAGCATATGCGAATCCATGGCGGTTTCATGTCATTGTATGGCAAAACCAACACAATAAAGTAAAGAAAATTAAAAAAAAAAAGAAAGACCAAATTTGCCTCCCAATAGCTTTTAACTTACTGGTCCTCCTTTATTGCTGAAGTCACACAAAATCAGATTCCAGTTTTTATTGGCAGGCTTTCAAACAGCTGAAGACAACAATCACATCTCCCATGGCCATTCCTTCTCTAGAGAAAGATATTTCCCCAAATGATATGATTTCCTGTGTCCTTGTATTCCTAACTGCCCTGCTCTACATAAGCTCCTATTTCTTCAAGCGACAACAGGAGTTTCAGCATGGAGTCTAAGGACTACTCACAGGTAGTTTATTTTTGTACAGAGTTGACTGGGACTTAAGTTATACTCTTGATGGGATTATACCTCTAAAAATGCAGCTGGCTTTTTGACGGCAGTCATAACACATTATTAACATATATTCACCTTAATTTAACCATAATAACCTCTATTCAAGCATGATTTTTCCATCTCAAACTTGAGCAATTTGTTTTCTAAATCTATGCAGGCATCTCTTTCCATATGTATATATTTCTGTAAAATTTTTCTAGGTTTTACTATTTTAAGGGTTTCCTGAATCTTGTTTTTCATAATCCATAAATATGATAATGTCTTGTTTAAGTTGCCAGTAAGTATGGTGAATAATTAGATTAAATATAGAGCCTTTTGCTTCCCTCCAGGGAGAGGACAGTCTCTTAGCCAGCAGTATCTGGACACATCTATTTAATCAGTAAATATACCTAACTGTCAATTTATATCTCTCTATTTTTCTCCAGAATATTGTGAGAGACTATCAAAAGCCTTACTGAAATACAGATACACAGTGAATTCAGGTCACCCTCCCTGACTTCCCAGCCTAATAAGAACTATTAAATTATAAAATATTCTTGGTTTAGCATGACTCTTTCATGGTGAACCTATAATCATTGACCCTGATCTGAGTGTTAAGTTGTTCAGCACATAATTCTCAGATCTCCTACAGGATACAGAGACGAGATCTTGGGAAAGCCTGTATGAGAGCTGGAATAGGGGGAAATTGTTAGGAAGGAAGACAGACCTGGTACTTAATTCCTTACCTAGGCTACGAGGCACATGTCTGCTGGCCTGGGAAGCCATACCTTCTCCAAAGGCTGAGGAGAGAATGGTGTGCAGAACAAAGAAGGACTCACGAGTGCTTGGTTTTGTGGTAAGGTGTGCCAGGGCACTTTGCTTGGACTACTTTGTCCAGGCTTAATGATGCACTATCTCCCATCCAGATGTACTTCCCGAAACAGCTGTGAGAACTTACATCTCTCCGAGGAAAGGTACTCAGTAACTTGAATTCATCCCATGGAAATCCTTTGGAAGCTACAAAATCAAAGACGATCTGGAGCTTATTGCTGGCTAGGAAACGCCGCTCGAGGAACTCGCCGCTTGGGGTCCGGATCCGTAGTTTGCTCACAGGCTCAGCATTTTCTTCCTTTGGCTCAGGAGGCAAAGCCTGCTCCAAGGAGAGTCTGATGGCCTGAAGAGGGCAAAAACCAGGTGTTAAACTGTTGACAGATGGAACTGTGGGGGGTGGGGAAGGGAGACACTAGAAAAATCTGCTAGCTTCTCGAAACCCGTCAAAAAGTCACTGCCCATTTACTAAGCCTAATACTTGAACAACAGAATCATGTGGTTTTCACCTTTTTAAATATTAGCCCAATATGCAAGTAATTAAAATAAATCCCATCATGATGACACATTAAATTGATAGGTAACGACATAGAAAAGAAACTAATGTTTTACTGAAAGACTCAGTATTTGTGAGTGAGGAAATATGTATCAAACACCCAGCTGCTTCCATTCTGTGGTATGAATTAAGGCTATTAGAAGCATCTGCAAAAGCACACGTGTGTGCATGTGCACACACACACACAGATGGGGATGTGGAGCTGGGGGGAGAGAGAACGAAAGAGAGAGAAAACATACATTTCCCAAGTAGAAATGGCTGAAGACTTTGTAGAACTCTGGATAAGATATTAACAATGAAATGGAAGAATGATTCTGCTTGGAGTGATGAAAATTTTTGGAAACAGTGGTGGTGGTGGCAAAATTGTGAATGTAATTCATGCCATTTAATTGTACTTAAAAATGTTACAAAGGCAGATTCTGTTATATATATTTTGTTTCGATACAAGAAAATGGAATGGAAAGAAAAGAAATTAAAATATTAGGTTTACCGGAGGAGACTATAGTCTTAGTTCCAGCCTTGCCACTGAACTGCTGTCAGATTTGGCCAAGTCTCTGGATCTAGAGATGGCAGATTCAAACACCTGAGGGTAAACTGTTGGGAGATCTCACGGCTAGGGCTCTAGTTCTTAACCTAGTGTTACGTTGTTTCACATTCAAGATACTCCCGCAGAAGGAAGGTAAAGGTCTCTGATGTCCCTGCCTATGGCAGAAACTCACTAAAACCATTTTGTTCCTGGAACCGGGGGGAGGTTCCTTAGACAAGTCAGCCTGGAACTGGCAAGCTCAGCTTCACAGAAAGTAACCAGTTGTGTTCCTGGTTACTCTCACTCTTTCATGTTCCCAATTTTCATCAACAAGAAAAATAAAATTTCCCCCAATTAATTTACACCTATTATAATCAAGTACTGTGAGAGAGATATTGGGATATACATTTTCTAAAATCTCAACACAATTTTCCAAGTTGGTGTCACTTTTCCTTTTTGAGAAAGATCACACACACACAAACTCTATTAAACAACTCTCAGGCAAAAGGGGAAATATAAATGAAAATTACAGACTATCTAGAAAACAATGACTATTGAAATTTCATATTCATATTAGAATGTATGGGATTCAGGTAAAGCAGTACTCAGAGGAAATTTGTAACCCTAAAATTCTTATATAATTCAAAAGGAAAGAATAAAAATAATTAAAAATGAGGCTTAAAAAATTAGGAGGGAAAAAACCCCCAACAAATGGAAAGTAAGCTGAGAAGAAAATAAAACTAAAAGCATAAAGTAACTGCATTAGAAGAAAAGAAGAAAAACATAACTAGTAACCAATAAATAGGCTGCTTTTTTGGAGAAAAATCAATAAACTTACAAAGTAATAAAAAGAAAGAAACACAAAAATGGTAACCTACAGAAGTGGGGTAATCAGGGTGGAAGAAGTGACAGCATTTTCTAAATACAGTGTTTAATATTTTTTACTTCTGACTAATACAAACGTATTTCCTGTTAAAATATATTTAAAACAACTAATAGCAGAACAAAATCTGCTCAGACTCTAGTATGAATAAGAAATTACTTTCTGTGTTACTGTAGCCTGCCAGGCTCCTCTGTCCATGGAATTTTCCAGGAATAATACTGGAGTGGGTTGGCATTTCCTTCAAAGGGGATTATAAACATGGGATTATATACACATTCCTATCCCAAAGAAAGGCAATGCCAAAGAATACTCAAACTACTGCACAACTGCACTCATTTCACATGCTAGTATAGCAATGCTCAAAATTCTCCAAGCCAGGCTTCAGTAATATGTGAACCATGAACTTCCAGATGTTCAAGCTGGTTTTAGAAAAGGCAGAGGAACCAGAGATCAAATTGCCAACATCTGCTGGATTATCGAAAAAGCAAGAGAGTTCCTGAAAAACATCTACTTCTGCTTTATTGACTATGCCAAAACTTCTGACTGTGTGGATTACAATAAACTGTGGAAAACTCTGAAAGAGATGGGAATACCAGACCATCTGACCTTTCTCTCGAGAAACCTGTATGCAGGTCAGGAAGCAACAGTTAGAACTGGACATGGAACAACAGACTGGTTCCAAATAGGAAAAGGAGTACGTCAAGGCTGTATATTGTCACCCTGCTTATTTAACTTATATGCAAAGTACCTCATGAGAAACACTGGGCTGGAAGAAGCACAAGCTGGAAGCAAGATTGCCAGGAGAAATATCAATAACCTCAGATATGCAGATGACACCACCCTTATGGCAGAAAGTGAAGGGGAATTAAAAAGCCTCTTGCTGGAAGTGAAAGAGGAGAGTGAAAAAGTTGGCTTAAGGCTCAACATTAAGAAAACTAAGATCATGGCATCTGGTCCCATCACTTCATGGGAAATAGATGGGGAAACAGTGGAAAAGTGTTAGACTATTTTTTTGGGCTCCAGAATCACTGCAGATGGTGATTGCAGCCATGAAATCAAAAGATGCCTACTCCTTGGAAGGAAAGTTATAGCCAACCTGGATAGCATATTGAAAAGGAGAGACATTACTTTGCCAACAAAGGTTCGTCTAGTCAAGGCTATGGTTTTTCCAGTAGTCATGTATGGATGTGAGAGCTGGACAGTGAAAAAGGCTGAGTGCTGAAGAATTGATGATTTTGAACTGTGGTGTTGGAGAAGACTCTTGAGAGTCCCTTGGACTGCAAGAAGATCCAACCAGTCCATCTCAGTCCTGGGTGTTCATTGAAAGGACTGACTTTGGCCACCTCATGCGAAGAATTGACTCATTGGAAAAGACCTTGATGCTGGGAAGGATTGGGGGCAGGAGGAGAAGGGGAAGACAAAGGATGAGATGGCTGGATGGCATCACTGACTCAATGGACATGGGTCTGGGTGGACTCCAGGAGTTGGTGATGGACAGGGAGGCCTGGTGTGTTGTGGTTCATGGGGTCGCAAAGATTAGGACATGACTGAGCACTGAACTGAAGTGATACACACAACATATGTAAAGTTCCCATTGTGGTGTCTGAGACATATCAGGCTTTGGTTAATGGCTGCTTAGGGTTACACTGGCTAAATAGTCCTACACGCTCACTTTTTATATGGTGAAATTTATACTCAGAAATGGAGACATAAATATTGGTTAAAAACCAGAAGAATAGAAAGTTAAATCAGTTACTTTTATCTTTTTTTTGGATACCACAAGTAGAAATGTATCTAATATTAGGGTTCTGAGTCAGCAATGAGTTTCAGTAAAATATTTTCAAATATTAAACTATTTTAGTAACACTGTCATATGTTAAAAACCCAATGAAGAGATGAACCTATGTACATCAAAATTAAGGTTCAATTATGTCTATTATAGCTTTTAGTATACTATATTATTGATACTTGTTTATTTAATGTCTGGCTTTCCCACTACCCTGCAGGCTCTGTAGGACGTAAGAATATGTCTTACTTTTTATTATAACTATAGGGCATAGTACAAAATAGATGCTCACTATATATATTTGATAACAGAAGCAATTAACATGTTAACTGAAATACTGCATGTAAAAGTGCTTAGTATGGTGATAAGCACATAGTAGGTGCTCAGCAAATGCTACAAGAATCTGAATATCATGGCTTCTATTTCTAGGAACCAAGAACTGAACACCCTGAGTTTTCTTTCTTTGAAGTTGACTTCCTCCAGCATCAACTGTTCAGATTAAGTTTCTATGTGTGTCCTACAAGGGCCAGCTAACCAAAAGTTATTTAAAGGGTAAACTACCTCTATGGATTAGTTATATATATATTTTAAACTATTTTTTCTGATTATAAATGTAATATACATTTACTATAAAAATTAGAGTAAGTGATAAGAAAACATTACTAATTAAAATCTAGGTTCACCACCAAGAGATAGCCACGAGTGGCATTAAGTATATTCATAGTGGGGTGTGGCCATCACCACTATCTGTTTCTAAAACTTCTCATCACCTCAGAATCTCTTCATTAATTTTCACTTAAATACACATTTTAAACTTTTAAAAACAAAATTTGAATCAGTGTTATACACAGCTGATACACAGTATCTTTTGTTAAAAGCTGTATTTTGTCACTGTTCTAGAGTTTTTATTGAAATATAACATACACGAAAAAGTGCATGTCTTAAGTGTACAACTTGATAAATTTTCAGTAAGTGAACATTTCTGTATAACTAGCACCCTGATCAAAGTTCTCAGAAGCTTTTTATCTCCTTTTTGAGAATTACCTTCCTAAAGTTAATCACTATCCTGACTTTTAACACTGTGGTTCAAAAAAGTTTAATCTATTAAATGTGATATATGGTTAGAAAACAGGCTTTTGGTATGACAACCAGTGGTTCAAATTCTGGCCAATAGGCATATGACAGTCTTTATGAACTTCAGGTATCCTATTTAACAGGGCCAATAATATCTTCCACATAAGGGTTCTTGTATAAAAAGCAGTCGTATTTATAAAACACTTAGCAAGTGCTGACACCTGGTCAGCACTCAAATTAGTCAGATGTGCCCAGCGCTGAAGTTCATGCCGTAGCACTGTGCACAACAGACGAGTCACTGTTGGTGTTGTTACCATTATCCCTTTGCATCTACTTTAAATCAGAACTTAATGTGATATTTCCTGGTTTCTCCTCCTGTTTCTCCTTTAATCCACCTGTCTGCCTGCTTTCTATTTTGACATTTCCCTGCACAGTATAACAACAGATGCTACATTATTATCCGAACTCAACCAATTATACTATAGACAAATAAACAACAGTAGCTCATTACCCCATTCATTGTGCAGACAATGTCTGCTCCTCAATGCACCCAGTCTCCAGGGCTTTTCCCCAGAATGAAAACAGACCTCAGATATCTCTCACCAGTGATCCAATGTGGAAAACAATGGAGAGATACTAGGTAAGTCAGCAACCTTGGGATCTGAATACCTAAGTTTTGCCAGCAAAAAAAGAACAAAAATACATTAGTAGCTCAGTTTCAAACTGGCTAAAAGCAAAGGCCTTGTGTAAGTAAATACTGTGGTAAAACAAATGACATAAAGGACAGCTACAATTGAATAGCATCATAGTAAACACTATTGTTAAACTTTGGTTTGCTCAACAAATAGTTTTTTATTTGCATTATTTTAGGTTTGTAACAAAACAAGGAAACCTAGTGTAAGCTGGAAATATGAACTGATCTTGGGCTTTTTGTTTCACTAAAGTCAAATGAATATTCAAAGCATTCACATCTGAGGAATGAGAAATGAGGACTTTTTGAAGTGAAATTAAGCAGTGAAGATAGATATCCAAAAAAGATTGTTTCTATATAATTATGTTTTTTAAACAGAAAGTGTAGGATACACCTACATCAATCTTTTATAAGAATAATCCAAGACTGGCCTAACTTACCCCCAGACATGCATACACAAATACGTGCAAAGGCACACTCTCTTCTAGTCAGTCACGACCAGAAGACACACCAAATAACAATTTATAGCTGGCTGAAGCAGAGTGTGAAATAGGCCAAAGGTAACATTCATTAATTCCACAAACTCTTAAAATGAGCACGTCCTATGTGTTACCTTCCATCTAGATGATGGGAAAATAAGAGGGAACAAAACAGATAAAATATTCTGCTTCCACGAGGCTGACATTTTAAAAGGGTGGGAGAAAAACAACAAATATACACATAGGAAAATACACAGTTTGTCACATAATGATAAGTACTATGGATAAAAGAGCAGGAAGCATTGGTAAAGGGAGAAAGGGGAACATTAAATACCGTAAACCTCGGTACAAATATAAATACAAATACCATAGACCTCAGTGAGTAGAGGCCTAAAGGAGAGAAGGAGTCATATTTATATCTGAGAGAAGTATTATAGGCAGAAGTCACAGTTAATGCTAAGCCAGAATGATCAGGTGGAAAGGGGTAGGAGTTGGAGTCAGAGAGGAAGTAAAGGAGAGGAGTGATTAGATCCTATGTCTTGAGTAGCCCACTTAAATGATTTTTTTCCCATTAAAAAAATTAAGTATAATTTATATATAGTAGCTCAGTTGGTAAAGAATCCACCTGCAATGTAGGAGACCCTGGGTTTGATTTCTGGATCAGGAAGATCCACTGGAGAAGGGATAGGGTACCCACTTGAGTATTCTTGGACTTCCGTTGTGGCTCAGCTGGTAAAGAATCCACCTGCAGTGTGGGAGACCTGGGTTCAATTCCTGGGTTGGGAAGATCCCCTGAAGAAGGGAAAGGCTACCCACTCCAGTATTCTGGCCTAGAGAATTCCATGGACTGTATAGGCCATGGGGTCGCAAAGAGTCAGACACGACTGAGCGACTTTCATTTTCCTTTTCCTTGGAAGAAAAGCTATGACAAACCTAAACAGTGTATTAAAAAGCAGAGACATTACTTTGCTGACAACAGCCCATCTAGTCAAAGCTACAGTTTTTCCAGTAGTCATGCAATGACGTGAGAGTTGGACCATAAAGAATGCTGAGTGGCAAAGAATTGATGCTTTTGAACTGTAGTGTTGGAGAAGACTCCTGAGAGTCCCTTGGATTGCAAGGAAATCAGACCAGTCGAACCACTTTCACACACACACATACATAGTAAAACTCATCCTTTTAAATGTATAATTCAATGATTTTTGATAAATGTATACATTTGTCTAACCATCATCACCCATCAAAATAAAGAACAATTCTATCATCTATGTCCCAAATTCCCCTACCCCCAGGCAATCTCTGTTTTCTGTCTCTGGTTTTGCCTTTTCCAGAATATTATATAAATTTAGTTATAAATGTTACATAAATGGCTTTCTTCATTTAATGTAACACATTTGAGATTCATCCATGTTGTTGATTATATCAGTAGTTCACTCCTATCTATTGCTGATTGGTATTCCATTATGTAGATATATTACAGCTTGATTAGTCTTTCTCCAGTTGAGGGACACTTGAGCTATTCCCAGTTTGGGGTGATTACAAACAAAGCCAATATAAACATCTGAGTACAGACTTCTGCCTAAAAATACATTTTTCTGTTACTTTCATTTCACTGACATAAATACCTAGGTGTGACTGCTGGGTCATATGGTATGTATATTTTAACTTTATAAGAAAGTGCTACATTATTTTCCAAAGTGGATGTGCTATCATTAATGATTCCCATCATTAATATATGAGCATTCCAGTTGCTCTTCATCTTTGATACTATTTGTTATTGTCCTTTTTCTCCTAAATGCTATTCTATTGATAACTGGTATGTATCTATTGTGGTATTAATTTGTATTTCCCTAATGACTAATAATGTTGAGTATCTTTTCACGTCCTTATTTGCCCTGATGTTTATCTTCCTTGGTGAAGTGTCTGTTCAAATATCTGGCCCATTTTTAAACTAAGGGTTTTTTTAAAAAATTGAGTTTTGAGAGTTCATTATATATTCTGGATATTTAGAAAGACGACTTTTCTTTCAGTCCGTGGCTTGTCTTTTCAGTTACTTAACGATGTCTTCTGAACACAAGTTCTTAATTTTTATGAAGTCTAAATATTTGTTATTTTTTGACTTGTGCTTTTGATGTCAGAACTAAGAAATCTTTGCTTCATTCAAAACCATGAAGATCTTCTCCTATGTTTTCTTTTAGGGCTTTAATAGTTTTAGGTTTTACATTTAGGTTTATGACCCATTTTCAGTTAATTACTGAACATGATGCAAGATATGGACTGGAAGTGTTTCTATTGTTTTGTCTTCAATTTTGTTTTGCATATGGATATCCACTAGTTTGCAGCATCATTTGTTGAAAAGACCATCCTTTCTCTATTGAATTGTCTTGGAACTTTTGTCAAAAATCAACTGGCGATCCACACATGTGGATCTATTTCTGGATTCTTTGTTCTGTATCATGGATATATGGAACGATCATTTTGGCAGTCTCCAAAGAGTCTTGATTATACTGTCTTGAACTCTAGTAGTATAAATCCACTGACCTTTTTCTTTCAAAACTGATTTTTGGCTATTCTAGTTCTATTGGCTTTTAATAAAAATTTTAGAATCCACTTGTGAACGTCTAGAAAAAGAAAAAAAATCCTGCAAAGATTTTGACTGAAATCACTGTAAAGATTTTAGCTTTTATTTTGAGAAGACAGGTGACATGAAATGACATGATATGCCAATTGTTTTAAGAAGAATGTATCAAAAGACATACAGGAAAGGCAAAATGGAGGCATGGAGTCAAGTTGCGAGGATACTAAAGTAATCCAGGTAACAGAAAATGGTTGCCTAGGTGAGGGTGGTAGCAGTGGAGTTAATGAGAAGCATCTGAGTTCCACATATATTTTGAAGATAGAGTCAACAGGATTTGCTCATTAAATATGGACATGAAAGAGAGAAGTCAAGAGTAGTTCCAAGGTTTTTGGCTCAAACAACTGGAAAGATTTTCCACTTATTACGATAGGGAAGACTGTGGAAGGTAAGACTGGGTGGGGAGAGTAAGGTCAGTTGTTCAGTTTAAGACATGTTAAGTTTGTGATGCCTATTAGACATCTGAATGGAGATGATGGGCTGGCAATTATACATTCATGTCTGGAGGTAGAGAAATGGGAGGAGATGAAGATATAAATTTGGGGGCCAAATGTATTGACAGTACTTAAAATCATGAAAATAAATGAGATCATCAAATAAGTGTAATGGATCTTTTATAGGTACTGCTGGTCTGACCCAATCCTGTAGCCATTCTCTGCTCCTGGCAACCAATCATCCATCTAGAGGGCATAAAAGCTCACTAAAGATACAGCCTCACTGCTGGATAAAGTAAATCAAGGCAAATGATCATATTTTATAAACTAATATTCAGATATATGATTCTGGGGCTGCTTCTGGTATAAAGAACAGGCTGCAGGTAGTAGTTTGGGTATCAGGAAAATGAAATTTCTAGTTTAATGGTTCACAAGGCTAGCAGCAGAATACTTTAATTGGAACCACCTAAGCAATAAGTCTCGATAATTATAGTAAGGTATATTTATATATTGGCACCTTCCTTATTAAGTTGTTGCAGAGATTCAATAAGTTAATATCTGTAAAGTGCTCAGCACAGAGTTTAGGACACATTAACTGCTCAACAGATAGTGACATGCTGATGGCAAAATTGATTATCATTATGGTCCAGTGTAATGGTATTACCTATGTGAAAAGAAGCAACTTACCTAAGCTGAAAACACAAACTATAAAACAGTTTTAGTTTAATAACCTATTCATGGTGCCACCTTCATTCTTCCTGTGTAGAGTAATAGAATACTGGATAATAGAATAATACTGTATAATAGTAATAGAATCAAGTAAAAGAATACTGGATTGGAGTTCTGGTTCTGCTTTTACTAGACAAATGTTAGGTAAGAATTTTAAAATAGGCTTTTTAATCCTGCTATGATCTTATTTTCTTCATCTGTAAGATGTTAATGATTGTATCTCCCATAATCCATTTTGTAGGATGGTTGTGAAGATTAAATCAGAGATTGAAGAGAAGTGCCAATGTTTCTAATTCCATGTTCTTCTGTTCTCTCATTTAGTGGTCTTTAATATTGCTTAGGATTTTCTACTTGAAGAGGCATAAAAATTGAAAGGAACCAACTCTGGGTAGATAGGCAAAAACAAAATTGTCTATTTGAGGAAACCAGCAGCAAAAGAGAATAGCTTTGTGTCCATTCTTTCCTACCATGATTCCCCAAAACTTGGCTTTCTAGCACTTAGCTCTAATGATTAAGACTGTGTTCCAAATCTGCCCATTTACAGTTCTGAGGAAGTCATGCCTTTCTCCCTTTATTCATGATTATCCAGCCCTTATCTTTTGCCATCTGTCCAACCAGCTATCTATTCAATCCATCCAAAATACTCTTTTACTTCATCTTTAACCACCAATGTATTATCAGTCCTCCAAAGCTTCCTTCCTCTGTTAAGTCTTCCTTGTTGCCTTCCTAGTCAGTGGTCATCTTCCTCCAAACCTGCTATTCTAATGGTTTTTACAATATATATTACGTTTTCCTATAGTTACTTGGTATTCATCTACCCCCCTGTACTAAACAGTGAGTTCCTTGAGGGTACAGGCTGTCTCACACTTGCTATACAGTACCCACAGTACCAGATTCATTGATTTGTACACACAAAAATAGTAACAAATATTTGCTGAAATACTGACTGATTAAAAGACTTGGGAGTCAACAATCTTAGTTGAAAACCTTCTCTACTTACTTCAAACTCAGTGGCAAAAAACAATATTCAGGAAAGATTTCTTAAAGAATATGTAGTTCATACATTTCTTTAAAAAATTTTTTTAAACTTATTTTTTGGTTGTGCTAGGCCTTTGTTGCTACACAGGCTTTCTCTAGCTGTGGTGTGTGGGGGCTAGTCTCTAGTTGCAGTGCACAGGCTTCTCATTGCTGTGGCTTCTCTTGTTGCAGGCACGCAGGCTTCAGTAGTTGTGGCTCCTGGGCTCAAGAGCACAGGCTCAACAGCTGTGGCACATGGGCTTAGCTGCTCTGCGGCATGTGGGATCTTCCCAGATCAGGGATTGAACCCATGTCTCCTGCATGGGCAGGCAGTTTCTTTACCACTGAGCCACCAGGGAAGCCCCATACATTTCTTTAATTACGATAAATCCATTCTTTAAACTGAACTATCAGAAAAATGTGTTGTTTGAGCTTCTGCAGAGATGCTTTCATTAAATTGTGCTCTGGTCTTATGATTTTAAAGTTGAAAGTTGTAAGAGGCTGTTATACATGACTTGCTATTGCTATTACAGCTACTGGGATATAGCTGAGTATCGTATTCACCAGACTGCATAGTCTCCTCTTGAACAGGAACCATATGGAACATTGCTCTATGGTCTTTGTGCTTGAAAAACCTAGGCACCTTCTGAGGGACTGTAACATCAGCTTTTATCTGATATTATAGACAGAGTAACACCTGTAAACAATCATATTTTCCTTTAGCCCAAGAGAAAGAAAGTGAAGTCTCTCAGTTGTGTCCGACTCTTTGCGACCCCATGGACTGTAGCCTACCAGGTTCCTCTATCCATGGGATTTTCCAGGCAAGAATACTGGAGTGGGTTGCCATTTCCTTCTCCAAGAGATATTCCCAACCCAGGGAATGAACCCAGGTCTCCCGCAGTATAGGCAGATGCTTTACCATCTGAGCCACCAGGGAAGTCTTAGCCCAAGAGAAGCAAATAACAAATTCTGTGGCAAATGTATAGAACTCAGTCATATGCATTTGGTATCTCTGCTGGATTATCTGTTGTCAACATATAAATCTTATCTTTGGCTTTATCTTCCTTAATTTACCTTGTCTTGATTTCTTTTATCATTTCTTTTGCTTTTAATCCGTTTGAATTGAATTGCATGTATTTATGTCAGTTACTTGAAACTCATTTTGGAAAGAATAAGTAGATATATAAATTAGCAGGACAGCACAAATGTTTACTGTCATTTCTTTTTTTTTTTCCCTTCAGAATAGTCTTACAGACTTTCACCTTATCATGGCCAAGGACCAGTCAAAATGCATTCCTAGATTTTACTTTAGGACTTACCACAGCAAAATAAAGCCGATCCCGAAGGAATTTTCCTGTAACCAAGGTGATCTAACTATTTACTACTTAATTTTTCTAAAGAATTTTGTAATAAAGATAATAAAAATAATAAAACCATTCTTGTTTCTCAATCCAATGACATAGGTTGGTTTTCTGGTTAGAAAGGGATGCAGTGTTACTGTGAAAAGTCAGGTGACTTGGTTTCTAGTCCAGATTATGTGTCCAACCAGTTTGGTGACCATAAATAAACTGTATAATCTCCCTGGGTCTCAGTTTTTTCAGAGGTTTCAAAATACCAGCTTTTCCCAAAGAGACATTTGTTATATACTAGTGTGCTGAAATGTGTTAACTGGTGCTCCACAAAAAAAATAGGAACAACTGAGTCTGGATAGCACTAAATTAAACTGAGATAGGTGCTCGTGCTCAGTTGTCTGACTCTGCGACTCCACGGACTGTAGCCCACCAGGCTCCTCTGTCCACAGGATTTTCCTAGCAAGAATACTGGCGTGGGTTGCTATTTCCTCCTCCAGGGGTTATCTTACTGATCCAGGGATCGAATCCAGAGTCTCCTGCGCTGGAGGCAGATTCTTTATCCCTGAGCCACCAGGGAAGCCCAAACTAAGATAAGCAGAAGATAAACAGTTTCTCAGTAGTGGGATTTATAAAAGCCATTAATTCGACTCTCTGAGGGAGAGGACAGTTCAGCATTACCTGAAGTTGTTTTGAGTACACCAAAGGACAAGTTCAAGTAATGACTAGCTGCAAAGTATGACTTACCCTTTCTCCCCCTGCATCTTGTCCTCACACATTTACAGCTGGAACACACTTGCACTGAAGAATGCTAAAGGGTATTTATGGGGTTTTCTATGAGAGGACAAGCTTTACCAACATTTGGAAAGTGAGAAAAGTTTAGCCCAGCGTAAAAAAGGTAAATCATCAGAAGAAAGTACATATGCTACCAAGCTCAAGATCCCCTGGAGAAGGGAAAAGCTACCTACTCTAGTATTCTGGCCTAGAGAATTCCATGGTCTGTATAGTCCATGGGGCCTGCAAAGAGTTGGACATGACTGAGCGACTGTCACTTTCACTTTCTAGGTCTAAAAGAGGCAGTTAATTGGGTACACTTGGCATCTAGCAAATATATGTTGAAAAGATACTACTAGAGAGAGAGCTAGCACATTTGTAAAAGAGTATGAAAGTGAAAGTTCTAATATTTTGAAACTATATTTCTTGGGACTTCCCTCGTAGTCCACACTTTCAATGCAGGGGTGTGCTTAGTCACTCAGTCGTGTCTGATACTTACGACCCTATGGACTGTTGCTTGTCAGGATCCTCTGTCCATGCAATTTTCCAGGCAAGAATACTGGAGTGGGTTGCCATTTCCTACTCCAGGGCATTTTCTGGACCCAGGGTTTGAACCCAGGTCTCCTGCTTAGCAGGCAGATTCTTTACCAGTGTGCCACCTGTGAAGCCCTCAACGCAGGGGGTCTGGGTGCAATCCCTGGTAAGGAAACTAGATCCTGCATGCATCTACAACTAAAGATACTGGAATTAAGGCCCTTTGTAGCCAAATAAATACTTTTTAAAAACACTATTTCTTGAAATAGCCTAAAAGTATAGTGACAAATCTCTTATCCAGATTTTCATAAAACTCTACACATATGATTCCTATGGTCATTTACAATGAAAAATGGCCTTGTACTTGAATGGAGTAAGCAAAAGAGCATGAGCTTGGTATACAGTCATAAAGACCTAAGTGAGAATCTCAGCTGTTCCCATTTCTATGTGTGACTTCTCAATGAGCTTCAGTTTTCTCACATGTGAAGAGAAATCTCTAACCTTGTAGCTTATTTTAATGGTCAATAAGTAAACACAGGTAAAGCAGCTGGCAGAGTATTTGACACACAGAAGATGTTCAACAAAGTACTTTCTACCTTCCACTATTGAGAGTCTTCAGCATGTACAAAGACTAGAGTCTGTCAGGTGTAGTATCTTGCACATATGTGATAGGCACTCAGTAAGTGTTTGAACAAGAATAAACTCTGATTGTCAAACAGTGAAATCTTAAATATTTCTCAAGACCTACCTCAAATATTACCTCTTCTATAGTGTTGTCTGATTTCAAAAGCTGTGAAAGATTTTTACTTTGCCCCTGAACTCTTAAGTATTTTGCTTTTATTTCCCTTATGCTATTTAGCACCCTATTCCTTGATCTGCTGTTAACTGTAGACATGTTACATCTTCCCTACAACATGTAATCTCTTCTTGCAGGCAGAAAATGTCTTTCTAGCCTTTGTTTCTCTTTCAGTGCTAAGTATAATTCTTATTCAAAAATCATTTGTTGATGCTGGAGAGGGTGTAGAGAAAAGGGAACCCTCCTACACTGCTGGTGGGAATGTAAATTGGTGTATTCACTATGGAGAAAAGTATGGAGGTTTCTTTAAAAACTAAAAATAGAGCTACCATATGATCCAGCAATCCTATCCCTGGGCATATATCCAGAAAAGATTAAAAACTCTAGTTTGAAAAGATACACACACCTCAGTGTTCACAGAAGCACTGTTTACAATAGCCAAGACATGGAAGCAACCTAAGTGTCTATCAACAGATCAATGGACAAAGAAGATGTGCTACCTATACACAATGGAATATTACTCAGCCATAAAAAAAGAATGAAATATTGCCACATGTGGCAACACAGACGGATCAACAGATATCATATTAAGTGAAGTCAGTCAAACTAAGAAAGACAGATATTATGGTTACCAAAAAAGAAAGAAGGGGAAGGGATAAAACAGGAGTATGGGATTAACACACTACTATCTAAAAAATAAACAAAAATAATTTATTGTATATCATAGGGAACTATATTCAAAACCTTGTATCTATAATGGAACAGAATTAAAAAAAAATGTGTGTGTATATATATCTGAATCATTTCTCTGTACACCTGAAACTTAACACTATGTTGTAAATTAACCATACTTCAATTTTTAAAAATCTGCTGAATAAGTTATGAGGCAGCATCCTCTGACAAAGAATGAAGACTAGTGGAGTTTTTCTCAGCCCAAGTTAGGGCCCTCCAGGCTTTTCCATCACTTGTTTCCTCTTTTTATAAATGAATTTGGCCATTAATTTCATGTCTAGCAAAAAGTTCTAAAAGTCCTTTTCTGCGAGCCTTCCAAGCAAGTCATTTGATACCACTTCCTTTTTTTCCCCATTGCACTTCAGGTAAATCACTAGAATAACTTTTACAAATATTATGTAATTTTATTTTTATAAGACTATGAATTCCTGGAAGGGAGGACCCATATCTGTATCTCTGTTCCCAAAGATTTTGGACATGTACTAAATAGTCAAAAAATATTTGCAAAATGAGTGAATGAAAAATTCTCTATGTTATCACAGATATGACATGAACTCAAGGGGGGTAAAAACATCAGCCAAGCTAAATGGATTTCTCATAATTTGGGGCCCAGTGCAAGATGTTGCAGGAGTAACTCTGTTTCTTTGGGTGGGTATAGTGAAGCCTGGGAAAGGGGGAGAAAATACAGTCTTTGTGGGGTGAGACAATATTTAGGAAGGATGGGAGTATCTGTCAGGCAAGCAAGGGGAGAGGAATTGAGAAGAATAGAAAACCATGAATCTAGTACAAGGTCAAGTTTTCTGAGTTCAACAACACAACAGATCAGGAATGATTCTTCTTAAAAAAAAGGTTAGTTTTCCATACTAAAATGAGCCTGGAAAAGTGGAAAGAATTAAATTATAAGAAATATTAACATCCTTAGTATTAAATGCAATGGAAATAGATGCAGTGTATGAATAGCTTTTCTAAAAATTATGCCCTACCTCACGTTCTTCTTCTTGTTCTTTTCGAATCTGTTCCAAACGAAATTGTTCTGCCATCTCTCTCTCATGAGCTTCCCTCTGTTGATAAAAGAGAATGGAATTCAACACTCAATAAACACTGGTCTACTTAAAAAGAGAAAAAATCCATTCTCAGCAAGGCCCAGAGGTATACTGTAGTAATGAAAATGTTTTTCTCTCTGGAACAAAGATGGAAATTAAAGCAACAACAAAGCATAGGTCTCTGATCATGTTTAGGTTCCTATTAAAACATCTAGGTGCTCTGGGTAGTGCAGCATTCAAGATCCTTTAGAGCCTTTCTCTGGTCATCCTTTCTGGTCTTTTCTGCTACCTCAGTTCAGTTCAGTCAATTGGTTGTGTCCAACTCTTTGCCACCCCATGGACTGCAGCACGCCAGGCTTCCCTGTCCATCACCAAGTCCTGGAGCTTGCTCAAACTCATGTCCATCAAACTGGTGATGCCATCCAATCATCTCACCCTCTGCCATCCCCATCTCCTCCTCCCTTCAATCTTTCCCAGCATCGGGGTCTTTTCCAATGAGTCAGTTCTTTGCATCAGGTGGCCAGAGTATTGGAGCTTCAGCATCAGTCCTTCCAATGAATATTTAGGACTGATCTCCTTTAGGATGGACTGGTTAGATGTCCTTGCAGTCCAAAGGACTCTCAAGAGTCTTCTCCAACACCACAGTTCAAAAGTATCAGTTCTTCAGCACTCAGCTTTCCTTATGGTCCAACTCACATCCGTACATGACCACTGGAAAAACCATAGCTTTGACTAGATGGACCTTCGTTGGCAGAGTAATGTCTCTGTTTTTTAATATGCTGTCTAGGTTTGTTACAGCTTTTCTTCCAAGGAGCAAGCATCTTTTAATTTCATGGCTGCAGTCACCAACCTCTCCTGTACCCAAATACCAAACCAGCCTCTGTCATGAACCCCTGCTTTCTGCCCTTCCTGCTAGCATATATTACTTCCTCTCTTATCTCTTTCTCTATCTGGTTCAAATAAACAGCCTCTGCTATGAAACCCTTCCAAGTACATTCCCACTTCTTGGCTGTTCATAAAAGCTTTCCACTGGAAATTCTGTTCATTGAACTCTTACAGAACTCAAGGCTTCCCTTATGACATTTAGGATCCTTGCCCAGGGGTTCCAGCTATCTGTGCTCTTGACTTAATCTGCTCTCCACCACAGTGACCCTTCTTTTGCGGGTAAGAAACTGTGGCTTATTCATTTTCCTCTTGTGGAAGTGTGTGCTCAAAAGCACTAAATAAGCCAGTGGTTCTCAACCCTGACTGCACATTAAAATCACCTGAAGAGTTTTTAAAACATTGCTAGATTTTACCACAGGCTAAATAAAGAACAAATGAAATAAATACTAGGCCTATTTGTGTCTTCATTTCTCATGATTCTTGAAAAAACTGCATCTTGTCAAAATGAACCATGCTTTAAGAACCAGAGGCAGAATTATATTCTTTCTGTTAACTGAATCCAGCTTCTCCAAGGCAAAGCCAACTCTCATGGATCAAGATGATTAAATGATTGGCACTTAAATAATGAAAGACTATTTAGGATTGATGTCTTTGTCCCAGAAGTCCCTTGACCAAACCTACCTTTGCTCTGTCAGCCTCTAGTGAAAGGCGATAAGCCTCATCTTGTTCTCTCTTCACATTTTCTCTGGCTTCTCGTTCATCCTTATTAAGAAAGGAAAACAGTCAGTGCATTTTTCCACATTACTGTTTTCTAGAGGAAAAAATGATAAGCTCCTTGTCTTATCCTTGTATAAATTTATTATAATTAACAAGGCACTTGTAAAGTGTACAGCATAAACAAGTAATAAGGTGAGTAGCACAGTATACAGTGAAAATAAACAGTCTGAAGCCGAGTACCACCACTTATAAATTGTGTGACCTTGGGCAAGTTATTTAAGTTCTCTAGGTCTCAGTTTCCTCAACTATAAAAAGGAAATAACATTTGTTTCATAGGGTTGTTGTGAGAATTCAATACCATATTATATCAACTATTAATATCTAGAAAAGTACTTGACATTTAGTTCATTTTCATTGATTAGTTCCTTTCTCTTTTTCTCTTTTTCTCCTTATTTTTCTAAGATAAACTTGGAGACTGTCAGAACTGGGCCTAAGGGCTGGGAGACAGAAAAAGACTAGGAAGTAATCTCCTGGTCAGCATAGAAAGAGGCTGAAATCTCACAGCTAAAGCTTGGTTGTGCTGTGCTGTGCTTAGTCGCTCAGTTGTGTACCAGTCTTTGTGACTCCCTGAACTGCAGCTTACCAGGCTCCTCTGTCCAAGGAATTCTCCAGGTAAGAATACTGGAGTGGGTTGCCCTGACCTCCTCCAGGGATCTTCCTGACCCAGGGATTGAATCCAGCTCTTCTGCATTGCAGGTGGATTCTTTACCATCTGAGCCATAAGGAAAGTATTTCCCCATAACATTCACACTCATGAAGTGTACATAACATAGAACTTATTTGAGTTGAAGATCTTTTAGAATATTTTTAGTGTCAGAAGTGATTATACCATCTGTCTACATTTAAACTGTGATGTTGTATGAAATTAAGTTAATTCAACTACCAGAATTTATTTGTTAAATTCTGGCGTATAGCCAATATATCAGTGTGCTGTGCTGTGCATAGCTGCTCAGTCGTGTCCAACTCTTTGCGACCTCATGGACTGCAGTCCACCAGGCTCCCTTGTCCTTGGGGATTCTCCAGGCAAGTACTGGAGTGGGTTGCCATGCCCTCCTCCAGGGGATCTTCCCAATCCAGGTATCAAACCCAGGTCTCCCGCATTGCAGGCAGATTCTTCACCAACTGAGCCACCAGAGACATATATATCAATAATAAATACCACATTGGTTGACATTAGAGTATAGCTTCCTTTTATGGTTATTTTGCAGGATGTTGCTGCTGCTAAGTTGCTTCAGTCGTGTCCGACTCTGTGCAACCCCATAGACTGCAGCCCACCAGGCTCCCCTGTCCCTGGGATTCTCCAGGTAAGAACAATGGAGTGGGCTGCCTTTCCTTCTCCAATGCATGAAAGTGAAAAGTGAAAGTGAAGTCGCCTGAATCATATAAAGTCATCAATATTTGCTGGCTTCTGACCCATCAAAATGGACATTTCATATGGTTTAACTTAATTCTCTCTTTTTGTCTCCTTGATTCAATATATGTTTACTCAGGCTGAGTATGTGCTCAGCACTGTCTTAGGTGCACCCTCTGATGTCTACTCGAGATCGGCCTTCTCCCTGAAGTCTCATACTCCTTTTCGTTTCAGTGATCCCATTAACTCTACAATCTCTGGTATGAATAGTAATACTTCATTGATTCCTAGTCTTTCAAATAAAAAATTATAAAGAATTAGATGCTACCATCCTGAAGTTAATTGCTATACTATCTATGATGAAGTATGCCAGGGAAATTTAATGTTACAATAAAATATCAGGAACAATGTTTAATCTCAGAGATCACTTAGATTGCAAAGTAGTCAGGATAATTTACAAGCCATGCAATATTACAAATGAATAAGACTATGTTTTAAAAACTTCTCCTTGGAGACTTAGTACTTGGCTATTAGTATTTTCATTTTAAAGAAATAGATGCATATTCCTTTAAAGATATCTTCATTGATTCCAATGGGTATTTCCCACTTTGGTCTACATACTACAGTTTTACTAATGACCAGGTACAACCAGACTGATAGGACATATTTTGTATATTTCTGTTTATATTTACATTTGCCTAATTCATTATTCTGTAAGCACCTCCCACCCCCAATATTCAAGCTTGTACAGAGTGGACACTTAATAGCTCTGTTGGCCATGGCTGATCTATATTTGATGTATAATATCTTTATTTTTTTACTGAGAGAGGTAATGAGGTTAGTAGACCTGTGTTCAAGTTCCAGTCATGCTATTAGCAAGCTGTATATTCTTGGGTAAACAGTGTCTCCCTTTTCAGTCATTTATTAAGTTGAAGAATCGAATTTTTAAGGATTCTATGCCTTTCTGAACAAGTCTATCTTTCCAAATTTAGATATCCTTAATATTATCAACAAGCTATGGGAGTTATCTTTTAATACTTCAAATAGGGAAATATTTAAGATGCTTAAAATTTTAACTGTAACATACTTTTTGATCCCATCCCTGCAAGTTAGTTTAGATTTCTCTTGTAACATTCTGTGCTTTCCCTTTAAAAACATTTATCACAACTGTATTGTCATATGATTGTTTATTTAATGTGAGAGTCCCCCATGACACTGTAAGTACCATAAAGGCAGGGACCTTGTCCATATTACATATCTTTATAAGTGTTTTACACAATGCCTAACTTTTGGGAGGTATTTAACAAGCATCTGTTGAATAAATGAACTGCCTTTCCAGGCATAAAACATTTATTGTCTACTGTAAAAATTAGGGAGGAAAATGATACATCTCATTCACAAAGCAGTGCCATCTGAGTCAATGAAATTGCTAGCTGGGCAGAAATGACCTGTTACGACACTATGTACACATCACAAAGGGATCCTCTAAAAGCTCTCTGAGCACAAATACAGTCTATAATAGAAGTATTCTAGGTGAATAGCTCTGTTTTAAAACAGACTGTTGCAGATATGAAAGGTCACTAAATATAGGGATCCGTGGCATAAAATGTGGCACCTGTTGTGACAGGACTTTCTAAGCCAGCCAACTTTTTTCCTTCCCTCTCCCCTCTTCTCCCTTCTATTTCTCTGCCCTTCTTTCTTTCTTACAAATATTTATTAAGTACCAATTTTACTTTAGGCATTACACTAGCAGTGTGAAGCAGGAATACAGAATACAGAAGCAGGACACAGTTTAATAGAGGAAGACATAGATAATTATACATGGATCACCTTCATTATTTTAGGCATCTACTGGTTTACTGTGACAAGTTCAGTGTTCAAGTTTTGCATTATTTTCCTTTTGTTTCTTAAATAACGTCACTCTTACACCTGGAAAACTTCTTGTTCCATTGGCTCTATCCCTCAAAATCCCAACAGCTTTTCATATATTTTTAGAAATATAAGAGACAGATAAAGAAACTGAAATCACATAAGGGTAAATAATTTACACAAGACCATTAAGTTAGTGGCAGAACTTAGATTTGAATCCAGATGAGCAATATTTTCCTCTCCTCTCCCCTGGTTAATTCAGTGTTCCCTTCCTTACTCACACTGTCCCTGAGTATCAGACAGGCAGATAGAAGGGCCTGCTCAGGCATGTGGTTCAGGGTCAATTTTCCTAAATTCATCATGGTCATAGCATCTTGCATGTTTGGTAGCTGCTTGTGAAGGACTATCATCCATTTTTTTTTTTTCTGTCTTGTTGATTTTACACTTGCCTCTCCAACTGTCCTACTCACAGTCATTTCCAATTTGGGGATACAGAGAATATTGCTTGGCCTTTCCCCCCATTATCCTATGTTGCTGTTGTTGTTCAGTTGCTAAGCTGTGTCCAACTCTTTGCGACCCCATGGACTACAACCTGCCAGGCTCCTCTCTCCATGGGGTTTTTTCAGGGAAGAATACTAGAGTGGGCTGCCATTTCCTTCTCCAGAGAATCTTCCCGGATCAGAGATTGAACCCGTATCTTTTGCATTGGCAAAGAGATTCTTTATCACTGAACCACCTGAGAAGCCCATATTACGATCAAAATTTTAGGACAATTCCAGGTACTGTGGTTAACAGTTCATGTATAAATCTCTTTTCATAAACTGTGACTCTTGGAACTTCTGTGTCCTACAAATACTGTCCTTGCAGAGGTTCCCCTTGCTAAATCTCAAGGGATGCGTCAGACAAAGTGATTAGAAATACACTGTTGATTAGGTAGAGGTAGAACAACTGGATGATCTGGTTTAGGAACAGGTTTCAGGTGCTGCCTGATCTATGGCTTGGGCTACTTAGTATAAAAATACTTCCTGTTATAGGAAAATGAGAAGCTGGATTGCTCAGAACTAAGCAATAACCCCTACTGCAGCCTTTCACCTGTAGCATACTTGTCACTGCTCTTATGCTGCTTCGTGCCACACTCATCTGTATGTCTGTCTCACTATTCCCTACTTGAGCTGTAAACTCCTAGGTGGAAAGGACTCTACCACCTAGGCTACTATCTTGTACCTAGCAAGCATTTGATACATATTTGGTAGATGAATGAGTGGAATTATCAGTGCTCACCAGTTTTACACCTAAAGTTCTTGAACTTCTAAGTATTCTTTAGACTAGTGATTTTTTTTACACAAGCATATTTTTTCTGAGTAGTATAATTACTTGCAAAGAAGTACTAGAATTCAGATTCAAACCCTGTCTTTTCTTTCTGAAAGCCTAAGCCTTTTCCCTATTGTGGCTCTCTGGGTTGCTCAGTAGAGTTTTACATCTCTGAAACAGTGACCACTGAATTAGATGTCTCTAGAACTCATCAAAAATAATGTCCATTAAAAACAATGAACACATTTTACGAGCTATCAAATGGTTCTTAAATGAGGAAATAAACCAGACATGGAATTTAAGTGTAACTTGTTCCTCTTCCTTGTTTAAAGTTAGTAATCATCAGTTAATTCTCAAGGACTAATGCAAAATTTCACATTATCAAATTGAAGCAAGCTATAGTGATTAGGCTGGTTTCAAATAATAACCAACTGTATATACAAATACTCACATACACATATACGTATGGTATTTATTTGTTCCTCTGAATGCCCAGGTTAAAATGTACCTTAATAAGTAGGCCTTTGAAAACAAGGAAATGATCCTGGTCTGTCCCTAAGGAGATATGGACCAAGATAATGTGCAATTCTTTCAGTATAAATACTTAGAGATAGTAGATAAAATATAGCAAAAATGTTAAAAAGTATTACTTAGCATGTGAGAAAGAAAGGACAAAGGAGAATTCCTAAGTACCAGAAATAAAGAGAAATTAAATATTAGCACTGTAAACAGTGAGGTAATACGGAACCTGACAGGTAGATTATCCATCTTGGTAACCTAGAGACTCAGTTGGAACCAGAAGATTTTATTTTGGACCCAAGCAAGGTAGCAAGTTGGAAAAGTTATCTATGGGATAACTTTTGGTAATCTAACATAAGTGTAATTGAAGGCTGGAAATAGGTACAGGGAATAGGCAAAGAAAAATTATTTTAAGAAATGTGGCCAAAATTTTTTTGAATTTGATAATTATAAAGCCACAGATCCAAGAATATAAATGAACATGAGACAAAATAAAAATGAAGAAAGCTACCCCATGACACTTCATAACCAAATTGCACAAAATTAATATTAAAATGAAAATTCTTAAAATCTATCAGAGAAAAGACATAATATGTATAGGGAAAAAAATAAAGATGAGATCAGACTTTTCATTTAGAACAATGCAAATGAGAAGACAGTGAAGCAACATCTTTAAAGCACTGAAAAAAAACAACAACAAAACTTGTTAACTTAGAATTCCATACCCAGTAAAAATATCTTAAAAACTGAAGGTGAAATAAAGACTTTTTCAAATATATACAGAAGCTGAATTAACTACTATCATATGTACTACAATAAAAGTTAAAGGAAGTCCTTTAAGGAGAAGAAAAATAAGAGTCAGAAATCTGGATCTACCCAAAGGAATGAGGAGAACTGAAAATGGGCACTGCATGCGTAATTTAATAGACATTTTTTCCTTACTATTTAAATCCCTATGAGGAACAACTGAGTGTAATTCAACAGCATTTGTTACAGAAATAAAAAATCCATTCTAAATTCACATGAAACTCAGAGACTCTGAATAGTTAAACAAAAAAAGAAAGAAAGAAAGAAAAAGGGGAACAATTTTGACAACTCACATTTTCAAAACCTACTACAAAATTAAAGTAACCAAAACCTTCTGGTCTAAACCAATGCAATAGAACAGAGAGCCCAGGAATGAACCCTCATATAGGGATGCCAAGACCATTCAATGGAGACAGGTGAGTTTTTTCAACAAATGGTTCCGGGAGAGCTGGATTTCCATATGGGAAAGAATGAGATTGGATCATCACTTTATACCACATATAAAAACAGCAACTAAAAATGAATAAAAGATCTAAAATTAGGAAGTTAAAACTATAAAACTCTTAGAAAATAAAGGTAAAAATCTTAATTACTTTGGATTAGGCAATGATTCCTTTAGTATGACACAAAGCTCAGGTATTAAAAAGTAAAAATAGATATGTCAGATTTCATCAAAATTAAAAATTTTCATGTATCAAAGGACATTACAAAGAGAGTGAAAAGGCAATCCACAGAAAGGAAGAAAATATTTGCAAATCATATACTTAGTAAGAGTTTAACATACAGAACTCCTATAACTCAGCAACAACAAAAGAGCAGACAATCCAATTCAAAAAGAGGCAAAGGATTTGAATAGATGTATATATATATAAATGATATAAACGTTTATATATATATATATATAAATGAATATATCTAAAGAAGATATATAAATGGTCAATAAATACATATTCATAGTAGCATTATTCACATTAGCCACATGGTGGAAAAAACCCAAATACTCATCAGTGGACAAATGGATAAACAAAATGTGGGATACACACAATGGAATATTATTCAGCCATAGAAAGGAACAAAGTTCTAATACATACTATAATACAGATAAGCTTTAAAAGATATTATACTAAAAAGCCAGACATAAAAAGACAAATACTTTGTTTCCACTTACATGAGGTACTCAGAGTAGGCAGATTCAGAGAAAAGAAATATTAGAGGGGAGGGAGGAAAGGGTGAATTATCATTTATTAGACTAGCTAGACTCTCCAGCTTGGTGGTGGTGAATAGAGGTGAGTGATAGAACAGGCATCCCTGTCTCTTTCCTAATCTTAACAGGAAAATATTCAGTCTTTCACCAGTAAGCAAAACATTAGCTGATAGGCTTTTTAATAGATGCCCTTTATCATGTTCTAATCTATTTCTATTTACTGAAAGCTTCTATCAGGAATGGATTAACTTTGGTCTAATGCTTTTTCTGCATCCATTGATATGACTGAATGTTGAACACAATGACTGATTTTCAAATCGAAGGCAAGAAAAAGTAATAAAAGACATCAAGAATGAAAAGGAAGAAGAAAAACTCTTACAGATAAAATGATTAGAGATCTGGAAAATACTGTGGATTCTACCAAAAAACTATTAAAACTAGTAAGTGATTTTGGTAACAAAGCAGGATATAAAATTGACATACAATAAGCAACTGTACTTCTATACACTAACAACAAATAATCAGAACTTACAATTTTTAAAATGCCACTTATAATAGCATAAAATATATGAAATACTTAGGAATAACTTTGAAAAAAGATGTACACCGAAAAACTAAAACATTGCTGAGAGAAATAAAAGACAACGTAAATAAATGGAGACATATAACATTTTCACAGATTTTAAAGAGTTAATGTTTTCTCTAAATTAGATCCAATGCAATGCTAATAAAAGTACCAGCAATATTATTTTTTTAAGAGAATTCACAAACTGATTATAAAACTCATATGGAAATGCACAGGACTTAGAACAGCCAAAACAACAATGAAAAGAGGAACACTAGAGGACTTTACTTGATCTTAAGATTCATTATAAAGCTAAAGTAATTGCGTGTGATATTAGTATAAGACAGACAAAGGAATAATAAAATGAAATGGAGCCTAGATATATACCTACACAAGCAAAGGTAATTTAGCAAATAGTGTCAGAAGTACTGAATATCTATATATTCTTTTTTTTTTAAATTTTCTTTACTTTATTGTGTTGGTTTTGCCATACAATGACATGCAATAGCCATGGATCTACACATGCTCCCCCTCCAGAACCCCCCTCCCTCCTCCCTCCCGATTCCCTCCCCCTGGGACATCTCGGTGCACCACCCCCGAGCATCAACCCTGGGCTGGTGATTGATTTCACATATGACAATTAACATGTTTCAATGCCATTCTCCCATATCATCCCACCCTTGCCCTCTTCCACAAAGTCCATGAGTCTGTTCTATACATCTGCGTTTCTTTTGCTGTCTTGCATGCTGGGTTCTCGTTACCATCTTTCTAAATTCCATATATATGCATTAGTATACTGTATTGTTGTTTTTCCTTCTGGCTTACTTCACTCTGGATAATAGGCTCCAGTTCCGTCCACCTGAATAGAACTGATTCAAATGAATTTTTTTTTAATGCTGAGTAATATTCCATTGTGTATATGTACCACAGCTTTCTTATCCATTTGTCAGTTGATGGGTATCTAGGTTGCTTCCATGTCCTGGCTATTGTAAACAATATCCATATATTCTTTTACCTCCCAGAAAAACGAAAAAACCCTTCAGTCCCTACTTTATACTAAATATGATTTTTAACTCAGATGGATCACAGACCTAAGCATACTATCTAAAGGTATTATGCTTTTAAAAGAAACATAGGAGAAAATAGTGACCTTGATTAGTCAATATTTCTTAGATTTGATGCAAAAACAGAATAAAAGAAAAAATTCTAAATGGAATTTCATCAAAACTAAAATCTTCTGCAATACTAAAGATAGTTGAAAATGATAATGAAAATTAAGCCACAAGTTGGAAGAAAAATCTTTGAAAGTTACATATCAAATAAAGGACTTGTATCTAGAGCATATAAAAAACTCACTTAAATATAAAATAAAGAACACAATTTTAAAAATAGGCAAAAGATTGGCAAACATTTTATTAAAAAAGACATGGGTAGCAAGTAATCACATGAAAAGCAGCTTGACCTCATTAGTCACTGGGAAAATGCAAATCAAAACTACAATGAGGCACCACCAAAAACGTATTAGAATATCTAGAATTAAAAGAGACTAGTTATACCAAGTGTTGACATACAAACTGGAGCCACTGGAACCCTTACACAGTGCTGGCAGAAAAGCAAAATGGTAGTTGTTAAACTAGTTCTACTTTTAAAAAGTGTTTTAAATTTCACCTAAAAGAAAGGGACAAAATGATTTTGGGACGCTATTTCTATGGAGATTTTGTAGTTATGTATGGTTGTAATCAAATTTTTATTGTTGAAAGCACAATGTCAAAGACTTATCTTTCTAAAATATAAATCACAGTATAATACTCCTTTCCCCTAACCTTCAGTGACTTTCCCACACCCTCAGGATAGTCTAAACTTCCTAGCACAGGAGCCCTCAATTACCTTACCAGCCTCATTACCCACTTTCCCTTTCCTCAAACCCTTTGCTCTAGCCCTCTCACTGCTTCCTGAACAGGCCAAGCTGTGCATCCTTCTCTGCCTTTGCATATCCTTTATCCTCAGCCTGGAATATTCTTCATAATTCCTCCTTTGGCAAAATCATACTTATCTTTCTGGCCCAAAGTGTCAACCCAGGTACCTCACCCTGGGTTGAATGGCTTCTCTTCTGTGTTCTATTCACACCGTATTATTATAATTATATATTTACACATGTCTCTCACTCAGTAGACCAAGCATTTAAAGGAATACTGTCCTTTAATTTCTGAATTTCCAGCATATGTGAACACTATCATGTTGGCATTTGATAGACAGTAATAGTAAACATCCAGTGAATGCTTAGTATATGCCAGACGTTCTTCTAATTATTCTTTTATTGAATCCTCAGATACATTAAGGGAATGAGGAAAGAAAAGAAATGACTATGCAGATAAAAAGAGAAAGAGACCTAAGGTATCTGCTCCACAAACTGTCATGGACCTCAAAAGTGGCAAAAGTCTTTGCAAGCTAAATGCTCTTATTTTACTTTCCTCTTGCTACCATAGGACTTCCCTGGTGGTCCAGATGGTAAAGAATCCGCCTGCAATGTGGGAGACCTGGGTTTGATCCCTGGGTTGGGAAGATTCCCTGGAGAAAGCAACGGCTATCCACTCCCGTATTCTGGCCTGGAGAATTCTATGGACAGAGGAGCCTAGCAGGCTACAGTCTATGGGGTCATAAAGAGTCAGACACAACTGAGTAACGTTCTTTCTTGCTACCATTACCCTAACTGGGGTTCTGAGGCTATGGCTAGAAGCATTCAGAGAAATAATAATACAGCAGGATGGGAAAATGCAAATAGCTCTCCTGAGGAAAATTACAGCATCCTCTTGTAAGGTGCTAGATTATTTTAGGACTATCTTCCTTCCATAACATAATCTGTAAGGGTGACAAGTTTCTTTTCACAGGACTCTTTATGTGATGACTGAGCACAGTGCCTGGCATGGAATAGGTATTCCACAAATGCAGACTGAATTGAGCTAGGAGGATAATTAACTGACTTTTCTTGAATCACTAAAACAGATAAACCAGTTTCTAGAAATTTTGAAGATTCAGTGATGTCATAAAAAAGTAAAATAATTCAAATATTTAATCATTTAATGCCAAGTTTTCGAAACCTGCCTCTAAAGCTAAAGCTAAACTGATTATTTTATATAAATACTTGGTTGGTGTGAGACCAGAGGAAGCAGAGATTGTAACAATTAAATTATTCTTAAGGGGCTAATTCATTAGGCACCAAAAAGATGTTAAGACTGCCTCAGTTTCTTCTTTGATATTAAAGAAGTAAAAAGCCTCTGTCTCTCTCTCTCTTTTTTAAATCTCCAACTTATGGTTTAATCAGGACAGAACTGGAGTTCAGATATTTAAGATATTATTTTTGAAAATTTCTCAGACCACAGGATAGCCTGATGACCTTGTTTATAAACCAAGATATTTAAATAGTACCCCATATTTTAAAGTATCAGAATTAGACATTCTTTCAAAGAAGATGTACAAATGGACAACAAACACATGAAAAGATGCTCAACATCATTAGTCATCAGGGGAATGCAAAGCAAACCACAAGGAAATACCACCTTATATCCACTACGATGGCTATTGTCTTAAAAAAAGAGAGAGACAACAACAAGCGTTGACGAGGACGGAGAATCCTTGCACACTGCAGGCTGGAATGTAAATGGCACAGACACTGTGAAAACTGTTTGGTGGCTCTTCAAAAAGTTAAACAGAATTACCATGTGACCCAGGGATCTATTTCTAGGTATATATCCAAAAGAACTGAAAACAGGGACTCAAGTAGACACTTGTACACGAATGTTCATTCCATCATTATCACAACAGCCAAAAGATGGAAATGGTCCAGATGTCCATTAACAGATGAACAGGTAAACAAAATGCAATGTATCTATACAATGGAATATTACTCAGCCATAAAAGGAGTGAAGTACTGATATATGCTACAGTGTGGAGGAACCCAAGTGAAAGAAGTCAGACACTGAAGTCACGTTTGTGTTAAATATCGAGAACAGGGAAGTCCAGAGACAGAAAGTAGCATGGTGGCTGCCAGAGGGCCCAGAGGGCCGGGGCAGGGAGCCAAGACTGCTAGAGATTAAGAACGCATCTGCCAATGCAGGAGACATAAGAGATGTGGGATTGATCCCTGGGTTGGGAAGATTCCTTGGAGAAGGAAATGGCAACCCACTCCAGTATTCTTGCCTGGAGATCGCCATGGACAGAAGAGCCTGGCAGGTTACAGCCCACAGGCTCACACAGAGTCAGACATGACTGAAGTGACTTAGCACATTTACAGATAGATGTGACAGGTGCACAACACTGAACGTACAAAATGCCAGTGAACTGTATGCTGTATCTGCATTTTTCCTAGCCGCTGCACCCCCCCAACATATCAAATTACAGAGCCAAGAACTAAACAGTGACAAAGCTCTCTATGTGTAAATGGAAGAAGAATATTTTAATTTTTATGCATGTCAAGTATAAATGATGAGGGCACTACTTGAAAAGATGTGTTAAGTTAGCATTCAAAAGAAGTACTGACTGGGTAGCACTGGCTTCTCGGTGTACTGTGGCCAGGACATTTGTCTTCTAGCCAACTTGGATTCTAGTCCTTGTTTCATCTCGATGGCAGAGCAGTACAGGGAAAAAATACACCTTCAAACACAGGTATTTTAGTTTGGTTTGAATTTTAGGTTGGCCACTTAATTTCTGTGTCCTTGGGCAAGTTCCTTGACCTTTTTCAACACTTACCAATTTTTTCTCTAAAATGGGAAAAATACCTCCTTGTTGGATTGCTGGAAGGAGGAAATAAAATGATGAATACCTATCACCTAGCACAGTGGGCATTTGATAAATGTTTACCCTAGTAATCATCACTATCATCATCACCCTAATAATATTAGTCCTCTTCCTTGTAATATCTAATGTGCAACCTTAGGCCAAACAGTTGTATTTCTCTGAATTCTTCCCAAGGACTTCCTAGGGAGGATCTGGGGCAAATCACCCCTCATTAAGAGCATCATTTTTCAACAGGTAAATTGGCAATGGTAGAAGAGGATAAACGGGAATGTTCATAAACGATTATACAGACATGAGCCTCAGATCTCTGAAGCATCTTCCCACTGTCCAACAGCTGAATGCTGTCACTATCTGTGTATCAGGGCTCTGGCAGGGATCCCAGGGCCAAAAAAAAAGAACATTAGAGGTCTGAAGCAGAGATTATACAGCCTATGTAATTTAGAGGCAATATTAAACTGTGTTCAGAAGTCTGACAAAACTCTAATTTTTCTTAAGACTACTTTGATTTTTCTGAAATAATAAATTTCAAAAAGGTATCTCTCTGTCTCTATATATTTTTCCTATTTGGTGAAACTACTTTGCTTATTTTACAGATGTTTGGTCTGCCTTTATATAATCACATTTTAAGCTGCAAAGGAGGGAGGTTTTTAATATGAAGGCCCAGGACAGACCCCTAAGTTTGCTCTACTTCAAAGAGACCCAGGCTGTGAGGATTAAATAGAATACATGGGGGGATAGTGCTCTGAAATGGACTAAGACTCCAGACTGGAAGGAATGGTCAGTTTGTTAACAGAATTAGGAATGACTTAGAAGGCCTCTTTTAGTCTGTGGTAAGAATGAATTTCTTGGCACTAGGCCTAATTTATCACTCATTTCTATTCTGTAAAAAGCTCTCATTTCCTTGTTAATCAAAATGACCATTAACTAAGTATTTGCAAAGGAAAACATAGTAAGTATTAATAAATATCCCCCTGCCTACATCTTTATCTAAGATTTTTAATCCTTTAAAGTCTTATATTTCAAGGTTTACAAACCACTTTCACATGTGATACTTACAATAATTAGGCTGGCCAGGAAGGGACTTCGATCCCCATTTAGAGAAGAGGAAACAGACTAAGAAAGTTTAACTGATTTTCCCAGGGACACTCAGCTTATTAAAATGTAGGCCACCCATTCTCATTTACAGCTCCTTCTGTTATTTCATCTCTCTTCAACAAACACATTTACCACGTTTCTCCCTCTTTAAATTTTCTTCCTTCCAAACACTGCAAATAGAGTTCTTGAATCAGTACAGGAATGGTTATGGTATGATTTTCATGGGAATAAACTATTTTCACTTGCTGAATGAACAAAGCAGGAAAAACAGATACAGGTTTAGCTCACTTCATTACCAATGGACTCTCCACAGAGAAGAGCAAGATGGTATAGAATGGATATGTTCCTCCAGCCTTGTATTACCCTGTAGAGTTGTCATCATCTATTTACTTGTCTATTTCTCTCTTCAGACTCTAAACAAACTGAGGAGACTTTTCCTTATTTATCTCTGAATCCCTGGTTCTAATCTCCAGCAGTACCTGTTACTTTCTAGAAACTTTAAAATGGAATAATGAATGAACATTTTGAACCCACAGACATGTGCATTGTAAGTTTAGACTTGTTAAGCTGAATTGCTTGTAAAATCATCAATGACAGCTCAAAAACAGTGAAATGATTATGGCTAACCTGACACTTGACATTCTTTCAGGTTCCTGAAACAGTAAGTTTGCTAATATATCAAGGGCAGAGCCTAAATGTTAGATTAACTGGTTATTTTTAAAAATCCAGTTATCAAAAGTTTTAAGCAGAGAAATTTCAAGAATAGTTGTATCTGGTATTTATATCATAGTCTTATCATAGGACTATGAAAAGAGAGATGAATTCACAAATAGAAAGTAACTTCCAAGTCCTAACTAAGACTGTCTTGCTTTGCTAGAATGTAAGTCTCTGGAATTTCCGGCAGAGATGTTTAGAAAAGATTCTTTTTCATTTGGATAGAAGTGGTATGTGGGAGTGAGTTGAAAAGCTGGATTTAAGACTGGTTTGCTAATTTCTTTAGTGGCAGGATTTCAAATGATGAACTGCATCCACTGCTTTAGAGGAAGTGGGACAACTTGTGAAAGACAGAGTTCATGTTAAGCTAAAACAATCCAGAGACTCTACCTACCTGCCTGGTAACCTGGGATGAAACCTGCGTATTTTCCAAGCATGATGCCTCAGTTCAGACCCTGGTCATCTCTTGCGACTATGGCATTGGCCTCTTAGTAGATCTCCTAACTTCCAGTCCCTTCCTATAAAACTCATTTATCCAGTCATTCACTTACACATTTGTAAATCATTTATGCTTACCTACTATATGTTAAGCTTTGTGTTAGGAAAGGGAAACAGTAAGTAAGAAGTTGTTTCCTTCTCTCACTAGTTGCTGGAAACAGATGTATAAGATTGGAGAGGAAGGCAATATGAGGGCCTATTATGGATTAGTTATTTTATAACATTCTGTTTCCTTTCATCCTCACACTACTACAATTATTATTTCCACTTCACTATGGGAAAACCAAGACCTGACTTGGTTACATAATTCGCCTGTAGTGTTTAGCTTGTATGGGACTGAACAGGCTTTAAAACTTAGGTCAGTCTATCAGTTTGTAAAGCCTATCTCCTTTTCACTAAACTAATGGTCCTCAAATTTTAAGATATACAGGAATCACTTGTGAAACTTGTGAAGACCCAGATTCTCTGGCCCAACTGCTGAGATTCTGATTCAGTAGGTCTAGCATGGAAACTCAAAAGTCTGTACTGTTAACAAACGTGCTCAGGATCACATTTTGTAAAGCACTGCAACTCAAAAAGAAAAAATGAAATTATAACTCCAAAATAAGTACTATCATAAAGATATGAACAAAATGATTAGCAAATAGCACACACATCAGAATTAATTTCCCAAATAACAAATCTAATTAGATCAACTTCCTGCTTAAAAGAAGAGATGAATATGCACTCTGCCCACAGTTTAAGGTTCAAATGCTATAGCAGAGCACAAAAGTACAGTGTGGTCCTAAAGCACATTTTTAGCCTCTTCTTTTCTCTTCTCATACTGTTCACACTGTTCATGGGGTTCTCGAGGCAAGAATGTTTCAGTGGTTTGCTACTCCCTTCTCCAGTGAACCACGTTTTGTCAGAACTCTCCACCATGACCCATCTGTCTTGGGTGGCCCTATACTGCACGGCCCATAGTTCCACTGAGTTAGACAACACTGTGATCCATGTGATCAGTTTGGCACAAGACGGCGGAGTAGAAGGACGTGTGCTCTTCTTCTCTTGTAAGTGTCTGGAGTTGCTGGTGGAGGCATGGGTCAACAGTGGCCATTGGGTCAGGGGCACTGACTACAACTGTCCTGGGATCCATGGCATGCTGGTCAAGACATTTGCTCCTTGGAAGAAAAACTAGGACCAACCTAGACAGAATATTAAAAAGCAAAGACATTACTTTGCCAGCAAAGATCTGTCTAGTTAAAGATATGGTTTTTCCAGTAGTCATGTATGGATGTGAGAGTTGGACTATAAAGAAAGCTGAGTGCTAAAGAACTGATGCTTTTGAATTGTGGTGTTGGAGAAGACTCTTGAGAGTCCTTCGGACTGCAAAGATATCAAACCAATCAATCCTAAAGGAAATCAGTCCTGAATATTGTCACTGGAAGGAATGATGCTGAAGCTGCAATACTTTTGCCACCTGGAATGAAGAACTGACTCATTAGAAAAGACCCTAATGCTGTGAAAGATGGTAGGCAGGAAGAGAAGGGGAAGACAAAGGACAAAATGGTTGGATGGCATCACCGACTCAATAGACATGAGTTTGAGCAAGCTCCTGGAGATGGTGAAGGACAGGGAAGCCTGGCATGTTGCAGTCCACAGGGTTGCAAAGAGTCGGATACAACTGAGTGACTGAACAACAACAACTTTCCCCTTCCCTCTAATACCTCCTTCTTGTCTTACAGAACTACTTTTCATTTCCCACATGTTTCAAGTCATTTGATAATCTCCAAGCTGTAACACATTTCCACATTTTTTCAATGTACTTTTTCTTTAATCCAAATGATTATTTCCGACTTGTTCTTCATAATTCAGTTCATATATTATTATTGAAAGTATTTCAGAAGTACTTACTAGATACCAGGTACCAATCTAAACACTTTACAAGTATCACTGATTTAATACTATAAAGTAACTACCAACTATTAATTGAGGAAACTAAGGCACAAAGAGACTGAGTTTTCTCAAGGTTATACAACTGCTAAATGGCAGAGCTAGGGCTTGAACTCAGGCTACATGGCACTTTATATGAATATAAAGTAAAATAATTATTTTTAATGTATGTTCCTGTGAATTTTAACACATGTATAGACTCGTGTAACAACCCCTGAAATAGGATGCAGAACAGCTCCATCATCCCACAAATATCCCTGATGCTATTCCTTTGTTGTCATCCTCTCGAGTCCTAATTCTCAGCAACAACTGATTGGTTCCCTGTCCCTACTAGAGTTCTGTCTCTGCAAAAATATAAAATGGAACTCTATAGTACTTACTTAACCTTTAGAAAACTTTTTTTTTTACACTAAGCAGAATGCCTTTGTAATACATTCACGTTGCTGTACGTATCAGTAGTTTTTATTTTTTAAATTTCTGAATAGCTTTCCACGGCATGGATGTAAGCAGTATATTTAGTCACTCACCCACTGAAGGTGAACTGAAGGATAATGAAGGTCCTATTTGTTTCAGCTCTGACAATTATGAATAGAGCTTTTATGAACATGTACAGTTTTGCTGTTAACATAAGTTTTCATTTTTCTATAGCCAGGGATAAGATTGCTGGGTCATATGTTAAGTATATGTTTAACTTCCTGGGAAACCATCATCAGCTATTTTTCTGAATGGCAGAACCATCTTGTATTTCCAGGAGCAATGAATCAGAGTTCCAGATGTTCTTAATCAGGCACCTCAGTGTTTTCGCTTTAACTTACGGGTAATAAGCAGCCCTTGTCCAAGTCCCCAAAGCTATGCAAAGTGGTCATGAATATTTTAGCATACAAACAGTGAATTTCTTCAATAAGACAATGTGTGAAAGTTGCTAAGTCGTGTCTGACTCTTTGCAAACCCATGGACTATGCAGTCCATGGAATTCTCCAGGTCAGAATACTGCAGTGGGTAGCTGTTCCCTTCTCCAGGAGATCTTCCCAACTCAGGGATGAAACCCAGGTCTCCCACATTGCAGGCGTATTCTTTACCAGCTGAGCCTCCAGGGAAGCCCAAGAATACTGGAGTGGGTAGCCTATCCCTTCTCCAATGCGTCTTTCCAACCCAGGAATCAAACTGGGGTCTCCCACATTGCAGGCAGATTCTTTACCAGCTGAGCTACCAGGGAAGTCCCCCAAAATGTGTACAACTGGGAATGCCAAAAGCAAATTCTCTATTAAAATAGTTTTCTCTAATCTGCTTTTCCTAGGATATTTTTCTACATGTGTCCAGACATGAACACATACACACCCGCCTCCAAACAACAACAAAAATTTAGAAGTGTGGAGTGCAAAGGACCATTTATCTTTGTGGTATCTACTGCTAGAGTATTTTATGGTAAAAATGGTCTCCAAAGACAAGATGAGTACAATAGGATATGGGAGGTGTATATGGCTATTGTTAGAGTGAAATATTTAATCTGAAATTAGAATCATTCTGCCCAATTAACCAAGCAGCCCTCATTATACTTATAATTTGTGTCTCTTCTGGCTGATGATCTAGTCTTCTGATCTAGCCTTCTACTAGAAAAGTACCCTTTTGGAAGACAATGCCCTATAAGTCTACTGACTACAATGTTGCTTTTTCCTTTTTTAAAGTTTCAACTTAAAAGAATTTTCCCTGATAGGCAGATTTAACATCCTACATCTATCTCCATCTTGCAATTATATAATTATACTGGGATCCTTTTGCCAACATGTCACCAAACATCTAAAGGATTGTGTCATCCTTATATCTACTGGTGCTTAGCACAAATGTGAGTATATATTTTATTTTTAATAAAAATGTGTTGATTTAGGGGCCAAAGTAATGAATTAATGGTGATTTACTTGGTGAGCATCTACACGTCATGTTTTAAGACTCAAATGTTTCTGTCTCTAAGAAGTCTTTGTGTCACCTCTGCACACTGTGTGTGTGTGCTCGTGAAGTTGCTTAAGTTGTATCTGACTCTTTGCGACCCACTGGACTGTAGTTCACCAGGCTTCTCTGCCCATGGGATACTTCAGGCAAGAATACTGGAGTGGATTCCATGCGCTCCTCCAACGGATCTGGAGAAAGAAATGACAACCCACTCCAGTACTCTTGCCTGGAAAATCCCATGGACGGAGGAGCCTGGTAGGCTATGGTCCATGGGGTTGCAAAGAGTCAGACACGACTAAGCGACTTCACTTCACTCACTTCATACTTTTCTCACTGGAGAAGGAAATGGCAACCCACTCCAGTATTCTTGCCTGGAGAATCCCATGGACAGAGGAGACTGGTGGGCCATGGTCCATGGGGTCGCACCTGACTGGAGAGACTAAGCACGCACCACGGGATCTTCCCAACCCAAGGACTGAACCCACATAGCTTAAATCTCCTGCATTGGCAGGCAGTTTATTTACCACTAATGCTAATTGGGAAGCCCTCTGTATTATGTACTTGTCACTGCTGTTTGACATACTATACCATAATTACTGTTTTCTGGTCGAAGTAACTGAAAAGTGTAACTGGAGTTAAGGCAAATTTGTAACTGTTAAGAAAGGTACTTCCCCCCATGAGAGGCACAAGAATCAGAGAAAAGTAATTTTGAAAGGCAAAGGTGACTTGTTGAAAATACTAACGGTAGGCAAATTAATTTTCCCTCCTGCTATTCTTTCTACACAAATTCTGTTTTATCTAAACCTAACTAACATGCCTTCAACTTCTTTTCACTATTCCTTTGGTCACACTTTCTCCATATCACAATGCTCTCTCCTCTTATTTCTGAACATGCAAACTGCTTTGTCCTTTCCAGTTCACATCCAACCTCACATCTTCAGAGAAGTTTCTCCTGACTGCACATTTCACTCCTTCTGAATTCTTTCAGGTCATATAACAAACTGTTTACTTTTATAAGGATGTGCTTTAGCTTTCAAATTGTGGGAACTAAGTCCCTTAAAGAAAAGTACTGTCCCTCACAATTTTATTTTTAAAACCTCTCCAAAAACAAACACTGATAGGCCTTCAAGCTGGTAGCGTAACACTTCAAGGTAAAGAATGCACATATACTATCAGCTCCTAAATTCCTTCTCACAAACACAGCCATATATTTCCTAGTGGGAAAGAACAATTTGATATGATTATCTCTAAAGATAGGGATGGTTGAATGGTTCTATGAAGACCTATAAGATCTTTTAGAACTAACACCCAAAAAAGATGTCCTTTTCATTATAGGGGACTGGAATGCAAAAGTAGGAAGTCAGGAAACACCTGGAGTAATAGGCAAATTTGGCCTTAGAGTACAGAATGAAGCAGAGCAAAGGTTAATAGAGTTCTGCAAAGAGAAAGCACTGGCCATAGCAAACACCCTCCTCCAACAACACAAGAGAAGACTCTATACATGGACATCACCAGATGGTTAACACTGAAATCAGATTGATTATATTCTCTGCAGCCAAAGATGGAGAAGCTCTATACAGTCAGCAAAAGCAAGACCAGGAGCTGACTGTAGCTTGGATCATGAACTTATTGCCAGATTCAGACCAAAATTGAAGAAAGTAGGGAAAACCACTAGACCATTCAGGTATGACCTAAATCAAATCCCTTATGATTATACAGTGGAAGTGAGAAATAGATTTAAGGGACTAGATCTGATAGACAGAGTTCCTGATGAACTATGGACGGAGGTTTGTGACATTGTACAGGAGGCAGGGATTAAGACCATCCCCATGGAAATGAAATGCAAAAAAGCAAAATGGCTGTCCGAGGAGGCCTTACAAACAGTTGTGAAAGGACAAGAAGCGAAAAGCAAAGGAGAAGAGGAAAGATATACTCATGTGAATGCAGAGTTCCAAAGAATAGCAAGGAGAGATAAGAAAGCCTTCTTCAGCGAACAATGTAAAGAAATAGAGGAAAATAATAGAATGGTAAAGACGAGAGATCTCTTCAAGAAAATCCAGATACCAAGGGAACATTTTATGCAAAGATGGGCTCGATAAAGGACAGAAATGGTATGGACCCAACAGAAGCAGAAGATACTAAGAAGAGGTGGCAAGAATACACAGAACTGTACAAAAAAGATCTTCACAACTCAGATAAACATGATAGTGCAATCACTCACCTAGAGCCAGACATCCTGGAATGTGAACTCAAGTGGGCCTTAGAAAGCATCACTACAAACAAAGCTAGTGGAGGTGATGGGATTCCAGTTGAGCTATTTCAAATCCTGAAAGATAATGCTGTGAAAGTGCTGCACTCAATATGCCAGCAAATTTGGAAAACTCAGCAATGGCCACAGAACTGGAAAAGGTCAGTTTTCATTCATATCCCAAAGAAAGGCAATGCCAAAGAATACTCAAACTACTGCACAATTGCACTCATCTCACACGCTAGTAAAGTAATGCTCAAAATTCTCCAAGCAGAGGTTTCAGCAATACATGAACCATGAATTTCCAGATGTTCAAGGTGCTTTTAGAAAAGGCAGAGGAAAAAGAGATCAAATTGCCAACATCCGCTGGATTATCAAAAAAGCAAGAGTTCCAGAATAATATCTATTTCTGCTTTATTGACTATGCCAAAGCCTTTGACTGTGTGGATCACAATCAACTGTGGAAAATTCTTAAAGAGTTGGGAATACCAGACCATTTGACCTGCCTTTTGAGAAACCTGTATGCAGGTCAGGAAGCAACAATTAGAACTGGACATGGAACAATAGACTGGTTCCAAATAGGAAAAGGAGTCCATCAAGGCTGCATATTGTCACTCCGCTTATTTAACTTGTATGCAGAGTACATAATGAGAAATGCTGGGCTGGAAGAAGCACAAGCTGGAAGCAAGATTGGTAGGGGAAATATCAATAACTTCAGATATGCAGATGACACCACCCTTATGGCAGAAAGCAAAGAGGAACTAAAAAACCTCTTGATGAGAGTGAAAGAGGAGAGTGAAAAAGCTGGCTTAAAGCTCAACATTCAGAAAACTAAGATCATGGCATCTGGTCCCATCACTTCATGGGAAATAGATGGGGAAACAGTGGAAACAGTGTCAGACTTTATTTTTTTGGACTCCAAAATCACTGCAGATGGTGATTGCAGCCATGAAATTAAAAGATGCTTACTCTTTGGAAGGAAAGTTATAACCAACCTAGATAGCATATTTAAAAGTAGAGATATTACTTTACCAACAAAGGTCTGTTTAGTCAAGGCTATGGTTTTTCCAGTGGTCATGTACGGATGTGAGAGCTGGACTGTAAAGAAAGCTGAGTGCAGAAGAACTGATGCTTTTGAACTATAGTGTTGGAGAAGACTCTTGAGAGTCCCTTGGACTGCAAGGAGATCCAACCAGTCCATCCTAAAGGAAATCAGTCCTGAATATTCATTGGAAGGACTGATGCTGAAGCTGAAGCTCCAGTACTTTGGCTACCTCATGTGAAGAGTTGACTCACTGGAAAAGACCCTAACGCTGGGAAGGATTGGGGGCAGGAGGAGAAGGGGAAGACAGAGCATGAGTTGGCTGAACTGATTCAATGGATATCCGTTTGGGTAGACTCCAGGAGTTGGTGATGGACAGGGAGGCTTGGCGTGCTGCAATTCATGGGGTTGCAAAGAGTAGGACATGACTGAGCGACTAAACTGAACTGAACTGAACTAAAGTATGAACAGTTTCTTCTGAATCTTTTGAATCTTTCTGGTGCCTGTCAGGCTTATGACATTGGGAAAATCTTAATAGCCACTTGAGAAAGACTTTGAAGTAGTAGAAGGCTTTAATTTTTATTTGGAGAACACTACAATAGCTACTTTGAAAACAATGGTACATAAAAGAAAATATAATAACTAGATATACTTCCCCCATAGCTAGCTAATATTGAATAACTAGAAAAATAAACATACTTTGTTAGACTCTACGGCTACTAAAAACAAAAACCGGACAGGTTGGGCCAGCTGTTTAAAAATTAGTGCCTTTATAGTAATAAATGTTGACAGCCCAAATAAAAAAAGAATGCATTACTGAGATATCATCAATTGTGTTCTGTCATTACAAGGCAGCTCCACCCAGTCTAAGCTTGTCAAAAAGTGTTACTGTAATCCATGAAGAAGTCTCCACCTCAGGCAAAGGAAGGAAAAATGTGATGGGCTGGCTCTGAACAGGTGTGTTGAATTGTAATGCCAATGTTGAGTCATAAATCTCTTTACATTAGCTTCACAAATGACAAATTATTAACTTCTACACTGAGGTGTCAAGCATGAATGAACAGATTCATCAGTACGCACTTTAAGAGCAACAAGTGTAAGTAAACAGGGTGTGGATATAACTTTTTAACAGTGAGTATTATTCCATGCTCAAGACAAATGTTTTTATCCTGCTCAAGTGAATGTGATATTTGGGAATCTGTGAGTGTCTAACTTATTCTTTGGGTCAGTCCATGATTCTCCCTAATCTTGATAACAGAACTGCTTCAGTTTGCCCCCTGCATCTTTAATGGGAATGTAACTCAGCTTTACAAGGGATGATGAGTGTATGAAAAGCACGTAAGTGTGTATGTTGGTTTTGACACAGCTGTGTGACTTTGGGCAACTTATCTAACGTCTATAAGCCTCACTTTCTTCCTCAATAAAACAGGGATAATAAGTAAGTACCTCATAAGATTACTATAAAAGCTAAACAAGAATATTTACAGAAATTATGTAACAGACACTCAACACATGCTTGTTCCCTTCTTGAAAGTACTTCAACTGACAACCTTGCTTCCCTAACAGGTAGAAGTTAGGAATTTAATCTAGAGTAATAAACTGCTCAGGATGAAAGTTCATGAAGGTGAAGACTGAATATTTTCCACTCTATGTCAGTCCCCAGGAGTGTCAGCAAGTATGAAGCCCAAGAATCAACAAGATTGCCGGTCCACAGCATTCTGTATTCCATGCACTCAAAAGTACTAAACATGCTCGTGTATTGTTTTCTTTTATAAAACATTATTATACTATTTCTTTTTTTAAACATTATTCATTAGAAGGACTGATGCTGAACCTGAAGCTCCAATACTCTGGTCACCTAATGCAAAGAAATGGCTCACTAGAAAAGACCCTGATGCTGGGCAAGAATGAAGGCAGGAGGAGAAGGGGATGACAAAGGATGAGATGGTTGGATGGCTTCACCAACTCAATGGACACAAGTTTGAGCAAGCTCTGGGAGTTGGTGATGGACAGGGAAGCCTGGTGTGCTGCAGTGCATGGGGTGGCAAAGAGTTGGACACGACTGAGCAACTGAACTCAACTGATAGTAAGATATATATATATATATATATATATATATATAATATGCAATTTACTATTTTAAGTATTCACTTTAATGGCATTAAGTATATTCACAATGTTTTGCAAACCATCACCACTATCTAGTTCCATAACCTTTTCATCACCCTAAACAGAAACTCTATACTCATTAAGCATTAAGTCCCTAATCCACCCCATACCTCCACTCCCTGGGGCTCTGATCTACTTTCTGTTCTTAGGAATTTGCCTATTCAAGATATATAAGTGGAATCATATTTGACCTTTTGTATCTGGCATTTTTCATTTCAAGATCTATAAGGTTCATCAATGTTGTGGCATGTATCAACACTTCAGTCTTGATTGCTGTTGTTGTTCAGTCGTTAAGCTGTATCTGACCCTTTGCGACCCCATGGACTGTAGCACGCCAAACCTGCCTGTCCCTCAGTATCTCCCGGGGTTTGCCCAAGTTCATGTCCATTGAGTCAGTGATGCTATCCAACCATCTCATCCTTGGCCACCCTCTTCTTTTGCCTTTACTCTTTCCCAGCATCAGGGTTTTCCCCAATATGTCAGCTGTTTGCATCAGGTTGCCAAAGTACTGGAGCTTCAGCTTCAGCATCAGTCCTTCCAGTGAATATTCAGGGTTGAATTCCTTTAGGACTGACTAGCTTGATTTTGCAGTCTATGGGACTCTCAAGAGTCTTCAGCACCACAATTTGAAAACATCGATTCTTCAATCTTTATTATGACTAAATACTAATCCATATAATGCATATAGCATATTTTGTTTATCCATTCATCTGTTACTGGACATTTGGATTGCTTCCACCTTTAAGCTTTTGTGAATAATGCTGCAATGAACACTCATGTACAACTTCTGAGTCCCTGTTTTTCATTTCTAGAAATGGATTGCTGAGTAAAGTGATAATTCTGTTTAACTTTTTGAGGAGCTGCCAAACCATTTTCCATGTACCATTTCACATTCTCACCAGCAATGTACAAGGTTCTGATTTCTCTACATCCTTGTTGACAAGTGTATTTTTCCATTCTTTTAGATTACAGCCATCCTAGTGAATGTGAGATGGTATCTCATGGTGGTTTTTATTTGCATTTCTCTAATGACTAATGACGTTGAGCAATTTTTCCTGTGCTCATTGGCCATTTGTATATTTTCTTTGGAGAAATATCTATTTAAGGCCTTTGTCCATTTTGAATTGTGCTGTTTGGCTTTTCATTGTTGAGTTGTGAGAATTCTTTATATTCTGGATATTAAACCCTTACCATATATGATTTGTAAGTATTTCCTTCCATTATCTAGGTTGTCTTTTCACTCTCTTGATAGTATTCTTTAATGCACAAAAGTTTTCAATTTTTATGAAGTTGAAACTTGCCTATTTCCTTGTGTTTTCTGTGCTTTTCATGTCAGATTCAAGAAAACCGTTACCAAATTCAAAGTCATGGTGATTTCCCTCTATGTTTTATTCTAAGGGTTTTATAGATTTAACTCTTAAATTTAGCTCTTTGATCCATTTGGAGTTAAGTTTTGTATACAGCATTAGGTAAGGGTTCAACTTCATTCTTTTGCATCCAGGTATCCAGTTTTCCAGCACCATTTGTTGAACAGAATCTTCCTTCCCATTGAATGGTCGTGGGGCCCTTGTTGAAAAACATTTGACCATACATATGAGGAATACTTCTGGGTTCTCTTTTCTGTTCTTTTGGTCCATTTTATTATGCTAGTGCTATACTGTTTTGAAACTGTAAGTCTGTAGGAAGTTTTAAAATTAAGAATGTGAATCCTCCAACTCTATTCTTTTTCAAGATTGTTTCAGTGATTTGGGGCTCCCTGAAATTTTGTATGAATTTTAGAATGGATTTTTCTATTTCTGCAAAAATCACCTTTGGGATTTTGATAAGGACTCCACTGCCTTTGCAGATCACTTCAAAGTGTTATCTAAAAATCATTTAGTCTTCCAATTTCATGAACAGGGGAGATATTTACATTTATTTAAGTCTTCTAAATTTCTTTCAGCAATATTTTAGTTTTCAGAGTACAAGGCTGAGGCCTCCCTGGTTACATTTACTTCCAAGTATTTTATTATTCCTATTGTTACTGTAAATAGAATTGCTTTCTAAATTTCCTTTTCAGATTCTTTGTTGCTAATTTATAGAAATACAACTGAGTTTTAATTTTATGTCTGGCAACTTTGTCAAATATGTTCATTAGTTTTAATGGTACATGATGTGTGTGTATGTGTAATCTTCAGGGTTTTCTACACAGAAGATCATGTCATCTGTGAACAGAGATAATTTTGCTTCCTTTCAATTTCAGTGCCTCCTATCTCTTTTTCTTGCCTAATTGCCCTGTATAGAACTACTACTACTGAAAAGCAGTGGTGAAAGGAGGTATCTTTGTCTTGTTCCTGATCTTAGGGGAAAAGCTTTTCAGTGTTTCACAACTGAATATAAATGTCAGCTGTGAGTTTCTCAAATATGGCCTATATAATGTTGAGGAAGTTCCCTTGCGTAAGTATTTTTGTTTTTGGTTTTATCATGAAAGATTGTTGGATTTTCTTAAATACTTTTTCTTCATCAATTGAGTCTCATTAATACCATATTTACAGATTACGATGTATAATAGTATGAATGCACGATATTTGAGGCAAATTTCCAGTTTGTTTATCTTACTTTGTGCATCTCATAATTCACTGGCAAAGAAAGGTACTTTAATTCCTTTAAAATACTGAGCTTATGATACTGGCCCATGTGTAAACCATCAACTTTAGGAAAATTTCTAAGATCATAAATTTTATATAATAAAAATAAGCCATAGGGACTTCCTTGGTGATCCAGTGGCTAAGACTGTGTACTCTCAGTGCAGGGGGCCCAGGTTCAATCCCTGATCAGGGAACTAGATCCCACAGGCTGCAATGAATATTGAAGATCTTGCATGCTTCAACTAAGACCTGGCATGGCCAAATAAATAGATAACAAAAACAACAATACAGTATATTAACGCATATATATGGAATTTAGAAAGACAGTAACGAGAACCCAACATGTGAGACAACAAAAGGAATGCAGATGTATAGAATAGACTCGTGGACTTTGTGGATGAGGGTAAGGGTGGGATGATATGGGAGAAGGGCATTGAAGCATGTTAATTGTCATGTGTCTAATCAATCGCCAGCCCAGGATTGATGCTCGGGACTGGTGCAGCGAGATTTCCCGGGGGGGAGGGAGGAGGGAGGGGGGTTCTGGAGGGGAAGCATATGTAAACCCATGGTGATATCATGACAATGTATGGCAGAAACAATAAAAAAATTAAAAAAAAGCCATAATATTTAATTAATACTAGTAATAGTTTATTGTCAGTTAAAAGGTAATTGATCTGTTTGCAATATTTTACCAAAGTTATTTATATCCAGTTTGATGACTCCTAGGGCAGCTGTAACGTAGCTTTCATATCCCATTTCTTTTATTTCTAATAACTTAGAAAATTCCAATTAGACATTATATTAAGAATAGAATCTAACTGTTGTTGTTCAGTCACCAAAGCCATGTCTGACTCTTTGCAACTCCATAGGCTGCAGCACGCCAGGCCTTACTGGCATTTTAGAATCTAATGCTTGTTGACTTTTTCAGTTATATCTAAATATCTGGATCAAATAAAGACTCAAATTATAAAGATATTTCTCAAACAGTGCTACTTCCCTTCCACCCCACAACAAGTGGCAAGTGGGATCTTAGCTCCCTGACCATGGATTGAACCTGTACAGCCTTCAGCGGAAATGTGGAGTCTTAACCACTGGACTGCCAGGAAAATCCTCATACAGGGCTACTTCAAGTTATGTCAGGCTTAAGTCAATCAGTTTACCACACTTAAAAGGATAAAGAGTTGACTGTTTACCCTTGGGAAACAGTGATAAGTAGATTCCTACTTCATTCTTTGGTTGCTTTTGCCCTAAAAAGTATTTCTTCATGTTCTGCTAAAGCTTTTATTAGGGATTTGAAAGGTTAAACCATATGCCTGCAATGTGGGAGACCTGGGTTGGATCCCTGGGTCAGGAAGATCCCCTAGAGAAGGAAATGGCAACCCACTCCAGTACTCTTGCCTGGAGAATCCCATGGATGGAGGAGCCTGGTGGGCTACAGTCCACGGGGTTGCAAAGAGTCAAACACAAATGAGCGACTTCACTTTCTTTTCTTTCTACTATACATAATCAATTTCACTAAAGAATGAAGAAAATTATCAAGTTTTTGGAAAGAATAAAACTCTTGAAAACTAAAGCCATGTGCACCACAGCTCATTTTCTTCTTAAGAAATCTTGAAACTTTATTCTCAAAATTAAAAATTATATTTTTCGCTCTGAAAAATAGGTTTAGGCTGCTCAAGAATATATTGCTGATTTTTGAAATCTGAACAAGGCCCCTGCATTATTATCTGTATTATTAGTGTCACGAAAAGTTTTTATGACATGCCTCATCATAAAAACCTATGCTCATACCTTTCCCTTAGAGCTGAGGATTGTGTACTTTATTGTGCAGTAGAATCAGCTACTGGGCTTATTAAAACTAATTACTGGGTCCTATCCTCTTAATTCTGATTCAGTAGGTCTGGGGCTGGAGCTTGAGAAACTACATTTCTAGTAAGTTCCCAGGTGACACTCTGAGATCATTGACTCAGATAACCTGTATACTTGTTTGAGAAGGAACATCTTAGACTCTTTTTCCATTATTTACATGGTCTACCAGAAAGATATCTACTTAAAGCTGCCTAAAATATTAACAGATTCCATTATTTTCTTCAATACCATAACAAGATTTGAGAAGAATATTATTATTAGCTAATCATTTCAGTAAAGCAGTGTGTAGACTGACATGCAGTTGCAATCCTTTTCATTCCAATAGTCATAATCTTTCTTGCTGTCCTTAAGTTATTTTTTAAAATACCTTGAGATACAATTCATTCATATCATACAATTCACATATTTAAAGTATCCAAGTCAATGTTTTTTGATATATTCATAGACACATGCAACCATCTTTATTAAGATATAAATCATACGTAACATATACTTCATGCATTTAAAGTGTACAAGTCATAGATGTATGCAACCAACAACATAATGAAATTTAGAACATTTTCATCACATCAAAAAAGAACCACATACCCTTTGGTTACCATTCTCCTATCTTCTAAAAGCACTCACTCCCCACAATTAACCATAATAAGCAAGCACAATTTTACTTTCTGTCTCTACAAAGTCTCCTATTTTGGACTTTTAAATGAGTGGAGCCATATAATATGGGGTCTTTTGTAATGAGTTCATTTAGCATAACGATTTCAAAATTTATCTGATATTACAGCATGTATCAGAATTCCATTCCTTTTGGACTTCACTGGTGGTCCAGTAGTTCAGACTCTGCATTTCCACTGCAGGAGGCACAGGTTCAACCCCTGCTAGGAGAACTAAGACCTCACATGCCTTGAGGCATGGCCAAAAAAAAAAAAAGAATTTCCCTCCTTTTTATGGTTGAACAACATTTTCTTGTATGCATATACCACATATTGCTAACTCATTCATCCCTTGATGAATATTTGGGTTGTTTTCATATTTGGGCTATTACGAGAAACATTGCTATAAACATTCATGTATAAATTTTTATATGGACATATCTTTTCACTTCACTTAGGTATACAGCTAGGTATATAACTATGTTTAATCACTTGAGGAACTGCAGACTGTTTTCCAAAGCAGCTTCACCATCTTATATTCCTACTAGCAGTCTACGAAGGTTCAAATTTCTCCATATCCTGACCAATACTTGTTATCTAACTTTTTGATTCTAGCCACTGTAGTTGGTGTGAAGTGGTATCTTGTTGTTTTGAATTGCATTTGCTTAATGACCAATGATGTGGAACATCCTTCCACATGCTTACTGGCCATCTGCTTTTTTTCCCTTGGAGAAATTTCCCACAATGTTTAATGGGAGCAATTTGTCTTTTTTTATTATTGAGTTGTTGGTGGTCTTTATATATTCTAGATACAAGTCCCTTACCAAATACATGATTTGCAAAGATTTTCTCTCAATCCAAGGGTTGCCTTTTCAGTTTCTGGATGGTGTTCTCTAAAGTAATGTCATTTGGTCATTAATAATGATTCTACCTTATCTTTTAAACTCTAACTTAGAGCTTGCAAAATAATTATTAACTAAGTTAAAACTTCTCTGGTAATATACATGTCTCACTAATGAACTGAATGAAAAGTGATGACTATTTCTACCTCGTACATATATATATATATATACATATACATATATATATATAATATATATATAAAACAATAGACCAATAATCAAGTCTTACTTTGTGCTCAACAGTGGTTTATCTAACTGCAAACCAAGATAGTAATGGCCATATGTAGATTCGTCTCTCGGATTGTTGAAAAAGTGTGTTTGCTATGACCAATGCATTCTCTTGGCAAAATTGTCAGCCTTTGCCCTGCTTCATTTTGTACTTCAAGGCCAAACTTGCCTGTTACTCCAGGTATTTCTCGACTTCCTACTTTTGCATACCAATCCCCTATGATAAAAAGGACATTTTTTTTTTTTTTTTGGTTGTTAGTTCTAGAAGGTCTTATAGCTCTTCATAGAACTGGTCAACTTCAGCTTCTCTGGCATCAGTGATTAGAGCACAGACTTAGATTACCGTTATATTGAATGGTTTGCCTTGGAAACAAACTGAGAACATTCATTCATCTCTGAGGTTGCACCCAAGTACTGCATTTTGGACTCTTCTTTTGACTAAGAGGGCTACTCCATGTCTTCTAAGGGATTCTTGCCCACAGTAGTAGATATAATGGTCATCTGAGTTAAATTCACCCATTCCTGACCTTATTAGTTCACTAATCCTACTATCTTGATGTTCAGTCTTGCCATCTCCTGCTTGACCATGTCCAATCTACCCTGATTCATGGACATAACATTCTAAGTTTCTATGTAATATTGTTCTTTATAGCACTGAACTTTCCTTTCACCATTAGACACATCCACAACATCCCACTTTGGCCCAGCCACTTCATTCTTTCTGGAGCTACTAATACTTGCCCTTCACTCTTCACCAGCAGCTTATTGGACACCTTCAGACCTAGGGGGCTCATCTTCCGACGTCATACCTCTGTGCCTTTTCATACTGTTTATGCGGTTCTCCAGGAAAGAATACTGGAGTGGGTTGCGATTTCCATCTCCAGTGGACCACTTTTTATCAGAACCCTTCATCATGACCTATCCATCTTGGACAGCCCTGCACATCACGGCTCATAGATTCACTGAGTTACACAAGCCCCTTTGCCACAACAAGGGTGTGATTCATGAAGAGAAAATCAGACTGATTGTGTTCTTTGTAGCCAAAGATAGAGAAGCTCTATACAGTTAGCAAAAACAAGACAAGGCGCTGACTAGCTCAGATCATGAGCTCCTTATTGTAAAATTCAGGCTTAAACTGAAGAAAATAGGGAAAAACCACTAGGCCATTCAGGTATGACCTCATTAAAATCTTTTATACAATGGAGGTGACAAACAGATTCAAGGGATTAGATCTGATAGACTGCCTGAAGAATTATGGACAGGGGTTCATAACACTGTACAGGGGGGTAGTGGCCAAAACCATCCCAAAGAAAAAGAAATGCAAGGAGGCAAAGTGGTTGTCTGAGGAGGCTTTACAAATAGTTGAAGATAGAAAAGAAGCAAAAGGCAAGAGAGAAAGGGAAAGATATACCCAGCTGAATGCAGAGTTCCAGGGAATAGCAAGGAGAGACAAGAAGGTCTTCTTAGGTGAATAATGCAAAGAAATTGAGGAAAACAACAGAATGGGAAAGACTAGAGATCTCTTAAAAAAACAAAAACAAGTGGAGATATCAAAGGAATATTTCATGCAAGGATGGGCACAATAACGGACAGAGATGGCAGAGACCTAACAGAAGCAGAGGAGATTAAGAAGCAATGGCAAGAATACACTGAAAACTATACAAGAAAGGTCTTAATGATCTGTATAACCATGATAGTGTGATCACTCATCTAGAGTCAGACATTCTAGAGTGTGAAGTCAAGTGGGCCTTAGGAAGCATCTATGAACAAAGCTAGTGGAGGTGATGGAATTCCAGTTGAGCTATTTCAAATTCTGAAAGATGATGTTGTTCAAGTGCTATACTCAGTATGTCAACAAATTTGGAAAACTCAGCAGTGGCCACAGGATTGGAAAAAGTCAGTTTTCATTCCAATTCCAAAGAAGGGCAATGCCAAAGAATGTTTAAACTACTGTATAATCATGGTCATTTCACATACTAGCAAAGTTATGCTTAAAATCTTTCAAGAGAGGCTTCAACAATATGTGAACTAAGAAATTCCAGATGTACAAGCTGGGATTCAAGGAGGCTGAAGTCAAATTGCCAACATTCAATGGATCATGCAGAAAGCAAGGGAGTTCCCAAAAAACATCTACTTCTGCTTCATTGACTAAGCTAAAGCCTATGCCTATGTGGATCACAAAAAACTATGGAACATTCTTAAAGAAATGGGAGTACCAGACCACCTTACCTGTCTCCTGAGAAACCTGTATGTGGGTCAAGAAGCAACAGTTAGAACCAAACATGGAACAACTGACTGGTCCAAAATTGGGAAAGGTTGTGTATTGTCATCAAGTTTATTTAACTTATTTGCAGAGTACATCATGTGAAACGCGAGGCTGGATGAATCACAAGCTGGAATCAAGACTGTGAAGAGAAACATTAATAATCTCAGGAATGTGGATGATACCACTCTAAAGGCAGAAAGTAAAGAGGAACTAAAGAGCCTCTAGATGAGGGTCAAAGAGAAGAGTGAAAAGGCTGGCTTGAAATCAACATTCAAAAAAACCCTAAGATCATGGCATCTGGTACTATCACTTGATGGCAAAGAAAGGGGGAAAAGTGGAAGCAGTGACAAATTTTATTTTCTCTGGCTCCCAAATCACTGCAGACGGTGACTCCAGACATAAATTTAAAAGATGCTTGCTCCTTGGAAGGAAAGCTTTGACAAACCTATACAGAGTACTAAAAGGCAGAGACATCACTTTGCTGACAAGATCCATATGGTTTTTCCAGCAGTCATGTACAAATGTGAGAGCTGGACCATAAAGAAGGCTGTGCACTGAAGAACTGATGCTTTCTAATTGTGGTGCTGGAGAAGACTACTGAGAGTCCCTTGGACTGCAAGGAGATCAAGCCAGTCCATCCAAAAGGAAATTAACACTGAATATTCATTGGAAGGACTGATGCTGAAGCTGAAGCTCCAATACCTTCAGCTGCCTGATGTGAAGAGCCACCTCACTGGAAAAGACCCCGATGCTGGGAAAGACTGAGGGCAAGAGGAGAAGGGGGCAGCAGAGGATGAGATGGTTAGATAGCATCACCAACTCAACAGACATCAATCTGAGAAAACTCTGGGAGAGAGCGGAGGACAGACGAGTCTGGCAAGCTGCAGTCCATGGGTTGCAAAGAGTCAGACATAACTTAGGGACTGAAAAATAACCAAGTAAGACAGTGAGCACCATGTGGTCACCGCTCTTCTACAGCCCATCCTACTGCCACTTCATGCCATCCAACAGTGCCATCTGATGAAGTTACTTCCTTCAGAACTTATTCTGCTTTATTGTTTGGGCTTTTCTTTTCTTTTTTTTACTGTTTTGTAGTAGCTGGATTTACAAGTTTCTTGGCAACAGTAGAATTTGAATCCATTTTTACCTCAAAGACTGCCATTTGTAAGCAATTTCTCCTCAGTGGTTTGGTTACTTTTCTGAGGCAAGCAACATGATTTAAAAAATGTGTTAATGGTAAGTATTACTTTTTCTTTGGTCCTGAAAAAAATCTGTTGCTTTAACAGAGTGGCAGGTCACTGGACTTTACTTAAAAATGAAACAAAAACTTCGAAGGCTTTGTGCTTTTATTAAAAAACTTTATAACAGAGAAGCAGTGGCATTAGGGTAAACAGACTGTGTTTCCTATATAATCTATATTCATATATTTACTTTTCAGTCAAAAGTTTCTTTTATCGAGCCTAGTATGCAATCAATATCAAGAGTCAGTTCCCTTGCATTTTCTGTGCTAGCATTAGAGTTCTCTCAATTATGTTTTTACACTGATGTTGAACTAGTTTCAACTGTCTATACTGGTTTACAGTATTTTTAAATATTTATTTTTATTTTATTTTTAAATTTTTGACTGAATTGCACCTTTGTTATGGTACATGGGGTATTTGTTGTGGCATGCAAGATCTTTCATTGCAGCATATGTACTTCTTTCTACCTGTGGTGTGCGGACTCCAGAGTCTGTGGGCTTTGTAGTTGCAGCATGTGGGAACTTAATTTCCTGACCAGGGATCAAACCCGTGTTCTCTGCATTGGAAGGCAGATTCTTCACCAACGGACCACCAGGGAAGTCTCCTGATTTACAGAATTCATTTATAGTATTGTCATCATTGTCCTTATGCTTCAATGAACCACATGTAAGCCATGAAAAATTCTGCTGAACTAAGAATATAACTAAGCAAGAAAATATGAATGTAAATTTAACAGTAACACATGAATGACATGAAAGTCCAGAAGCTGTAATCAACTGCCACAGTTAAATGAGTATTTGTCAAGCCTAAATAACCAATACCATCCTTCTAATACACGAGGAATCTAATAAATTGTAAAAGATACAATGAATGAAACAGGATTTGGAGGGATACTGCAATTTACCGTATTTCAAAATATGAAATAAATGTGAACAAAACTGACTATGTTGCTTGTTCAAACTAGCTGCTTATAATCTTTGATAGACAGCTGAGTACGCCATTAATCTGGGAGACACAGTGAAAAACTTCGCCTTAGAGATTAGAACTATACCTGGCATGTAGAATGAACTTGAAGAATGACTACTATTATTACCTTATTTCTTATCTCTTCTACCTGCCTCTTAGCTTGCACTGGCAGTATGCAAGAGCCCTTCTGTGTGCTCCATGTCAAGCTTCCTACACAGCATGCCTAGCTCGCCCTCGATAGGTGCTCCTGGGGCTTCATCTACCTGACAGCTTCATCGACTTACTGGAAATGCTGGGTGGTAAGTCCAAGGACCCTGTCTATCTTGGTACAGCTGTGTTAGTGGTACCCTACATCTGGTGCATAGAAAAAGAATATGAAATGAATATACAAGCAAGATGACACAAAACATCATCTGCTGTGATTGGGGACTAAATATGTAGAAAAGTCACTGGATGAAGAACCCTTTTAAAGTATTTATGTACCCCAAAAAAGGAGCACCTGAATATTCAGTTGGCCAACCCAATACATAAAACAAATATTAACAGACCTAAAGGAAGAAACAGATAGCAATATAATAATATGTGACTTTATTTGTAGATATTTTCATTAATGGTATTAATTTGGTTTTCTAAGTGTTTACTGAGCATCTATGAAAGATACAACTCCTCACTAGAACAAAGTACCTCTCTGTCCCCAGGACTGAGCCCAGTGCTGTATCTTTCATAGATGTTCAGTAAACACATAGAAAATCAAATTTATACCATTAACAAAAATATTTAAGAATAAAGCTACAAAGAGGTAGTTCTGTCAAAACAGAGGCTCATGTACTTTATACTTCCTGGTTAGAGACAGAAAATTAATGATATAAAGGTTAGTTCATTCTGAACCACATAAATATATAGTTTGTGCTTGGTTCTATTTAATAAAAGCTTTATAATATAGGCATTTCTGGTTGTACTAATACAATGGAATCATTGAAGTGATGAACATAAGTGAACCAAAGTTAAGTTTAAATAAATTCAGGCCTAGGAAGCCATCCTTTAAACCTGCTCACAAATTCCATTTTAACTGTATGTTTAAGTCTTATTTGAAACTTTTAAAGAAGTAAAGCCAAATTCACAATTACAAGAGACAGTGTTTCTTATCACTTACTCAGCAGATACCAACTCATGATCTGTGCATACTCCAAGAGAAGATTTTAAACTTAGAAAAGCTTTTCTTGGGAATTCTACTTATGACCTGAAAGATAACTTTCATGAAGACACTCTAAAAACAAGGAGAAACCCTTATCTTACAGTTAAATTTCAATTATATGGAGTCTTAGACATTTCCTGTAACCTTCATATAAATATTGTGCTCAGTATTAAAGGAATTAAAGTCAATTTCCTTATCAACGAATTATGAGGAACACAAATTAAGATGAAAGAATGAATTGGGAATGTGCATGCAAATATTGTACATTCATATTTATACAGCATAATCTGTAAATCTAGTACTAATGAGACTCAAGATTTAAATGGCTGAAGAATGCGTTCAGTGCATTATTGTCAATCAATGCCTCTATTCCAGGATAAATGTAATCTTGAATGGCAACACACCAATTATTACAAATTCCTAACTAAGTACAGTACTTCATAATTTCAAAATGTCAATGTCAATTTATAGAGTAACAGATAAACATCTTTCTACCGTATATCCAATTACCTTTCCCTCAGAGTAAATGAAACACTATTAGGAAAAATTACAAACAAAATTTTTACAGCAACAAGAAGAACCCACTGAGTATTAAAATTCTAGTTATAGCACTCTGAACTTTCATATGTTAATGTGGATACATTAGGTTTTATACCACTCTAATTATTTTTTCAAGTCACATTATTTTATTTAAGTTCTTTCAATAATTTATCTATTTAGTTATTTAACAAACATTTTTTAAGTGCCTACTAGTGATTGAACTGAACTGAACTGAACACTGTGAGAAGTTTGTTATTGTTCAGTTGCTAAGTCATGTCTAACTCTTTTGTGACCCCCCACAGACTGTAGCCCACCAGGCTCCTCTGTGGGATTTCCCACAGAGGAAATGGGAATTTCCCAGGCAAGAATACTGGAGTGGGTTGCCATTTCCTTCTCTAGGGGATGTTCCAGGCTCAGGGATCAAACCCATGTCTCCTGTACTGGCAGGCAGGTTCTTTTTACCACTGAGCCACCAGGGAAGCCCTAACTGTTACAAAACAGAGTTACAATATTAATATGATATAACCCTTGCTTTTAAACTCACTCTAACAGAAGACAGAGACAAATAAATAAAGTTAAATACAATATTAAAGGTTATGCTGAAATTGTTTGCATGTTTCCCATTTGTAATAGCCAAAGGGTATTGTATTGAAAACACTCACTATACCTGGAAACTTTTTGATTGCTCAAAAATCAAACTCTCCTTTATTTGTTCTATGTAAATCTTTAAAAATCAAAAACAAAGAAAACATTTAAAAAGAATAATTTGACAGATATATGAAGTTAGCATCTCAAATTAATAGATAATATTTGTTTCATATTTTACCTTTAGATTGCTTTCTAAATCCAGAAATTTCTTGACTGATAAGGCACTAACAATTGCTTGAGATTAACACAGACCCTACTAGCTGTGCGACCCTGGGTAAATTCACTTTTTTGATTCTCAGTCTTCCCGTCTGAAAAGCAGAGATGACAGTGCCGATCTGTGCTGGATTATGTTCCATTTGCCCATCTAGTTCCTGGCGCCTCAGATGCTAAAGAATCTGCCTACAGGCAGGAGACCTAGGTTCAATCCTTGGGTCGGAAAGATCCCATGGAGAAAGGAATGGCAACCCCCTCCAGTATTCTTGCCTGGAGAATTCCACGGACAGAGGAGCCTGACGGACTACAGTTCATGGGGTCATAAAAAGTTGGACAAGACTGAGCAACTAACACTTTCACTTTTCTTTTTTTTTTTTTTCAAGTTGTGTTTATTTTATTTATTTTTTTTTTAAATTTATTATTTTTTTTTATTATTGTTTTTGCCATACATTGTCATGATATCTCCATGGGTTTACATATGCTTCCCCTCCGGGTCCCCCCTCCCTCCTCCCTCCCCCCCGAGAAATCTCGCTGCACCAGTCCCGAGCATCAATCCTGGGCTGGCGATTGATTAGACACATGACAATTAACATGCTTCAATGCCCTTCTCCCATCTTATCCCACCCTTACACTCATCCACAAAGTCCACAAGTCTATTCTATACATCTGCGTTCCTTTTGTTGTCTCCCATGTTGGGTTCTCATTACTGTCTTTCTAAATTCCATATATATGTGTTAATATACTGTATTGTTGTTTTTGCTTCTGGCTTACTTCACTCTGGATAATGGGCTCCAGTTTCGTCCATCTGAGTAGAATTGCTTCAAATGAATTTTTTTTTAATGCTGAGTAAACTTTCACTTTTCTTTCACCCATGCTCTACCTGAGCTTCCCCAATAGCTCCGTTGGTAAATAATTTCCCTGTATTACAGGAGACCCTGGCCAACTCCTGGGTCGGGAAGATCCAATGGAGAAGGGACAGACTACTTAGACCACTCCAGTATTCTTGGGCTTCCCTTGTGGTTCAGCTGGTAAAAAAATCCAACAGCAATGTGGGAGACCTGGGTTTGATTCCTCAGTTGGGAAGATCCCATGGAGAAGGGAAAGTCTACCCATTACAGTATTCTGGCCTAGAAAATTACCTGGACTGTATAGTTTATGAGGTCACAAAGAGTCAGACACAACTGAGAGACTTTCACTTTTCACTTTCATGCTCTACCTAGCTTTTTGCCCAGGGAGGTTCTCTTGCCTGCCTTTCAGTTGGTAGTTGGGTTAGGTCAATAGAAGGTACTAGCAGGAGATTATAAGTATAAAAGGGAAGGGAGGCTATTCCTTAGTTTCCTCCTTACCAGCTCAAAAGTGCTGGCCCTGAAAGAAGCAATCACATCTCCATATACTACCCTTTCTTAGGCCTTCAGGCCTAAGGGTGATAATGGCTCCCTTAACTCTAGAGTATACTATCCATGGATGACTCCTATAAACTCTGCCTTTATCTTTATAAATAGTTGCCTTATTAAACTCTTCTCAATAACCTACTTTGAAAGCATCACCTGTTCTAGCCAGAACTCTGAATTATATGCAGCCTTGTGGGATTGTTTTAAGAATCACATGAGATGATTAATGAAAGGTGCTTTGAATAGTAGTAATACATTATAAAGATTCAGTAAGTGTTGGCTATTATTATATTATCAATATTGCTGTTATTATTATTCTATTATATTTGAAGTTCCATGCCCATGTCATCTATGCCATGCAAATGTTTGAGAGACACAGAAATTCAGAATTCTGGTGATCTTTTTACTAATTCTCACAGTGATTCAAAAATATGTTCAAAGGTAAAATGTGTTTATTGGTAATCAATCTCAAAAAGAGTAAGAGGACCTTAAAAGGGAGTGAAATACCCATATAATAGTATTGGACTATATAGTTTCTCCTGTAAACATGCTTCAGAATTCATTTCCTGTATATTGCAAATCTGGCAAAGTGTAACTTCATAAAGTTAAACAAATTGTTGGGTCTTTGGGTCATGAAAAGAATGGACTGAAAGGTAAATTCAGTGGCATAAAAATCCTCGGTTCATGTAGAAATGCATCTTCATCAATGCCTTGTTTATCAATCATGACATAGGCAAACATTACCATTTGACAAATTATCTTATCAAAATCCTATTAAAGGTCCACTTAACCTTTCACCTTACCTCATCCTTTATATCTTCTTGTTGTTGGGCTGTGAAGATCTCCATTGCAGCCATGAGTCTCATCATTAACTCATCCACTGTTGTGTTACCTAGCAACACACCGAGATTGCCAAACTTTACATCAAGGTTAGAAAATGGGAAGTTTTTCTACAAGTAGTCAGTAAGGAATAACTACAGTCTAAAAAATTACAGACAAGCATGCCAATAAAGACTTTTATGCTCGCATTGAAAAGTTTATTTTCAATAAGAAAGTAATGTAGTACACTGGCAGTTGAAATTTCAGAATACTAAGATTTGTGAGAACAGTCTCTTTATAAAGATTTTTGGCACTATTTAGAATATCCAAGTCACAAGGAAAAAAGTATCTTTCAAATTAGGAAAACATATCTACTTAACAACACTGGCAACAACTACCATTTGTTTGTAAGCCAGTGACTAGGTTAAATGATTAGGTTTATATATATAAAATCTCGTTTAATCTGTATAACAATTCTATGAAGGCTCATTTAAGATTTTGATAGTAAAGAGAAGGAAAATGAGGCTTACAGAGCTCAAGTAACCTGACTAAACAAGGTCAAGTTGGTTAAGTTATAGGACCAGGATTTGAAACCATATGAGTCTGACTCAAAAGCCTGTCTTCTTTGCCACTTTAGCACACTGTTTACTTAGAATTATCTCCTATTACTAAAATTTCTTTGGTGAAACAAATAGTAATTCAATTTCTGGGGGAATCCCCTAAATGGTATTTTTCCCTTTTAGCTGCTTTCAAATAACTATGCTATATAATGTTTATGGACAGGATATTTAAAATGTTTGATTTTCTTGAATGCTATTTTATTCCCTTTCCAAGTCCATAACAAACATATGGCACATATATGTCATTTTTTTCATGCATCGAGTCTTGCTATTTGCTTTGGATGAATCTACAAGAGAGACAGTTATGAAGATCCATAAAGATATAGCAATTTTTCTCTTCTTGCAAACCAACAGGCAAAAGAGCCTGTCTTTCTCCAAGGCCTCAGAAGGTGTCTTCTAGTCCCATTAATGGAATGGCCACCAATGAGACAACACATAACAAGCATCCTTGCTTGTATTCTTCCAGAGTACCAGCTGCCTAACATGATCCTTCAATGGTCCTTTCCCAGTTTTCCTTATAATCACTGGCAACATGGGGTTAGGGGACAGTTTTGGTCTCTAATCAAAGAAATCATCTAGTCTGGCTACATTGAGCACTATTCTCTCCATAAATTAGCTAGAGAACAAATATTGTCTTGGTGTGGTATACCATCATCAAGAAGTAGAATTGGTTTTGGAATCAGACTTCTAACCCTAGTTATACTCCTTACATGACCTAGTACCTAGAAACTGCCTAGCACATGACAAAGGCTAAATAAATACTCACTTAGTAAACAAGTGAATAAGAAAAGGGGGCGTGACTGTAGCTTTGAAACAATCAATTTTCTTACCTGCAAAATGGAGATAACACTACCACTGTAGGGTTCTTAGAAGGATTAGAGATAATATAAAGTGCCTGGTACCAAGGACACACAGCATCACTGTGTGTGACAGATACAATAAACATAAAAGTTTAGTGAGAGTAACTTCAATGTAGATTTCAATACTGGGCAAATCTTTGGGTTTCCATTTCTTATTTGTAAGCTATAGTGACTAAGAGAGCATGGGGCATGAATCATCATTGGGGAAATATTATAATTTTATTGTTGTTGTTGTTGTTCAGTTGCCCAGTCATGCCCGACTCTATGTGACCCCATGGATTGCAGCATGTCAGGCTTTCCTGTCCTTCACCATCTCCCTGAGCTTGCTCAAACTCGTCCATTGAGTCAATGATGTCACCCAACCATCTTGTCCTCTGTTGTTCCCTGAATAGGTGACTACATCATGGCTGTTAATTTTTAGGCTTAAAGCCACTGCTTATCAACTATTCTTTGACCCTAATTTACTGACTCATTGCCAAACTGTACTTGAAGGTACTTTATACCTAAGCCTTTAATTATCCAAGATGCAGAAAAGTATCACTTAATGCAGTTCAGGGGCAATTTATTTGTTATAGTTTATTGCAAAAGAATTTCTTTATATACTTCAAAACTGTTGAGATCCCTGAAGAATTTTTGTTTATGTGGATATGGTTACGAACATCCACTGTGTTGGAAATTAAAACTGAAATATCTAAAACATAATTATCCATCCATTTAAAAGTAACAGTAATAAACCCATAATTTGCTAATATAAACATCATGTTTTATGAAAAATGACTTTATGTCCCAAAAGGAAAGATTTACTGAGAATGTCATTATTTTAACAGTTTTGCAAATTTCTCTAATGTTAAGCTTAATAGAATACAATTGGATTCTCATATCTTTATCTACATTAAACTAGTTATAATGTGTCATCTTGGTTGAAATTTATGAAGCAATTATGGCCTTACACAGATACATAGTTGGAAAAGGGGGGAGTATTTTAATAGGTAATTATAGATTTTTAAATTTAATACTCCCAAACTGATAAGTGGGATTTTTTTTAAGATTAGGTATGTGAGGAACTGGAAACTGTATCAGTGAACTTACTGTACTATGTTATATTAAAATCCATTGGTTTATTTTGCCCTTTGAATAGGTCTACCCATGCATGAGTTCATAACATTATACACTGATCATCTGGAAAATACTGGTTCACTGAGTCATCCACTTCTTTTGAATGGTGACACAGCTAATTTTATGATATATAAAAAAAAATCACATTTGTTAGTACCACCACTGTTGTCACCAGGAAAGTATTTAAGCTGTCAGTCTTAAATGGTGGAAGACATTCTAACTTTTTGCTTAAAAAAAAAAATTTCTATCATTGGCAACAAATGTTGTTAGTTCTAAGGCTTGGAAGTAACAGGCTGTCACTTTGTTCATTTTAGAGAAACGTCTGCCCAACTGTGTCACATAAACTATAAAAAGGTTTAATATTTAATAAAATGATTTTTAAAAAATGTACATACATGAAGGTGGAAAATATGACTGCTAGTACAGTTCTAGGTCACGGCCCTGTTTTGTGCTAAGGTGCCAACAGTTTTAAGCAGCAATGATTTTGTGCCATCAGTGCAAATGTCAACACAGTAAAAAATGCAAAAAAAAAAAAGTTTATTACTATTATGAAAACATTTTTGACCTTGTAGATGCCCTGAAAGGGTCTAGAGGACCTTCAGGGTCCATGGACCATGCTTTGAGAACCACTAGCTATTGTAATGTTGCCCCTGACAGGAAAACTGAAATGAAACATTATCTATTTACTCTATGTAATTTGTCCCCCCAGCAGGTCTTTAACACTGTTTACAAAAGTGAACACTCTAGTTATAGAGAAAACATAAAATACTGGAGGTTTTGTTTTATTTGAGTTTGAAGGCACTAGAAGTTATACCCCTTCCTCACTACATTATCTACTATCGAACTTTTAGCTTAAATAGGGGCAGAAATTAAGTATTTCAGACACAAGCTTTAGCTTGGAGCGCTTGAAACATCATTTTCCCTGTGGCTTAGAAAAAATAAACTGTTTTCAATTTAAGCTTTGCCAAGAATAAGGTAATTTTTTATACTAATCTTTAGGCAATGTTAGTAACATTAAAAAAAGCACTCATTTTTTTGATAAAGAGTGTGCACTGTGATTAAATTGACAGGCATCCTATAGCTTCACATCTCAAGGTTGCCTTCTATACAAAGATTCACACCAATAAGGAAAAACAACTACCACTGTGAACTATTCAAATCACAATACCCAGTCACAAGTTTTTCTAGGTAACTAAACATAAGGATTTCCTTCAACCAATCAAAATTACAGCAAGAAATATACATACATATACACAGACACACACACACACATGACATCATCTTTGATGACTGATTATGACTTAATTTCTATTTTCAAAAAGTTAGCAATTTTGAATATTTAACATGATTAACCTATATCCCAAGGGCTGTACAGTTTTATTAAGGTATTTCTATTGGATTTTCATGTAGCATATTTCATATTCTATAGAACCTATATTTTTTGAAGATATTCTTCAGGATGTTATATATTTCAAAATGCAAAGATATTTACCAATACAGAGAATAACTTTCAGCTATGATGGTAAATATTATGATTATCACATAAATAAAGAGACACTCTACTCCTCTTGTGAATGTACTTTACCTTGTATCACATTTAACACTTCATTAGATGATCGCTTTCCCATAATAATCAGAAAAAGTGGAAACTGATCTGTTTTTTGAGTCCGAATGGTTTGCGCAACAACACTGCCAAAGTGTCTATTGCACATTGTTAGAAATCTAAAATGAGACAAAAGCCAAAGTTAGCTTCATTTCAGAATTTAAGAAATTTACTACTACCCAAAGAAAAAATTCAGTATTTAATTATAATGTTATAGCTGAAAAAATTCAGTTATATTAGACAGTCTGCCTGATATCAATACGTAAAATCTTACTATATTAAGTTTTCAACTACATCATAAATGGAATAGAAATGATTATCAGAAATCAGTATCAGAAATGATTGTCAGAAAACAGAAAATCAGGCAGCATGCCCTAAGTGCTGAGCAGGACTGACAGCATAGGATTCTTAGTTTTAAACATTACAAGCTGTATTACCCTAAACTATCAGAAAAACAAACAAAAAGAATTTTACGAGGAAAGAATTTCTTCAAGAGGACAAATACTGGGTGGTAAAAATTAAACTGACCAGCTGCATCCTAGACTAAACAGGATTCAGCAACATTTTTGCAGGTTCTTAGAATAAAGAATTGTACTTTAGAATTGTGTTTTCCCCAGTAGTAGCAGGTCTTCTAGTTTCATACTTAGTATGGGATAAAAATAATAATTCTAAGCTTTTGACCAAAAAAAGCTCAGAGATATTAGCATACCCAAGTCTAGCATTAGTATTCTTAACACGATCTGGAATAAATGAAAAAACTGATAAAGCTTTTCTCTTCTATTAGAGGACTGTTTGAAATTAGCATTTCTTTCAAGAGAAAAGGGTAGCTTATGATATGTTTTCAGATCTGATGGTAAAAAGTAAATGTCATAATAATAATGAATTATGAAAGACCAAATGCAAATATAGAATGCTTTAATAAGATCCAATTTAATAAAGTCTGTAAAAATAATGGACTTTTAATAACACAGGTCACAAAAGGCAAAACAGTGGAAATTCTGGGGACTAGCCACTGGTACTGGCTTATTAATTCTTAATTATGTTCACGAAAGGCAACTTAAATCGTGTGTTTTCTCATGCCTTATGATAATATTTTAGGTAACAACTCCTCTGAAATGTATGTTCTAGCTGATGAGCAAAGTCCTGTCGTCACATGCATTAGAAAGTAAATCTATTTGAAAAGACAAACGGCATTAAAATGTCATGTGCTCAGATTCATTTGATATCCAAATTCAAAACAGAATCAAACCACTTAATTTTTAAAGCCAATATATTTCTTGTGTATAGAAATTTATCCCAGAAATTTAGGTTGAACCCTCCACAAAAACCTGTGCTGTGACTACACACAGGGCCACAAGAACTGTCAGCAAGAGTGTCAAGACAAGTTAGCACCACTGCAAAAAGTTCACTGGGAGTTAGGTTCATACACACGTTTAGAGCAGCAATAACTAGATCTCATGGCAATCTGAAATGACAAGGTCTTAAAAAAACACATTGTTGACCATGAAATATCAGTGCCCCCATGAAAATTCAGATCTTCATATTCCATAACTATTATGGGATAAAAGATGCTGATGCAGCCTAAGCCTCTATACCGAAATTCACACCTATACAGCTTTAATTCATCAGTGAAGATGTGTAGATCAGGAGACTAGAAAGTTAGATCTCATTTTTCTTTCTGCTCACTACTAAAATATTTCAGTCAGTCTTGACCCTCATCTCATCATTGGCAACCTCTGAAATTAAAGAGGTCAAAAAATAGTTGGAATGCTGTTTCCTACAAAAGGGAGAAAGTAAGTTCTTGTTGCTTTCACACCAGTGGATTAAGTGGATATCACACAGTAGATGCCCATCACAGCATTAGCCTCATGAGTGATATTAAATACTAGCTAAAGAGAGACCTGCAAAAAGTGAAAGAAGGATGAAAAGGGAGGCACGCAGGCAGGCAGGCAGGTTGGCTTTGTAGTTTTAAGAATTTTATTTCAAGACAATTTTGCCTGGAAACTGTGTACATCCCAAACCCTCTCTTTGTGAAAATGAGCTAGATGGGAAAATAATTATTAAAATATAGGTATTTAATTGGGTTTAAATTTACAACATAAATTTCAAAACTATATAAAACATTCCAGGGAGGTATAGATTTCAAGGTCACATTAACCATTAAACCATTCAATTACTATAAAAAAACAAGGTGATCAGTTTTCTACCAGGTATTAGCAAATCACTCCAATCATTTCTCAGCAGTTGAGAAATATTAAGGGATCACACAGCCAGTTGATGCTTTCTAGTGGCCTTAACTAACAATTTGTTGTAATCAGAGAAAGTTTGTTAAAACTTTAATTAATCTGATTAATCTTCCTAAGATCTGAATTAAGAATTTAGATCTTAATTAAGAATTCAGATCTTAGCTCCTAAGATCTTCCTAAGATTTGAAATTTTCAAATTGCGATCATCAAGAGCCATAGCGCCAATGGACAGTCCCCAATTAAAAAATTCCTACTTGCCAGTTCCTTCCTTTACAATTTACAAGAACTTCACAATGCAAATATCAAATCTTTCTCATGGGTGGGAGGCCCTGCTTCTTCTTCTCAAGATCATTCACAAAACAAATTTACCATTCACATCACACTACCAGCAGCAGAAATCTAGTTCAAAACCTTACAGCAAAATCAGACATGGGAAAAACAAGTGGTTTTAAGAGAATAAATGCAGTTCTCTCATAATTGTGGTATTTTCTTCCTTTGAAAACACAAAAGTGTGCCAGTGCATCTAGAGGCAGCAGCAAACTTGTCTAACTACCAATGATGCTCATTAGAGTCAGGTACCATGAAGAGATAAATGATTTCTACAGCAATTGAATTGCTGCAATCCCAAACACCAAAGGGGGAAGCAATGGTAACCATTCTGTGGCAAGAAGAAATGACTTTGTTTTTTGATTGTAAAATATTTTAATAAATCAAACAACCTATGCATCATAGACTGACTTGAGGAATGGGAATCACAAACTGCAAAATCAAAAGCCAAAGGCTAAAGTAACAAATTTGAAAAAACAAAGAACGCTCTTACTAAGGGGCTAAAATGAAGGAAAGAGGGAAAGAAGAACAGGTTGAGAAAATGAATGAAGTAAAATGGTTAATAACAAGTCAGGATTAACAAAGCAACTGTTCCCTGGGGCATGGGTGGGTAGGTAGTGGTGGAGGTGGTGGGGAAAGGGAGTGGGAAGCCTCAAACTTTGGCCTTGGTAAAGAAAGTGAAAGTGTTAGTTGCTCAGTTGTGTCCCACTCTTTGTGACCCCAGACTGCAGCCCACCAGGCTCCTCTGTCCAGGCAAGAATACTGGAGTGGGTTGCCATTTCCTTCTCCAGGGGATCTTCCCCACCTAGGGATGGAACCCAGGTCTCCTGAACTGCAGGCAGATTCTTAACCACCTGAGCCACTGGGGAGGCCCAAGAAAATATAATTAGAAGTTTATATTCACTAATTCTTGCTATTAGAAGTCTAAAATTGGAAAGATAAGAGGAAGTGGTTTTAATCTAAAGTTTGAGGAGAAAAATAAACAGAACATCTGATAGCTAGCATATATTAATCAGTAAAATTTTCAGTCTCTGAAGCAGAGATCTTTTCTATCCTGTTAATGGAAACCAGGATTATTAATAAATCAGATATGAGAAAAATTAATCTCATTTTAATTCAAAACATGATGTAGTTTAGTTTCTTTCAATCAAACCTATAATTACATAAGTCATCAACCTTAAATTGTATTTCAACAAAAAATATATACGAAAAGAAACACAGCAATTTAGGGAGAGGGTGATGAGATTCTACATCTATTGTCTACCTACTGTATATCAGGTAATGTAAAGAGGCACATTTGATAAAAAAAAAAAAAAGCCTCGTATATAAAGTGGAAATAGCACATCTTTAAAACACTTAACATTCTTATAAGATACAGAAAGCACTCAGAACTGTGCTTCAAACATGGAAGACCCTTAAAATTGGTAGCTATTTGATCATTATTAAATGCATAATTATATTTAAAATTTTTATCATTTTTTCCATGATTAAAATGATAACTTATACCTATGGGCCAACACTAAAAGATCTGTATATTGAGACACAGCATCAAAGAATTGTTGACTAAACAAATAACAATCACTGGTATTACTCTCATTCAGAGAACGAAAGGGCAGGTGTTGATATTTGGGAAATAAGGAAGTACAATTATAAATGCTACAGTTGTATAGTACTATAAAACTTTACACAGTTAAAAGGGAATATGAAATTAAATAATCTGGAGTAAGAAATGGCAACCCGCTCCAGTATCCTTGCCTGGAAAATTTTATGGGCAGAGGAGCCTGGCGGGCTACAGTCCATGGAGTTGCAAAGCGTCATATTTGACTGAGGGTTTGCGCATGCTCATGTGCATGTGCCTGTGCGCGAGCGCGCACCCACACACACACCCTGTTAACTAACTTGAAACCAAGAATCAGCATCACAATTTCTGGCTGCTTACCCTTGAATTGTTAAACACATCAAATGTCTTTCTGATAACGTGTGAACCATTTTTCCAAAATGAAAAGTTATCGAGTAGAAGAAATTCACATTCAACAGTAATATAGGACTTTTCCAGTATGGGTTGCTGAGTGGTTTTTTTTTTTTGGTTTGTTTGTTTTTTATATTACATCTTTTGAAGCCACTTTAATTTAAGGAGGCTCTTTTTTTAAAGCAAGTCAAACTTGATTTTTGCTATAGTAGTAAGCCTCATTAGTTATACATATTTATTCATGCGTTCAGGGTTTGCTAAAAAACATGTATATAGCTCAGTAGAAAAACCAGAACACAAAATACATAGAAAGGACTTTAGAGATCCTCTACTGTCTAGCCAACACAGAATTCTCCCTTCTTCCTTTTTTTGCCCTTAATAGGGAAGTTAAAGCCAAGGACCTATAACATGTAAAGTGAGACCTAATAATGTTACTAGCATTGTCAAGCATACCAAAAACAGCCAAAGACTACTGTCTCCTGCCACAACATCATTTCTCCAAGTCTGCATGTCTATCCATTGTGCAGCTCATTTCTGGGGATGATCTTCAGCACCACTGGCACATATGCCTTTGTCCTTTAAGGGTGGCTTTGAGGTTTTGAAATAGTTCTAAGTCTTTGGGTCAAAGTAAGTTAGGTAAACAAGCTGGGAGACACTGACTATAAAGGTAATGATTTTTAAGCTTTAAAGGCCTAGGAATCGCCCATAAAGTTTATTCAAAAGGCAAATTCCTCAGTCCCATCGCTGAGAGATTCTGATTCAATAGATCTGTGGTAAGGCCCAGGAAACTGTCTTTTTAATAAGCTCCTAACTGTCTCCCTCCAAGGTGTTTCTGATTCAAGTGTTTAGTGGGATATACTTTGAGAAAGATTGCTTTCAGGAGGCAGGACTCCTTTCTTTGAAAGCCTTTAAGCTTTTTCTGAAGGCAGCTCTTAAAGAAGTGTCCCCTAAATGTTTTGGGCAATAGCACAGTCACTGGACCTAGTGTCTAGTCTCTTGAGGTGATGGCTGTGAAGATGATTTCCACTTGCTTCATCTGTATAGGTGAGGTGTAATATGATGTGAGCCAAAACTAAAGTCTGTGAGCTCCAGGTCATGGAGGAAAAACAAGGCAGGGAAGAGGTGTTGCAATATTACATAGAGAAGTCAACTTAAAAGTTGATACTTGATCAAAGATTCGAAACAGGTAAAGGATGAAGTGGATCACATATCTCTGGGAAGAGAATTCCAGGCAGAGAGAACAGCAAACACAAAAACCTTAAAGTTGGAAAGTATCTAGTATATTTTAAAGGTGAGTATAGCTGAAGCAGAGTGAAGCGTAAGAGAGAAAACTGATAATTTTGAGTTTTCACATGTTTAGAAGAAAACCACAGCTAGGCCAAAAAATAAATTATGACCTGGAAAAAAATTCTGAATTTGAAACCACATAAAAAGGGCTAATTTCCCTAATGTATAAAAAACTCTTAATAACTTGGAAAAGATCAACAAAGAATACCTGTCTGTTTCCAGAAACAGAAACAGTAATGGCTCATAAACATGTGAAAAGACACTCAAAATAATTGCTAATGAGTTAGCTCCTAATTAAAACTATACTAAGAAACCATTTTTTATCTGTCAGATTAGTAAAGACAAAATAAAATTTGGTAATACCTTGCACTGGCCAGGTTACAGGGAAACAGGCACTACTGCTCACTGTTAGTAGGAGTGAAATTGGTACCCACTCTTGTGGGAAATTTGCCAGTGTCTATTAAAATTAAATACCACTAACTCTTAATCCAGTACTCCTGCAACTGGGAATTTATTCTACAGATACATTTTCCAGATGGAAATATATGTGCATAGCTATTTACTGTATGCTTGTAACAGAAAAATATTGGACATGACCCAAATGACAAACAATAGGATCTGGTTAAATAAATTATAGAATATCATGAAATTCAAAGGAATACTATGTAGCCATAAGATAGAAAGGATTCTTTAGGAACTGATATGAAGTATCTTTTAAGATAAGATGTTAGTGGAAAAAGGAAGGTGTTAAATACTGTTTACCATTTGTGTAAAATAGGAAAATAATGATATATTAGCTCATTTATGTGTAAAATAATCTTTGGATGGATAAATAAGAAACTTAAGACATTACTCTTGGAAAAGGAAACTTAGAAACAAGGATAAGGAGGAGACTTTTCATTACGTACTCTTCTGTGAAACACTGAGTTTCATGACAGAGCTGTAACTAATCTACAAGGACCAATTTATACTAATATTTTGGAGAGACAATAATCAGATAACTGGCTGTCTTCTCACCATGAGTAAGAATATAAACATTTATTACTCAAAAACATTTACGTACCCCATTTTAAGCTGGGTGAGAGAATAGAGAACATTTAACCCAATCACTTATCAAACGCAGACATTTCTTCTCTAGCAATGTAAAGAGAAGATTCATTTTCCAGGGGTATACAAGAGAGCAAATTTATGTTAAATGGCAGATAATATTTTTTCTGTGTTCTGTCTTTTACCAACTAATCGGTATTTATGAGGGTCTACTAAATATGCAAGATAAGACATGGTCTGTGTCCTTAAGATAATAAGAATATTTTGGGTTTGATAAATCAACACTGCCAAACAGGAAACATAATCTGATATAAAACTGGGGGCTAGACAGAGTGGTTCAGATTAAGGACTGGGAAAAAAATCAAAGAAAGGAATGGGAGCTTACAAATCATGGAGAACTTTCTGTTCCAAGATAGTGCTCTTGGACAGCTAGTAGGAGAATCATCTTTTAATCACATCTGTATTCCTAGCACCTACTGCCAAACAGTATGTATCAATATTTGTTACAAGAATGGGCTAGTTCATGCTTCAATAACTTTTATCTCCACTGTAACACTGATGATCATACAATCTTCCGTTCTCTCTTCCAACTACTTTAGTTGAAATCAGTTTATTTTTATTTATTTGGCTGTGCCAAGTCTTAGTTGTGGCATGTGGGATCTAGTTCCCTGACCAGGGATCAAACTTGGGCTCCCTGGCAGAGTCTTAGTCACTGGATTATTAGGGAAGTCCCCTGAAATCAGTTTAATTAAGACAGTTGGTATGAATTACCATCGTTTCCAAGGCCTCTTTCAGTATGCTTCTATCTTGACAGGTCATTTGATCCCTCAAAATAGCAGGTATTCGTCCACAAGTTCATGACTCTGAGTTTTCCACCTGATTTTTAGCATACTGTAGTTTTTACATAATTTCATCCTTTCACCATCTACTAATTGAAAATTTTACTTAGAAGAGGTACATATTACAGAAAGTATTAATAGGAATTATTGTAAGCAACATAATATTGTGAGACAAAGACTTCGGAGTAAAATAAACCTGATTTTCTTGCTTACTAGTTGTTTGGATATCTTAATTTTTCTGAGTGAGTGAGTAAAAGCCACTCAGTCGTGTCTGACTCTTTGAGACCCCATGGACTATACAGTCCATGGAATTCTCTAGGCCAGAATACTAGACTGGGTAGCCTTTCCCGTCTCCAAGGATCTTCCCAACCCAGGGGTCGAACCAGGGTCTCCTGCACTGCAGGTGGATTCTTTACTGAGCTATCAGGGAAGCTCTAATCTTTCTGAGCCTTTGTTTTCTGACATATAAAGTGACGGCCATAATATCTACTCTGGGAGTTGGTCTGTGGATTAATCAATATTACCTCTTTTTCCTCCCTATTATATGTTTTGGAGTCAAAATGGGCTTTTCCTTTCTCTTCCCTTCCCCCCAAATTAAGGCTATGGCAAAATGGTTCCTAAAGTAAGTTATAACAGCAAATCTTAGACTCCTATCATTTAAACAAGAAGTCAAACATATAATACAGTGCCAAGCACTGTTATTACAAGTTACAGTGATCTGTAACTTCTATGGAATCATCATAAAGTAAGATTATGCCCTACTCTAAGGTGGAGAATGAAGATATATATATATATATATATATATATATATATATATAAAACAATGTTATAGTCTATGGTTTTTTTTTTTCCCTGCAAAATCTGGAGATTTTGTGATTTTATTATTATGTAAGATTCACTCAGCATTATTATATAAAAATTCTTCAGAGTTGGTTGGCTTCTCTTGAAATCTTGATATTTATATACAATTTCCTTATGTATTTGAAAAGAACTATTATTTTAATGAATTAAAGAAAATGTAGGAGAGCATCAGGAGAAGTCTTATACATAGGAAAAAAGTCTTTAAAAGATAAATGACCAACAGCACTGAGTATTAGCACTTCAGTCACTCATCAGAGCTTTCAAGCAGGAACTGATTACAACCCAGCACGCGACAAAGGCTCATTTGAGACAGTTGATGTTTGACAGAAAGTTGAATGGTCAGGTTTACTACAAGGCTTTTTCTAAGCTCCATGCCTGTTACGAGTTAGATCACGAAAAGGAGTATTTCAGGGCCGTATCACTTAAAGAATTACCATGTCTGAAAAATAATTAAATAAAAAGCCCTCTGTTTTTACAGGGGATTGATATAAGAAACATCTATTTAAAGTGATTCAACTTTCTACAAGAGTAGAAAATAATTGTTTATTATATTTTATTATATTTCTTAATGTTTCTCAAATTGAAAATCATGGAACCAAATTCTTCTTTGAATTCAGTGCCAGGAAATTTTGACACAAACGATTCTGTTAAGTTTAGTCGCTCAATCGTGTCTGACTCTTTGCAACCCCATGAATCGCAGCACGCCAGGCCTCCCTGTCCATCACCAACTCCCGGAGTCTACCCAAACCCATGTCCATTGAGTTGGTGATGCCATCCAACCATCACGTCCTCTGTTGTCCCCTTCTCCTCCTGCCCTCAATCTTTCCCACCATCAGGGTCTTTTCAAATGAGTCAGCTCTTCGCAACAGGTGGCCCAAGTATTGGAGTTTCAGCTTCAACATCAGTCCTTCCAATGAATATTCAGGACTGATCTCCTTTAGGATGGACTGGTTGGATGTCCTGGCAGTCCAAGGAACTCTCAAGAGTCTTCTCCATCACCACAGTTCAAAAGCATCAATTCTTCTGTGCTCAGCTTTCTTCACCATGCAACTCTCACATCCACACATGACTACTGGAAAAACCACAGCCTTGACGAGACGGACCTTTGTTGACAAAGTAATGTCTCTGCTTTCTAATATGGTGTCTAGGTTGGTCATAACTTCCCTTCCAAGGAGTAAGCATCTTTTAATTTCATGGCTGCAATCACCATTTGCAGCAAGTTTGGAGCCCCCCAAAATAAAGTCTGACAGTATTTCCACTGTTTCCCCATCTATTTTCCATGAAGTGATGGGACCGGATGCCATGATCTTAGTTTTCTCAATGTTCAGCTTTAAGCCAACTTTCTCACTCTTCTCTTTCACTTTCATCAAGAGGCTTTTTAGTTCTTCTTCACTTTCTACCATAAGGGTGGTATCATCTGCATATCTGAGGTTATTGATATTTCTCCCAGCAATCTTGATTCCAGCTTGTGCTTCCTCCAGCCCAGCGTTTCTCATGATGTACTCTGCGTACAAGTTAAATAAGCAGGGTGACAATATACAGCCTTGACGTACTCCTTTTCCTATTTGGAACCAGTCTGTTGTTCCATGTCTAGTTCTAACTGTTGCTTCCTGCATACAGGTTTCTCAAGAGGCAAGTCAGATGGTCTGGTATGCCCATTTCTTACAGAATTTTCCATAGTTGATTGTGATCCACACAGTCAAAAGCTTTGGCATAGTCAATAAAGCAGAAATAGACATTTTTCTGGAACTCTCTTGCTTTATCCATGATCCAGCGGATGTTGGCAATTTGATCTCTAATTCCTCTGCCTTTTCTAAAACCAGCTTGAACATCTGGAAATTCACGGTTCATGTATTGCTGAAGCCTGGCTTGGAGAATTTTGAGCATTACTTTACCAGCATGTGAGATGAGTGCAATTGTGCAGTAGTTTGAGCGTTCTTTGCCATTGCCTTTCTTTGGGACTGGAATGAAAATTGACCTTTTCCAGTCCTGTGGCCACAAACTATTAGGCTACCTTTTATCAGACAACGAAAAATTTAAATGGTAAATCATAAACTCTAAGGCATAGTACCTGGCACATAAAATAAATATACATTGGATGGATTGATGATAGAGTGAGGATATACCTATCATATTTCCTCTTTCTCCTTTAGCCGCCAGAACTGAATTCAATGCTCAATGCTCATGTACAAAACCTTGCTTGTGCTTATTTTTTTAAAAAATCAGTCAGTGTGATTGTCTCCACCAGTGTTCAACTGCAAGGCCTGGGCATAAAGAAGGTGAATAGCTTGAGTTACCAAACTGAGTGCAATGGTGGAAGACAGAGATGAAGGAGTTTCAAGTATTACAAAGAAGTGATAATGATGAACCTTGAAATTTAAATAGGATAAGGAAGGAAATGAAGACTGGACACAGGAAAGCGTGGATGAAGTCAGGTGGTGGGGGTCAACAGATTGAAGGGCATGCTGAGATAAAAACAAAATGAAACAACTTTAGCACTGGTGACACTTGAGGAGGTGAGTGGAATAAAACGCATTCATCAGAGCCAGATGTTTGACATAAAAATATGTAAGGTGATACAGTTTCTATTGATGACCAGATCTCAGTGTGGTAAACAGAGAAGAAAAATTTTTTTCTCTAGTTGGACAAGTCTGGGAACTGAGAGAATGATCAAGAATGATAACAGGAGTGGAGATAGTAAGAAGTTCAGGCATTGTTTTTGAGTGATATAATTTGGGAGAGTTAATAGAACCCAAGGTTCGAAAGAGCTTGCCAATCAATTGCATTAGTAGAGAATGGTAGAGATCTGGTTTAATAGCAATAACAATTCAGATCCAGTCCTTTCTGGACCACCCCATACCTGAAAAACTGCTTCAGGATTTTAGTTGACTTCCTCAGTTCAATAAAAGCCAATAATAAAGTTATAGACTAGAACTGAGCACAGCATCAGACAAATTTCCACTGAAGTATTATGCTCGATTCTGGGTCCCTTTAAAATGGGCTAGGTCTAGATACCCTATCATACGAGGAACAATGGAAGAAATAAATATACTTGGTTGGAAAGCCAAGAAAATTAAGGCAAACAAGACAGTTAGGGTTAAACGAATAAGACTACAATGCAGAAAAGAAGCTAGTTTTGTTTCAGGTAATTCCGAGGCCAAAATTTGAACCCAAAGGGAACAAGTTGCAGAAGTTCTCTATGGGAAGAAGTACTATTGCAAAAACCTCTGCCACTCAAAGTCTTTTGAAGAAGCGTTCATCTCTCTGTCCCTAGCAGGATTCCTGTAGCAAAGTAAAAGTGAAAATGTTAGTAACTCAGTCATGTCCGATTCTTTGCGAACTTATTTGGGGCCCACCAGGCTCCTCTGTCCATGGAATTCTCCAGGCAAGAATACTGGAGTGGGTTGCCATTTCCTCTGCCAGGGAATCTTCCCAACCCAGGAATCAAACCCGGGTCTCCCACATTGCACGCAGATTCTTTACCGTTTGAGCCATCATGTAGAGACTGTAGTAGTATCAGTTAGACATAACATAGGGGAAAATGCCTGCATAGCTGCAAACTCTATGCACAGTTTTTGTACAATTTGTTGGTAATAATCCAGCCTGACAAAGTCAAGGGACAAGAAGTATGTAGCAGAGAAGCACAGGTAGATCTAGGGTTTATATCTGATCAACCATTTACGTGGCGTTGAGTAAGTTACAGAATCTGAGTAGAAGTAGCTTCCTAACGTGTGAGATTGGACTTTACCACTGACCTTACAGAACTATGGTTAAGTGGGGTAACATATATATAGAGTGAAGATTAAATGAGCTTATATATAGTGGTGTTAGAGAAGACTCTTGAGAGTCCTTTGGACTGAAAAGAGATCAAATCAGTCAATCCTATAGGAAATCAACCTTAAATATTCTTTGGAAGGATTGATGCTGAAGCCGAAGCTCCAATCCTTTGGCCACCTGACACAAAGAGCTGACTCATTAGAAAAGACCCTGATGGTGGGAAAGATTGAAGGCAGGAGGAGAAGGGGACAACAGAGGATGAGATGGTTAGATGGCATCACCAACTTGATGAACATGAATTTGAGCAAGCTTCAGGAGATGGTCCATGGGGTTGTCAAGTGTCAGACACAATTGAGCGACTGAACAACATATATAGCATCTGACACACAGTTGGGGCTTAATTAATGACTGCAATTGCTATGTTTGTGTGTGTGTGTGTGTGTTTTAAAGCAGCAGTAATAATCTTGATGTTAGCTACTGACACTCTGTCAGTAAGCAGAAGCTCCCATCAAAAATGGCAAGAGTTTGAAGGACAGATCTAAGAATAAGGAAGATGCCTTTATTGGTGAAAGAGGTGGAGAAGAGTTGTGGTTTCCTTAGCTAGACCCCACTAAGGTCACTCTGACTGGATCACAAGCTGGTAAGGGCAATATGCTACAATCTACTTACAAACTTTATTAACATTCATTTTTAAAATGAAATCTTGCTTACCTCTCATTTTTCTATTGAAAATTGATATGGGAGAACGGCATTGAAACGTGTAAATTATCATATGTGAAATGAATCGCCAGCCCAGGTTTGATGCATGATACAGGGTGCTAAGGGCTGGTGCACCGGGATGACCCAGAGAGATGGAATCGGGAGGGAGGTGGGAGGGGGGGTTCTGGAAGGGGAACACATGTATACCCATGGTGGATTCATGTCAATGTATGGCAAAACCAACACAATAATGTAAAGAAAATAAATAAATTAATTTTAAAAAAAAGAAAATTGTGTGTTCACATCATCAGAAAGTTACAGAAGTTTAGAGGCAAAAAGTTCAAATAGGGTCAGGTCCCTCACATTTTCACAGAAGAAAAAAAAACCTACAAATATTATACCACCTGCCTGGTAACCCCTTAGTCTTCATAATCTCACACTAACTGAGTCTTATTCTTAATTTACCTACATTTTATGATTTACATATGACCGTCTGCATAAACAGTGAGGAAACAGTTATATTGAAAATCAGTCTTTTAAGAATACAGTTAACATATTTAAATGTGAATAGGTTTTGCTTTAAGAACTAATAAATAATAGTTACACAGCTTTCCTAATATCCAAAAAATAAATTTTTGTTGCTGTGGTTGTTAATTAAGTAACTTATTTGAGAACAGTTCAGAACCTCCAACACCTTTTTTGATACTGGGACTGGGAAACATAATTTCTCGGATTGAGACATAAAAGTCATAGTCTCTTTATTGTTCATATAAACTTGCTTCACTCTTTCCTTAGTTGAGATCTGTCGAGAAGTATGTTAAAGAGGACTTTCTTGGTGCTGATCACATACTGAGGAAAGGAAAGATATATGAAAGGTGACAACTTATTAGGAGGATTTAAAAAATTTTTGTGGCTACAGGCTGAATCAGTCAACAACAGATAAATTAACAGATGGCTGTTTAAAAACCCCTATAGTTAACTCTTCATTTGTAAGTATATAAGATTGATACTTTTCTCTATTATGATAATGCAACCAACCAAATACGAAGATACCAAAGTATGCTGAAATAAAGGATACCAAACTGATTCCCTAAAAACGACCTAAACATCTGTGAAATAGGAGTTCACCTGACTCCCTCAACTCCAGAAAAATAGTTATTTCCCCTTTCAATTTTTGGTGGTATGTCTGGCAGATTTAATCACTAAGGTTACTGGGCACTAAAACCTCTTTTGAGCATCTATGTAGACTGAAAGACAAGTACTGGAAAAGTATCAAGGGAATCAGTTTCCATACGTGGTTTTACATGACTGACCTAATATGTTTCTTTTATAGTTTCTCTCAGCATTTATGAAAGAGAGAAATATGCTACCAATTTAAATGGCACAGATGACATGATTAGTAAAAATTCTTTAGAAACAACTACAAATATAGAAATTACCAATACTGACAAAGCAATTAAGAAAAATCTCTTAAGATCTTATCAATTTCAGGAAAGAAGAAAAGCACATGATAGGAGGGTGTATATTAATTGAAAAAAAGATTTTATTTGGGGAATGTCATCATTTTAGAATTTGTTTCATTAGATAACTCATGTTTAGTAATCTATATATATAAATTGAATCGAGTATCTCTGGTAGTCATATTTATTTGAACCTGTATTTCCTAAAATATAAATATAACTAGCCATTGGAGTGAATATTTGCATAAAACTATACATGGGAGTCATATGAGAGGTATGGATTTGGCAATACAGCACAAGGGGACTTGGTATGAAGCTCAAACTTTATCTCGAGAATGCAACAATTCTTTTAATTCTATGACTCTCAAAATCAAGATCCCTAGAATACTCAAAGCACAGAGTTTAGGAGAAAGACCAAGGAAAACAACAATAGAGTAATAAGAAAAGTCTAGTGCATGAGGAAAATGAGATTTGATGAAAACTTAAACGTGCTTTTGGATTGCCATGTCAACAGTATTACCCTGCATTGTTCTTTTGTAACAGTCTTCATGTAGACTGTGAAAACAGACAACTGTATCTGAGTTAAATACATATTTCTTGAATAGTATTAATTATTAATAGATGAATGTCAAGGAAGTAAAATTGTTTTTACACAAATGCTTGATTCAAATACAATGCATGCACGACCAGACAGTTAGACTGCAGTACTAGGTAGTACTGTGGGATGTATCCAAATCAGAGTTAAAAAGGCTTGTAAAGTAGTAATTTAAAGTTATATCAAAGAACAATTTTAAAAAGATAATTGTCTATTTTAAAAAGAGTAAAAAATGTGTTGTAAACAGTTTAGCCATCATCTACATACAGACTGGCTTCTTCTCAATTCTAAGAGGCCATCACCTTTGATCCTCTCCCTCTTTTCCTTCCTTTCAGTACTATCAGGGAACTATTCACAAGTGCACCCTGGGACAATGCTGAGCAGTAATTATGACTTGCTGACGAAGAGATATGAACAATTACTGAGCCCATTTTGAAACCCTACACTAATAAAGTCATTAGATGCTGCCCTTGCCATGATCCTTCTAAAAGCTTCTGAAGTTACAAGAACACACAGCATTGTTTGCAGGGACAATTGCTGCTGGCAGAATGCAAACCTTGAGTTAAACCATGCTGCAAATTGATCTTGACATTCTGTTAAGACCGCCACTAAAAATCAAAAGCAGAGGAGAAAAGGAGAAAATGAGTGGGTAGGATGTAATCATGGAACAGGAGGGGTTCCTCCTCACCTTCTCTCCTCCCTCTTCACAAAACAAACCAGGGAGAAAATGACAAACTCTCCTGGTGTTTTGGAACCTTTAGTTTCAAGCATTAATTAAGCCTTGACCTGGGATGTTTAGGACGGCAATACATTTCCTTTATAAGGATTTGGAAGGAAAATGTGTCACAAAGGAAATAAAGGAGTTTGGGGAAAATTATACGGAAATCTGGCATGAAGGCACTCTGGAAGTCTTAATAGTCTGACCACAACATGTCCATCTGTTTTTACCAGCTACTTCTGCAGAATCCATATCTGCTTCTAGGGAAGCAGCTGGAAATTAACACTCCTTGTGTCTCCCAAGGAGACACCACACCTGGGCTATATTTGCTGGATTAAATGGAAGCATAGGGTTAGAGTAACATGGTCAGCTAGCTTCAGCCAGGCATGAACCAGCAAGTAGTTTGGAATTAAGGGTAAGCCACTGTGATATGGCTAATTACTGAGATGGAAAGAGCAGGCAGACAACCTACTGATAGTAAGAGATTTAAGCCAATTAACTCTTGCCAAAGATTAAGTAATGTGGAAAACTATTACTTGAATATCAAGGCTAACAAGTACCTGTCAGCACAGCAGCATAAGTCTACAGTGACCTGATAAAGTGCACCCAAGGGCATTAAGTTCAAAAGCTAACATTGACAGGCAAGAGAATTGTCTGTGAACACTGGTACTAACTGTGTAATGCTACATGTTACACGTAACCTGTGTAACTCAGGCACTATCAGTAATTCCTAGGGTTCTATTTTCAGCTACTCTGAACACCACTCAGAAATAGTGTGCAAAGCCTGATTTAACACTTCATGGCATGTACACTGATGTGCCAAACATTTTCATCCCACGAACTGACATATAAGCAGCTCATTCTTCAGCACTCATAGACTGGTTATTACTCAGTTTGCACTATCCTAGTCAGATTCAATGTTTAAATTTTCTAGAATGGGATAATCTAAAGCAATATCTATTCTGGATGTACTAAGACATTAGCCATGTGGGTCTATTCAGAACAAGCGATACCCATTAACTTACTTACTACTGGTTAATACAGGTGGTTTACTGTGCCACACGTGTTACATGGCTTTCCCTGATGAAACAACTTCGGTCAAGAACCTGTAGTTCCATTCTTTTACAAGTGGCTGTCCAGTTTTCCCAGCACCACTTGTTAAAGAGAGTGTCTTTTCTCCATTGTATATTCTTGCCTCCTTTGTCAAAGATAAGGTGTCCATAGATGCGTGGATTTATCTCTGGGCTTTCTATTTTGTTCCATTGATCTATATTTCTCTCTTTGTGCCAGTACCATACTGTCTTAATGACTGTGGATTTGTAGTATAGCCTAAAGTCAGGTAGGTTGATTCCTCCAGTTCCATTCTTCTTTCTCAAGATCGCTTTGGCTATACGAGGTTTTTTGTATTTCCATACAAATTGTGAAATTATTTGTTCTAATTCTCTGAAAAAGACCTCTGGTAGCTTGATAGGAATTGCATTGAATCTATAGATTGCTTTGGGTAGTATACTCATTTTCACTATATTGCTTCTTCCAATCCACGAACACGGCACAACTAGAACACTTTCTAACACCATACACAAAGATAAACTCAAAATGGATCAAAGATCTAAGCATAAGACCAGAAAATATAAAACTCCTAGAGGATAACATAGGCAAAACACTCTCTGACATAAACCAAAGCGGGATCCTACATGACCCACCTCCCAGAATATCGGAAATAAAAGCACGAATAAACAAATGGGACCTAATTAAAATTAAAAGCTTCTGCACAACAAAGGAAACTATAAGCAAGGTGAAAAGACAGCCTTCAGAATGGGAGAAAATAATAGCCAATGAAGCAACAGACAAACAATTAATCTCAAAAATATACAAGCAACTCCTGCAGCTCCATTCGAGAAAAATAAATGACCCAATCAAAAAGTGGGTCAAAGAACTTAACAGACATTTCTCCAAAGACATAAAAATGGCTAACAAACACATGAAAAGAGGCTCAACATCACTCATTATCAGAGAAATGCAAATCAAAACCACAATGAGGTATCACTTTACACCAGTCAGAATGGCTGCCATCCAAAAATCTACAAGCAATAAATGCTGGAGAGGATGTGGAGAAAAGGGAACCCTCTTACACTGTTGGTGGGAATGCAAACTAGTACAGCCACTATGGAAAACAGTGTGGAGGTTCCTTAAAAAACTGGAAATAGACCTGCCATATGACCCAGCAATCCCACTGCTGGGCATATACACCAAGGAAACCAGAATTGAAAGAGACACCTGTACCCCAGTGTTCATCGCTGCATTGTTTACAATAGCCAGGACATGGAAGCAACCTAGATGCCCATCAACTGACGAATGGATAAGAAAGCTGTGGTACATATACACAATGGAATATTACTCAGCATTAAAAAAAAATTCATTTGAATCAGTTCTACTCAGGTGGACGGAACTGGAGCCCATTATCCAGAGTGAAGTAAGCCAGAAGGAAAAACAACAATACGGTATACTAACGCATACATATGGAATTTAGAAAGACGGTAATGAGAACCCAGCATGTGAGACAGCAAAAGGATCGCAGATGTATAGAACAGACTCGTGGACTCTGTGGATGAGGGCAAGGGTGGGATGATATGGGAGAATGGCATTGAAACATGTTAATTATCATATGTGTAATCAATCGCCAGCCCAGGGTTGATACTCGGGGCTGGTGCATTGAGATTTCCCGGGGGTAGGGAAGAGGGAGGGGGGTTCTGGAGGGGGAGCATATGTACACCCATGGCGATATCATGTCATTGTATGGCAAAACTAATAAAAAAAATAAATAAATAAAAAGCTAAAAAATAAAAAAAAAAAAAAAAAAGAACCTGTAGTTCAGCACCAAGGGCACTCATGCATCAGTGTTCCCACTACCCAGTCCCAAATATCTCTAATAGGGTGTTTTATATAGTTCTATGTATATTTAGAAAAGGCAGAGGAACTAGAGATCAAATTGCCAAAATCCGCTGGATCATCGAAAAAGCAAGAGAGTTCCTGAAAAACATCTACTTCTGCTTTATTATTATGCCAAAGCATTTGACTGTGTGGATCATAATCAACTATGGAAAATTCTGAAAGACATGGGCATACCAGACCATCTGACCTGCCTCTTGAGAAATCTGTATGCAAGTCAGGAAGCAACAGTTAGAATTGGACATGGAACAACAGACTGGTTCCAAATAGGAAAAGGAGTATGGCAAGGCTGTATATTTAACCCTGCTTATTTAACTTGTACGCAGAGTACATCTTGAGAAACGCTGGGCTGGAGGAAGCACAAGCTGGAATCAAGATTGCTGGGAGAAATATCAATAACCTCAGATATGCAGATGATACCACCCTTATGGCAGAAAGTGAAGAGGAACCAAAAAGCCTCTTGATGAAAGTGAAAGAGGAGAGTGAAAAAGTTGGCTTAAAGCTCAACATTTAGAAAACTAAGATCATGGGATCTGGTCCCATCACTTCATGGGAAATAGATGGGGAAACAGTGGAAACAGTGGCTGACTTTATTTTTTGGGGCTCCAAAATCACTGCAGATGGTAACTGCAGCCATGAAATTAAAAAATGCTTACTTCTTGGAAGGAACATTATGACCAACCTAGACAGCATATTAAAAAGCAGAGACATTACTTTGCCAACAAAGGTCCGTCTAGTCAAGGCTATGGTTTTTCCAGTAGTCATGTATGGATGTGAGAGTTGCATGGTGAAGAAAGCTGAGCACAAAAGAATTGATGCTTTTGAACTGTGGTGTTGGAGAAGACTCTTGAGAGTCCCTTCGACTACAAGGAGATCCAACCAGTCCATCCTAAAGGAGATCAGTCCTGAATATTCACTGGAAGGACTGATGTTGAAGCTGAAGCTCCAGTACTTTGGCCACCTCATGTAAAGAGTTGACTCATTGGAAAAGACCCTGATGCTGGGAAAGATTGGGGGCAGGAGGAGAAGGGGACAACAGAGGACAAGATGGCTGGATGGCATCACCAACTCGATGGACATGGGTTTGGGTAGACTCCGGGAGTTGGTGATGGACAGGGAGGCCTGGCATGCTGCAATTCATGGGGTTGCAAAGAGTCGGACTTGACTGAGCAACTGAACTGAACTGATGTATATTTAATTATGATGGTGCCTAGATGGACCTTTGCTTAGCTTCTTGACATACTGCACCATGAAGCTAGTTCACCATTCTTATATACCCAATGGGCATATTTATTTTAATCAATGCCACCACCAAAGCAGAAGGTTCAGAGTACCATCCCAAATGGCCCAGTTTGAGAGACCAATTGCTTTAGAGGTATCACAGAGACTTGGTGAGTCTGGGGGAGAAACTTTGGAACCAATGGATAAACTCATCTTGGTTAGAATTCAATCCTCTTTCCAGATGGCCAGTGGGTGCTGGGGCACATGAGCTGAGGCCCCGACAGCTTGGGGTAGTAATGTTAGCAGAAGATGAGGTACACCTTCTAGTTATTTTTAGTTTATTCTGCAAGGAGAAGACTTTTGAAAGCTTCTGCTTTATTACTCCTATTTACAGCTGTTGGGGAAAATCATACAATTAGAGGGATATGATAGCATTTCCAATGATATTTCTACTATCCAAGCTGATCTCTCTTATTCATCATGTTTCAAAAATCCTATTAGAGATTATTGGTTTAATCCATCAATATAACAGTTATATTTTAAAAGGTACTTTTAAATGTATTGACATTATAGACATAGCTTCCTTTGAAGCTGATAACCTAACAGGGAGATAGACAATAAACATTCCATATAATGAATGCCATCAATATAAGTTAGTACAGTGATACTATGGCAGTATACAGAATGTGCATTTTTACCTGGACTGAGGCAAGGCAAGAATGGGAGTAGATGCAAGGCTTCCTAGAAGTGATATGTATTCTGAATTTCAAGAAATTATTCTCTCAAAGACCATCCACTCACTGTATTATGCTAAAAATATTTTTATTGTTTATGTTTACTAGTTAAATCCACCATGGTTTTATACATGTTACAAGTCAAAGGGTACCTGATCTCTGCTCCACTGTCTGCCTATAAGCATATGCCAACATCAGCATGAATTATTGACAAAACAAGTTCTTGAGATCTGTCTATCCTGACTGGTTGGCCTTAATGTTCAATTTGGTTCAGATCACACAGGATTACATTAGCTGGCCAACTCCTATTTTTTCTCTCCTCCACAATTCAGAGAGCTAATTTTGAAGTTTAAAGTTCCAATATCCTTCTGTAAGAACAGCAAGTATCTGCAACTCAATAAAGTAAGAATGCTGCTAATATTGAAAAATCTCTGAAAAGAAACAGTGAAAATTTATGATCACCTTCTGTGTGCCATCTCTTTCAAGTCCTTCCCTGGCTCATTCAGTTAGAGTGACTCAGTATGAATTTCACCTATACTCGCAAGGCATCTGTATATATTTCATATTACATATTAGCTCTTATGTCAGTCTTACTAGACTATGAGTGTTTTAAGCATTAGCATTGTGTCGTTTTCAACTTTTCATCCTCAGTACATAGCACTGATCCTGGTTCGTATTAAACATCCAGTAAATGTTTGAAAAGTGAAAGTGTTAATTGCTCAGTCATGTTAGACTCTTTGTAACCCCTTGCACTGTAACGTATAGCCATTTCCTTCTCCAGGGAATCTTCTTGACTCAGGATCGAACCTGGGTCTCCTGCACTGCTGGCAGATTTTTTAAAACATCTGAGCCACCAGGAAAGCAATAAGTGTTTAATAAATGAATAAACATGGAGGAATATATAACTTTCTTAAGCTATTTTAGCTATTTCCATTGATTTACAAGATCTCTTTGTGTATTATTATCTATTTGGTTTTAGCTTTTTCTTTACAGTTATATCCTATTCTTTTTATTAGGATCATTGTTTAGCTGGATATTTGGGAAATTATATCCTCTAGCACCTTTTAAGACTAACGAGGGCTTTCTGCCTACTGCTTTAAGAAAAAATGGCTCTGAAATGCAACTATACTTGGCAGCCAGTAAGACTACATAGAATTTTCTAAGAAAGGAAAGTTCCATTTAGATATACAATACCAAATTTATAAGCAACATTCTTAAGTGGAATTAAATGAATATATTCATCTGTCAAATTCTTATTGGGTTTCTTCTGCAGAATTTTGTAAAGTGCTTTGTTTAATGAGACAAATAAAATAAGACCTTCCAGAAGACCATGGTTTAGTGAGGGAGAAAAGAGGCAAGTAATCACCACTGTTAAAGTTTGATGTTTTAATTAATATTTGGACTGTTCCACGATCAATCTAGAAGTTATTCTAATCCATTATACAGATGCAGATTGGTTAACTTAAGTATTTAGCTTAGAAAGTTACTAGAATAATTTTTAAAGGGGGAAATCTAAACCATCTATATCTTCAGTGGTGTATACCTGTGACATTCTACAGAAATCTGTTTCTTATTTATTCTAGTTTGTTACTGAAATCAGGCATTCTGGATTGTAAGCAAAACCAGGATATCTAACTTATAACATCAATTCACACTCATATTTTTAACTTAACCAAAGCATTCACTTGGTTCAATATCCTTCACTTATCTTTTACAAACAGAGATTCACAGTAAAGTATGGAGGACTAATGTTTCTGTAGGTTTAATCCAAGTATTTCTTTAGCAAAAATAAAATAGTTTGGCAAGTCCTTTTCTGTCTTCGGCATCAATGTCCCCAGCTATCATATCAGAAGACAGCCTCAGAAAACCACTAAGGAAGCATCAACAGCTTATAGACATCACAGAGATGGAAACTCAATTAGATAATTTTATTTAGATGAATCTATGGTAGATGTTAACAAAATGGTGGCTAAAGCCAAACTCTTTTGGGGGGCAATACATCAGCCTAAGTAATTCTCTATTAATTCTGTATATCAAAAGGAAATCTACTTTTACTCTTTTGTAGGAATATTCCATTCCAGCTAATTTTCATCTTGTGTTTGTAGAATGTGAATTTTACCATAGGCCTTACTTGTAAAAATGAGCAGCTGTACACAAACAGTAGCAACGTAATTTTACTTATTACTTGATAGAGATAAATGTAATCCCTTTAAATAATATTTAATTTGTAATATGGATAGAATTTGAATAAGGATGCCAAATATTTTAAATCCCAGAAATTATGTTCTTTTTCTCCCCATTGCCTTGTTTCTTGTTCCTATGAATGTTTATTAAATTCTGAGATGTTTCTATTTAGTCTTTAATATCATTTCTTTTTATTTCCGTAACAGTAACTTAATAATGAGATGCCACATAAATGTAGACTGAAATATCCTATCATACTTCATAGTTGGTCTTGCAGTTCCCTGAGAAAGAGCTCTGAAGCCTTAGACAAGGCCTTCACTTGGTGTTTTACAAAAGCGTCATAAGGAGTTAACAGGACACAGCTGGACCAGCTCCATCTAATAAGCAGCTTCTGTCGCGCTGGTCACCACAGGTGTCTCTGTAACCTGCAAACTCTTATTACTAGTGTATCAAAGTTGTGCTACTTAACAGACTTCTTTAGTAAAACATAACAAAGCAATTACATGGCTGTTGATTGCCAGTCATAAAAAAAACCCTCAAACACTGCTTTTCAAAAGAAACTACACTGCAATTTTTTGTCATTGTAAAATAAAAGGAACTAAGGAATTAAAAGGAAGATAGAACAAAATAACAGCAGGTAGCCTGCTGAACTTAGTCACTACAGATGGTTTAGAAATAGTGTTTCCTTCTCCATCAAGTTGTGGATAAAAGGAAAGGAGGAGATTCCTTATTGCCAGTGAATGGCAAAAGATTTAGCCAAGTCTCCAGTCTATGTATTTTGCCTCATGAAAGACCTTCGATGCTGCATTTTTATCTGTTTTTGGCACTGCTTTTCATCACCTTTAACTGAGTGTGAATAATAACCTGATTTAATTTAAACAAATACAGGTGCTAAAGGTTCTTTATTTATGTATAACAGGGAATATTTCCAAGGCAGAATGAAGTCATCCTATGAAAATTCCTAACCATTTACTTAAAGAAATGAAGTATTAGATGAAGAAATTGCTTCAACATTCTTTTGCTTCACTTTTAAGGGAAGAATCATCTTTCTTTTCAGATTCAGATTACATAAAACAAAGTCTGAATGATGAGCAAAAATTCAGTGAGCCACAAAATAATAATAAGACAAATCAGATGATTTCCAATTGTTCTACAGTCATTTAAATCATGTTAACTACAATAGGATTGCCTTGAAATGAATTAATTTAATCTCCCTGTTCATAAACCAGCAGGCTGTGATTATGATTGTGTTAACAGCACCCAAAGTTGTATCACAGGATGTTATGGCCACATGTGTAATTAAACACGATGAAATTATATTTCAGATGGTAAAACTCAAATAGGCAAAATATGAAGAATTATTCATTACTTACAGATATTATGATTAACAAACTAAGTAAATTTATCCTGACAGCTAGGAAAGGGAATTTTTTTTCTACTGAGAATATGGATGTATGCTGGCTGTGTGCAAAAGAATGTGTGCAATAAAGCGATTACATCAATTAGCATATGCTAGAGTTACGCTATTACCAACTCCACTGGACTGGTCCAGAATGTCCTGCCTTCTTCACTGGAATTATTAAGAAAGTAAACTTACTAGTAAAATTATATATTACATTTTCCTTGTCTTTTCTGAATATTATTAGAATCAGATTTTAATGTTCAACAACATATTAGTACATTAGAATATACAGTACAAAGAAATGTATTTTATTATTACAAAAAGACAAGAATGATGTATTTTGGTTTTGGTTTTTGGGTCATTCCTGAATTTAAGAAATCTTTTATTAGTTAAAGTATTTTTTTCACAATTGTAAATAACTGCATATATTAACTACAACAAACAGTTTTTATCTAATTAAATGTAATAATAGAAAACTTAAGCTGAAGATGAAAATGTTTATGATGATAAAATATCAAATACAATTATGACTTAAAAAAAAAATAAAAGCCCAACTTAAAACTTATGAACAACAGTATTACCTTGCTCTGTTGGCGTCCTTTGTCAGATCCCAAGCCCAGGTTATAAAATTTTGACTCAGATAAGAGACAATAGATTCAGCACAAAGCATTTGTGAGCAGAACACGTTGGTTAATACACTTTCATCATGGTGGAGGTAGATAGCAAGAAGCTTTCTCTGAAAAGAGGAGAAAAGACTGATGAATTAAAATATCCACTAATGTAACATTTCTTGAATTTTGAAACGCACAATCAGTCAATACAAACAACAAAGATAAAAGTTAAATGTTATTCACTAGGAGTATCTGACACCTGGAGCTCCTAAAGCATCTACTAATATGAATACATTTTGCTTCCTGACACTCTAAAAAGGCTAGGATGATTATACTCTGTCTTACAGACTGCTGTCACAGATTCCTGTTAACATGTGCAAGCCTATCTCAAGCATGAATCAAAATAAGATTGCATTTTCTTTAAAGGAAATGTAATTACAATTCTTTGTATTTAGTACATACTTTGTAAGTAAAGGGGAAATTAATTCTTAGCTATTCAATAGTACAAAGAAAAAAACACTGATTAAGACTGAATGCAAAAATCTCCTCTTACATATTTCTTATGTTTTAACCTGAACACTGAAGAGTCTCTTCTACTTGAAAGAAAAGTCTGAAATAACTTTTGTTTTAGTTTCACAGGTAATTTCAAAGTCCTTAATGTTTTCCCATGTCGAAGTCCTTACTTCAGAACATGTGATTGATATCTGCTTGTCATTTGAAAGGATGATAGAAAAATGTTTACTTCACAATGAGTTCTTTCTAGTTTATATTTCAGAAAATATCCAATGTAGTTTCTCATATAGAAAATTATTCTTTCCTTTTTGTCTGATAAAACTTGCTTTCAAGAAAAGACATTTGTTCTTTTAAATGTACCCTCTGTCATAGCTAGATAATCAATAAAATAACTGAAACTAAAAACTGACATTGAGCAATATAATTTGCAAGTATCAGCTTTAACCACAACAATGATGGTTAAAGAAACTAAATTGTCCTTAACTAATTTTCTGGTGCTACCCTATAGAAGAGCTGAGTTTAAGAACAGCCAGTTACCAGGAAATGGAAAGATAAAATGTTATGATAAGTACATAAACTAATCTGTGAATTTCTAGTGAAGGACAATTTCAAGGAAGCTTAGAGTCTTTCCCCTCTTACTGAAAAAGAATGTGATGATGAAGAAAAACTGCTGTGTAAGATGAACAAAAGGGCTTTTATTTATTTAACCCATTTATAGTAAAAGGGTTCACGCTGATGAACATCTGATGCTTGGAATTATGTTGATAAACAATCCTAATAATAACAATAATCATTATTTTCTTCAAAGGAAAATTTTGTACTAGATGAGTGCAGCCAGAAGTAGATGTTTCCAAAATGAGTGTGTTACTTACACACTCATTATCTACTTTAATCCCTAGCATAAATCTGTTAAATAGTATTCTTAACTTTATTAACCTATGAGGAAACTGAGCTTTAGAAACCTGATGTATCCTAAATTCCACAATTAGTAAGTAAGTAAGTAGTATATCTGGGATTGGAATCCAGATTGACTCACTCCAAGCCTAGTGTTTTTTCTTTGATACTATAGAAGTAGCAAAGAACCAAACTACACTACACTCCAGGCTTACAGAGCTTGTAGAGTATTAAGGCACCAGATGCTCACACATCAGTACTTCTGGGGCTTCAGAGACAGCAGGCAATGTGAATAAGGGCAGAACTCCCAAGTGTAAGTAGCCCCAACAGTAGCTGCTTCCAGGTGTCAATTCATTCATTCAACAAGTATTTGTTAAAATATTCTTTGTCTCAGCCTCAGCAGGAAGCAGTAGTGAGGAAACATCCAACAAGAAAGGTTTAGGGTTTTTTCATCTATGTTGACACCTGCAGATAATAGTAGCTGGTATCTAGGAAGTCTGTAATCAGATACATTGTGGGAGAGATATTTATCTGGAAGATTCCTACTCAGTCTTTAAGGCTCAAAGTAAACGACTCTATGAAGCCTTCCCTGATTCTCCAAGGTAGTGTTAAGGACTTCCTTTTTGGGCCTCTATCTCTTCTGTTAGTATTATAATTGCTAACCAGTTTCCCCTCTAAACAAAGTCTCTCAAGGGTAAGGACAGGATCTCTTTTGGTCTTCTTTGCATCCCTAAGTTAGCACAGGTCTCAGCATATTTGAGGAAAGAAACAGGAATGCTGGTATCAATGACAGCCCTCTGACAAAAAAGACACCAAACGGTAGCCAAACACTCTTAGTAAATGGATCTAGAAACCTACGGCTTTAGGGACAGGAATGTGAACCTGGCAGCACTACAAGTTCAGCACTAACAAGTCCTCTTCTTAGAAGCTCTCTAGCCCAACAGACCGAGAGATGTCAACCTCTAATTCTGCTTGATTATATCTCAGCAACTACATTTAAAGAGACACTGGGAACAAGAGAGCCATCCATTTTTGAATCAGCATATTTGTAACCAATAGCAATGGCTAAATCTTTAAAATGCTTATTTCTCTCAAGAACACTGCAATGGAACATTTAGACTTTGGGAAAGAGATTAGCAATTTACACTGCTATCTCACTGATTTAATTTGAATGCTCTTCAAAAACAAACACACATATTCTGAGGAGGCTACTAAGAAACCCAACATGGAGAGTTCCCTAAGTGCTGCCGACAGTGTTGACTGAAACTAAACTTGGAAACACAGGGCACTAATGCACAATATCAAGCAATAAAAAGCATCTCTTTGGCAATATTTAATTTAAAAAAAGAAGAAAGAGGCAGGCGAAGATCAGGCACTGTCTGTTTTGGAGGATCAACCATTCTGCATTTCAAAGCACTGGTCCCTGCAATATCCAGGTTACTGTGCTAGAATCTCGACTATTATATCGCAGTTGTGAGAGGGAGGGCAAAGATGTGTTTACTCAGTGATTAGGCCCTTAGAATAAGCCTCTAGCTCCTAGAGAGACAGCTCACCACTTATTCATTTGGACCAATTCACAAAGCCTAGGAAGATTAAACATCCATGCTGAGAAGACAAGCGAATGCAGACGGTGAAAAAGAAATAAAAATTCTTTAAAAACTCTGAGATGACTTCATTATTTTTCCACAAGGAAACTTTAGGAAAGTGTTTAGTTAGAGAAAAACCCACATTGACCTCTCTCTAAACCCTTAATCTTTCCTTTGTGGTGGCACTGCTTTGTGGTAAGCGACTGGCTCGCCTCGCCCCTCTTTTCACTGGAAGCTGAGAGAAAAAAGGCTCTGGAGAAACAGTTTTCGTTCCAGGGACACAAACCCCTGACACTGTTAAACATGAGATGCCAAGAAAACACACTTAAAAAAAAAAAGTCTCACTTTAAGCTCTAAACTGTGAGAAAGGAGATGATACAAAGAGTATCAGAGAAGGATCTTCAGGTTGGGGGTACCTCCATAGTAGCTTTTAAAAGAAAAACTGAAAAATCTTAAAATAATCTTTTCTCCCAAACATAATAACACTTTCAACTTTCAATGAAATTTTTTTCTTCTGCTATTATGACAGTAAAAATAGGTAAATTGTTAAGACTTAATAATATGAAAATGCTACTAAATTTGGGCTACCTAAATCTGATTAAATTATAGGCACACCTAATTGAAACCTCCAGACTCAGATTTTTGATTACTTTATTGACTCAACTAAACACAGGCCAAAACAATGAGAATTGGGTTGGGCATATCAGCAAACTGCTTTTGTGAAGAAAGGGCATTTAGTACATAGAAAAAGCATAGGAAAATGTTTTGTTTTCCATTACTATAACCATTTTTCCCTTTGGCCCATTAATAATTCAGTTCAATAACATTTACAGAGTGCCTATGTGTTAGGCATTGAGAATATAAAGATGAATAAAACAAAGTTCCCTTGCTCTCTAAAAGTTGGGGGTCTGGAGGGGATGGCAAATGCGGAAAGCAAAAATCTAACTGCAGTATCATATAAGAAGCAATAAGATCAGGGCATTTAAAGAATGCACATTTTATCTGTCCTTTCTAATTTGGCAGAGAGAATATAAGTCTGTTTGAGGAAAAAGGCAAGCAGCCTAGCTATATTCTCCTCAGACTCCCTCTTTGTGATCTAAGTTATGGTAACATAGTTAAAGGAAAGCCTCCAAGCGTTAAAGTAACAGAAAGCTCTGTGTTAAACCCAGTTTTGCCACTTACCAGCTGTGTGATTATGGGGGCAAGATGTAAGGATTGCGGATATGGTAGGTAGAACACCTATTTACAATGTCTAGCCCGTAGTAGGTGCCGAATAAAATGCAGCTGTTAGGATCAAGATTCTGGAAATATTCATGCAAAATAAAGGATTTAGATGCCATTTTAAGATAAATTATAGCCATAAAAATACAGTTTCTTCATTTCTCCTACTAGTGTTTGGGATGCGTGATTGTGTCCACAATTTCAGGGCTTCACTAATCTTCATATTCAAATCCAGGTGCTAAGGTACTAAGTTGACCCTTAGAAAATGCCAGGCTGACAGCAACCAATGTGACCTGGCCCTGAGCTACAGTACCTATTGTATTTAGACACTCAGCATCACAGAACTATAGAACATTCATTAGAGCTGGAAGAAATGAGCTGGCTATGTCTCAAAATAAGCCAGGCACAGAGCAGACACTCAGAAAATATTTGCTGATGGACTGAAAAGAAAGTTGTCTAGTTTCTTTTTAGGTACCAGAACACCCATAATTTGTGTGTTCAATGATTTTGAAGTTGATACGACAAATGATTTCTAGAGATGGTATTTCATAGCTTTTTCAGTATAAGAATTAAAATAAAAATAATTATCTTTGTGTAAATTGGGACCCAATTTTATTTTTCCATTTTTAGTTTCCCTTCTCCTTTTATATCATCACCATAATAATCAGAATCATCACTCTTCTTTCAAGTTTGGGGGTGGTTTACTGATACAAGCCACTGACAAACTGATACAACAGTAAACACTCTTTTATATTTTTACTGATCAATTATTAACATTTTGCTGTATTTGTTCATTCTTTTCATGCTTCTTTCCCTGAAACATTTAAAGCTGCACATATCATCATACCTCCACTCTACTTTAGTGTCTGACTCCTAAGAAATAAGGATATTCCCTTACATAATCATTATTTCTTTAATCACACCTAAGACATTTAATATTGTTTACAATATTTACAACTTAATATTGTACAATTATCTAATACAGAGCCCATATTCAAATTTCTCCAGTAGCTTAAAACGTCATTTGTAGCTATCTTATTGTTTTAAATCCAGGCTCTAATTAGTTCACTGCCACTTCTAACTAGTTCATCCCAGCTCACTCTCCACTTCCACAATCTTGTTCCTATATACGGATATTCACAGATCCAGCCAGCATCCAACCAGGACTCAAGCACACCGTAAGGACTGTGGCACAGCAGCATGAAGCTACATTGTCTGCAAACAAATTCCTGCTTTGCCACCTCCCAGCTCTGTGATGCTGGGAAAGCTATTTCTCTTTCCTATGCCTTGGGTGACGATAGCTTTGGAAGTCCAACACTCTTAGGTGGGAGTGGTGATATGACTGCTATAACAGAGGGGGTCCTCGGGTCTAGGCACGAACAACAGACAGGCTGCTTCTTTATGAAGGTGAAATTCGAGCTGAAATTTAACTTTAGGTGACAGTGGAAAAAAGGAAGAGTGAAAAAAGAGTAAAAGCAAAGAGAAAAGGTTGGGAAAAGGCCCTGTGATGTCAATGGCCTGGGGTATTCAAAGAACTCCAAGCTAGTGATTTTTGAAGAGTAAAGAACCCAGAGTGCAGACTGATTTTGGAGTGAATTGTGACATTTGCCTTTTTTTTTTTTTTCTCCTAAAACTGAGTTCAGGGAACAACTGATAGCAACCAATTAGAGAAGTTCTAAAAGAAAACAGCCAGCTAGTAAAGATGAAGAGATGCTAGGATGGTATCTTTTCCCTCTTACTTCCTAAAGCAGATGTTGGAATGGCACTCTTGAAGACACAGTATATGTCTGAGATGTATTTGAGTCTCACACTGGGAGATTGTTCATGTGAAAGTCATAGGTTAAACAAACAAATAAACCAAAAAGCCTAAAGCAAAATTAAACTCTCTTTGTAAAATAAGCTGACAAGTGTTCATTGGGTACAGAGCTTTATCAGTTTGCATTGTTCAAACTGTATTACTCAGGTCATAAACTATCTTTGAGAAAGATAAACATGTGTTTAAAGTTCTTATGAATAAGGAAATTAGAAGCCTGGGACTTCCCTGGTAGTCCAGCGGTTATGAACCTGCCTTCCAATGCTGGGGACGCAGGTCTGACTCTTGGTAAGGGAATAAGATCTCAGAAGCCGTGGGGTGACTAAGTCCACAAACCATAGCTAGAGAGCCAGTGTGCTGAAACTAAGAACTAACAGCCAAAAATAAATAACTATTAAAAAAAATAAACTCGAAGTGCATGACTGGCTGTTACAGCAAACTGACTGTTTTCACTTTTCTGTGAAGTATTTACTTATATTGCTTGTCCCTTCTTGGTCACTCTCCTCTTTTAACTGATCTTTAAGAGTACTTCATGGGGCTTCCCGTTATTCATGAAGTGTATATGCTAGAGAAATTAAGTTCCCGATACTTCTAATAAAGATACAAGGCTCTGCTTAACATCAGAAATATTTTGACTTTCTTAATATAGTTATTTATAAAAGACTGTAAATGACAAGGCAAATATAAAACCAACAGATTCTATTGAAATGCTTCACAGAGGAAAGAAAGGTCAGAATACATTAGTGAAGGTCTATGACAAAAGCAGTATTATTCTCTGTTTTGTTAGGCACTCCAAGAAGGGTGTGGGATAAACAGGATACTAGAAGATACACACATATAAAAAGGTATACAAAAGCTAACAGGCTGTGAAACGCAGGAGTCAAAAAGTTTGTAAACTATACTGCGCTATTATTGTACTATGATTTTCTAATCACTGCCTGACACTCCACAATTACACATATACAAACGTACATAGTTGCTCAGTCTCTGCCACCAATTTCTCCCTTTCCATGCATTCTAATGATACAAACTGCCACCACAATACTTATTTCTCTGACAGTGTCATCCTCTTCTTCAGCACTTTCAAAAGCTAATACTACCTCACAATAACAATAGCTTTAGCTGGCACTCTTGGATTTCCATGTTGAAACCCCAGTCTACTTCTCTATTTCAGTCTGATTTCCTACTGCTCCTTTACACGTACCAATTACGAAGGCCAATTCATCTTCCCTACTAATGCATCTGAATAGCTTGGTTACTGCAAAGGTTAAGGATTCATTATTCCAAGGTGGGTTAATCTCCATTTCAGAGAAAATGGTGAACCTGGGAACAGCTGCAGGTTCCAGGTTCAAATCCAAATCTGCATGATTCATTCAATGTCCATCAACTAGAAGCAAACAATCTTAAAGATGTTTCACAAACATTTTGAAGATGTTTTACTTATATTAATTTCTTGTTAGCCTTGTGAGGTATGTACTACAATACAAATTTTTAAGTTGATGCTCAGAGAAATTGAGTAACATAATTTTAATAGCACATGGCAAGTAAATGGGGGCTCAAAATTAAATATAAAAATTCCCATTATTTCTCTTTCTACCATACTCTTTATATTTAAATGAAAATGTTTAAGATTAGATATGGAACAAACTTCTTAAATTTAGAAATGGAATACTTTAGTGATCCAATTTAGCTTTTATCCTTTGCAAATAGGTAGTATGAGTAACAAATACTTTCTAGGGACAAGGAGGGCTCCTTAAGAGAAATGATACAAATAATGACTAAAGCCCACTAATAAAAATCAGCCTTGCTTTTCATATTTTAATAAATTTTACCAATATAGCTTTTTGAATATGGTTATATGGCTCTCAAAAAATGGTGAGCAGCAATAAATTGAGAATAATGTTTCACACAGCAGCATATCTTAAAACTAATTAATTTTAACTAATTAAAAATAATTTTATTATCAACATTAAAGAGTTTTACAACTTTAATTAGATAGATTGGATAACTCAGAGAATTAGAGGCAAATTCTAAGATAAGGTGCTAACTATATACTGTTTAGTGGAAATATCTAATTACAGAATAGTATATTTAGTATGGCTGCACTTCTATAAAACCCAGCAACATTTTTACTGATGTATGTTTTTGAGACTTTTCTTTTTTAAATCACATTTAAAAGTAAAGACATTTAATACTGCTTATTTTCAGGTTTAGGATTATGAGGTAACTTAATTTGCTACTTCAAATGTATCTGTATTCTTTTCTTTTAACAAACATTTCATTTATATGAAAACATACTTCAAAAATTATACTAACATCATAGTTCTTATCTCATACATGTGCCGGATGCTAGCCTAGCTGTCATAAAAAATTACTCTAAAGACACTGTCTGCCTTTAAGGAATTTAAATTGAAAAGAAAACAAAGACATGATGAACAAACTGTGCATATTTTCCAAAGCACAAATAGGTCTGTTTGGCTGATTTTTCTGGATGATAGTGCTAAAAACTTATCAATTGCAGTTCTGGCTTCAGATTTGATTAGAGCTTATTTCTTTTTAAAAAACATTGACCAGGGATAATGGTATTTAGGTTCTTAACTTGAGGAAGTAGAAACAGCACTACTTGTTGCTTAGTTGCTCAGTTGTGTCTGACTCTTTGTGACCCCATGGACTGTAACCTGTTAGGCTTCTCTATCCATGGGATTTTCCAGAATTTTGGAGTGGGTTGTCATTTCCTTCTCCAGCACTACTTTAAAATGGGCCAATTTTTTAAATGAGTGTAATAAAACCTGATAATGAACAAAGTACTGTTAAAGCAAAGCATTCATTTTAGAGCTATAAATGCTCAAATGGGTTCTCAAAATTCCTTTGTGGAACTGTTCTTAAAGTTAAAAACAGTTTATTATTATTTTTTTATTCATGAACTGCATAAAAAAATCAGTTTTGGTATTTTTCAGATTATTTTCCACTGCAGGTCATTGTAAGATATTGACTATAGTTTCCTATGCTATACAGTAAATTTTATTGCTTGTATCTATTTTTAAAATTAGAAATCTAGCATTCTATTAATATTAAGTCAAATCTGTGTATATGTATAAATGAATCACCTTGCTGTGCATCTGAAACTCAACTATACTTTGTAACTCAATTATACTTCAATAATATATATATTAAACTAACATGTAAATAAATGGACTGCAAAAAAACAAACAGAAAATTGGTTTTGCTATTTTATAAACATTTCTGAAATATGTCTAAAACTATTTAAAAACACCTTAGCTATGATGCTGGGTACATTTATGAAAATATCTTGAAAGTCGCTCAGTTGTATCTGGCTCTGTGACCCCATGGACTATACATACAGTCCATGGTATTCTCCAGGTCAGAATACTGGAGTGGGTAGCCTTTCCCTTCTCCAGAGGATTGTCCTAACCCAGGAATCGAATCAGGGTCTCCTGCATTGCAGGCAGATTCTTTACAAACTGGGCTATCAGGGAAGCATTTAAGAGGAGATCCCATTTAATTCTCAAAACAACCATATAAAGTAGATAACATATTATCATCAACCCTTCTTTTTTCTAGATTAGAAACAGGCTCATTACTTGTTTGGGAACAAAGAGTTACTAAGTGGGAAGTCAAGAATTAAAGTACTGGTGTCCTTAATTTATGTGTAATATTTGGAAACAGCACTGGGTCTGAAGTGAAGATCTAAGGAGGTAGAATAGGATTACCGCTATCAAAGCCCAGTCTCCCAAAGGGCTGCTGGGAAAGGAACAATCTTTCACATGGAACATAAGCCCTGGCACTGGGACTCTTACTGATGTTGATTTTTAGCCATTTACAAATGTCTAAACACACTCTGGGGGACTTTTTGTTGTGAAGAGATCTCAGGGACAGCAGAACCGAGAGGTGGGAGGCTATAAGGAGAAAAAGAAACTTCTTTAGGGGAAGAAAGTCCCAGGGAATCATGGTGTGGCTAGTGGTAACTTCTGCAACTGTAATTAAGGAGGCAAACCACTGGCTCTTCCTTATCTATAGATAAAATTAAAGCGTCATTCAACAAATTTTTTTTTACAGTTATCTTTTTTATTTTCAGTTGAAGAAGTGTTTTATTTTTGTTTTTTTTTAATTATCATTATTTTTTTACTGCAACAAATTCAAGAAAGACTTTTTTCTTTACATTATTATGTTGGTTTTGCCATACATTGACATGAATCCTCCATGGGTACACATGTGTTCACCTTCCTCCCTATTCCATCCCTCTGGGTCATCCCAGTGCACCAGCCCAGAGACCCTGTATCATGCATCAAACCTGGGCTGGCGATTCATTTCACATATGATAATTTACATGTTTCAACAAATATTTTTTAAACACCAGGTAATGCCAGGGCATCATAGATCCCTCTATGCTCCTATTGATGTTCTCAGCCTCATCATACCAGGCAATCCAACTCTCTGTCTTGCATTGTTTTGGTCTCTAATTTTTTTTTTTGGTGGTACCTTCCCTGGTAGCTCAGATAGTAAAGAATCCACCTGCAATGCAGAAGACCCAAGTTCCATCCCTGGGTCAGGAAGATCCCCTGGAGAAGGGAACGGCAACCTACTCCAGTGTTCTTGCCTGGAGAATTCCACAGACAGAGGACCCCGTCGGGCTACAGTCCATGGGGTCACAAACAGTCGGACACGACTGAGCAGCTTTCACCCTCAATTACAGTCTTCTGGTATTTCCTTATGATCTTCTTTTTGTTTAGCATTCCATTTGCCTAAGTTTTATTTATCTTACAAGATTTAGGTCAGAGGTACCTCCTCTAAAAATCTCCTTAAACTTCTAAGGCAGATGAAGTACCTCTCCTCTTTGCTCCTATAGCATTTTGCATTTATAGCATTTTATAGATCTATTTATATATTGCTTTATCTTCCCTACTAGGGCTTCCCAGGTGGTGCTAGTGCCTCCAATGCTGGGTCAAGAATGTCCCCTGGAGGAAGGCATGGCAACCCACTCCAGTATTCTTGCCTGGAGAATCCCAAGGACAGAGGAGCCTGGAAGGCTATAGTCCATAGGGTTGCAAAGAGTCGGACATGACTGAAATGACTTAGCATACATCTTCCCTACTAGACTGTGGACATGTCAAGGACAGGAAACCTCTATATCCTAGGTCCTTTAAATAGGCATACAATAAATATTTATGGTCTTCAATTCAATCAACATCCCTAACAGTTAAGGGCAAAGAAGAGATCATTAAACTGATCAATCCATTATCAGAAGTCAAAACTTTCCACAATATACTTAAACACAAGAACTTAGAATATCTGTTTCACTTAAGTTGGAGCTCTGCTTTGAATAGTATTGTAAATTTCTCATAAAAAAGGCAGAAATAACTGTGAGTTATTTCTCACCAAGTGCTCTCAAATGAAATCAGTTTGAAGCAGTTTTCATTAAGATGGACTGAATGTGTATCGTGAGAAACACTTTATCAAATGTAGTGTTTTACTTAGTGATTAACTATATACCAGTTGATGAAGCTTCCCAAATCCTTTGTAATCCCACCACTCCAATAAACACTTAATGAGTATATAAGTTCAAAAAGCCTAGCAGAGGATTTAAACCTTCAATCTTGTTTTTATTTACTCTTGGAACTCAATTTCTCACTTCAAGTGAAGACTGCTGGTGCTCAAGGCTCATCTGTTGCCCTGGTAAAATTAATGTGCCTCCCACAGTTTAAATTAAACATGTGATGTTTAAGATGAAAGAAATTTAGTAACAATCCCACACTATCAGTCATACTTGCCTTAAAATGTTTGAACATACTAGGAAAACTCCTTTCTTAAAAATGATTCATTCAGAAGTTTAAAAAAAATATCAAAAACAATTTCTTTTCACTTTCAAATGGGCAGTCTGAAAGAAGAGATGAAGTTTGACAACTGAATACAGTAGTTTAGCAGTTAGTACTGAAAAGCGTCTGGAAGCAAGATGGTATAGTATAAAATACACTTTAGTATTATTAGTTAGAACACCTGCACTTTTACTTGGCCTCTACTGCTTACCCTTGATTTGCCTTTGGTTAAGTCATGTAGCTTTTCTGAGCTTCCTCATCTCTACAATTGGAATATTGATATTATGTATCCCTATCTCACTGGTTTGTTGTGGGGTTGAAATGAGATATGCATAGGAAAAAGCTTCACAAACCATAGTACACCATATAAACCTAAAGCAGTAGTACTATTTCTATACTTTCTAGACAATCATTTTTAATTTTAAAAGAATATGTATATAATTTAGTTGATGACTAAATTAAATGGTCCTTCTCAGATTTAATTTTGAATAATTGATCCACTATGCAGATAAATCTTAAGTTTAGAGCAATGTAATAAATGATACATAAAGTGCTATTGTCTTTAACTTGGAAAAGAGAAATGAAGAAAGAAAAAAACCCTGGGGAAGCAGAAAAAGATATAGTTTAGGAGTCCAAAGAAGTCAGTGGATTTTGGCATCAATCTAATATAAAACAACACACTTAATTACATGAACCAGTGACTTTCAGTTGTTAAAATACTAATTCACTAATCAAAAACAATCAATCGTTTCATTAGAAATATCAGAAATTATTAAGAGTTTATGCCCATCTGGGGATCAGCAGTCTGAATAAATCCAAATGCCAGTTTACCGTACAAAGACAGTCAGTAAAAATTTCTTTCATCTATTACATATTGTATATTTAAATAACATATCATCGCTGAAAGTTATAATGTTTCTAATAGCTTTTAAAATGGAATTCAGCAGATGACTATGCCTACTACTTGGGAGCTGTATTTAGGTTATAAAAGACCCTTGTATTTGTGGTTACTCCCAAGTGCTTAGCAATCTTGCTGGAAAGCAGAGACAAATTAATCCCAAATACATTCATACCCAGCAATGAATTGAAAAATAGATTATTTTAAAACTATAAATATTCTTTCAAACATATTTATGTTCAACAATAAGTACTTGTTTAAATAAAATAACATCGCCATACAATGATGGACTCTATAACCATTAAAAATCTGATTATAATAAAATACTCAGCATTACTTAAAAAGTATTCTTGCAAAAAAAGGAAATTCACCTGAATCTAACAAAGCTTTAAGCCTTAATATCCATTTCTCAGGAAACACAGAGCTAGAGGAACAAGTTGAATAATATCACAAGGAAACAATCACACAAATCGAGAATTTAGAACAATCTGTAATCATCCAACATGACTTCTTCACAATGCAAATGTCATAAAAACAGGTGGTGGGGAATAAAGGGGGTGTTTGCTTAAAAGGGTATAAGAAATCTAACAAACATAATTTGTTATCCTTGAGTGGATCATGATTTCCCAATTAACCAGTGAAGTTGGAATATGCACTGGATACTAGATGATATTTGGAAATTATTGCTAATTATGTTACAAGCAATACTGTATTGTGATTCTGTAGGAAAACATCATTATTTTTGAAAAGTGTATGCAGCTGTTTTTATGGGTAAACTATGATGTCATCTTGAAATGGCTTAGCAAAAATAATGAATATATAAGGGTATCCTAACTTGTGCAGTTTAGGTTTTAATAATTTCAAAAGCTTAAGTGCTAAAACTTAAAAAAAATTTGCAACTTTATATTTCTTTTATATTTGCTTTTATGAATTTTGAATAATAAATTCACAATTATTTTCTGTTCCAGTCAAAGTTTGCCATTTTCAATCAGAGGGACTGAAACAAAAATTTACCACAAAAACTTATTAATCAAAATCATAAATCTAATAGCATAAATAATGTAAATAATTAAATTTCAAATGCTGTTCCTTTATAAGTATGTAGCAGTTAAACTTTTGAAGTTATAAGGCTTAAAACTCCATTGAAACTTTAGGATGTCCTGTATATAAAGAAGCAAACATGGTAAAATTTTAGTGATTACTAAGTCTAGGTATAGGTGATTTGAGCGTTTATTGTACTATTCCTTTACTTTTTCTGTATTATAAATTGTTTTAATAAAAGTTGAAATATTATAAAATATAGTTAAGGAAATGATCATATAATATTAAAAGGTGAAAATGAGCTGTTTTAACAGCATTATAACATGATCAATTTCTTGTTAAATGTGTAAGTGGGCTCAACAATATATTTAATAAAAATATGGAAAGAACATGTATCATAAAGCTAATCTATGTTAGACTCTTTGTGCTTTTCAGTATCTTCCAAAACCTGCATAGAAACTATAAAACTGTACTACTGTAAATATATGTCTTCAAAAATAAAATCCATTTAATATAGTTTTAATAGTTAAAAATTGATGCTTAAAACGGACTTTACATGGGTTATTCAACTATTCTTAAAGAACAGTTTATGTTTCTTAATCTACTTCACTGAGCTGTCAATGACAGATTTAAGTTGATCACAGTAATTGTCTTAGAATTCCATTTTTCAAAGTTGTTTTAGATGAGTTTTTCTTTAGGTCCTAAGTAGAAACTAGAAATTCCAGAGTCATCCTTGCACTCTATTCTCAAAATTCCTAATTCCAAAACTTTTACTCTAACTCCATCTACACATTAGTCCTTCTTTCCTCCCTTTTTTCCTTTATTCATTAAACATTCAGAGTATTTAGCTAACCAGGTAAAAAGTAAGATGAAAGGTATTCTTAAGAGTAAGGCAGCATTAGAAAAGAGTAAGATTATGGGGAAATACAAATGGTACGCTACTGCTACATTAATTAAGTGTAAGGCAGGAAATGGGAAGAGCTGAAGCTGTACAAGTAGGCAACAGACAGATAACTGAGGCCTGGACTGCAGTGTCAACATATAAATAGAACAATCGCATAGAATCTTCTTGCTCAAAGTATAACTACAAATTTCCTGTTACATATTTCAATCTTCTTGATTTTAAGATCACAAAGCTTATGTCTGTATTTAAAGAAAAATCTTCTTGTTGTCTAAAATGACTTTAAGGAAAAAAATATTACAGTTATTAGATAGTATTAGATGGAATAATCATTTGGGGGAAAGACTGAAGGACAAATCCTTTAGCAAGAAACTGTCAATCACATAACTAAAAAGGATACAAGTACATAGCGTGGTCCCTTCTAAGAATGTCCACCCCTTTTTCCCTCTTTAAAAAAAAAAGAAAGCCTGTTTCAAAGGTTGACAAAGTCTTCTGCAAGAGCCTATAGTTCCCTATCATATTACTGCCCTCTGATGAAATGGGCATCTTGGTGATGATTAGATTGGGAGATGAACCAAAAACAAAATCAAGTCTTCAATCTGAAAAAAGCAGAAAATATTAAGCATTGCCTCAGGCCTGGTGGTAAACCTATAAGATGCATTTTTTAATTAAAAAAGGTAAATTGCACTTACATCTCGGGCTTTCACATAGAAGGCCTCTTGAAAAGCTGCTTCTAATGAGCCAATAAAAAATACAGGATGGCAGTCACCATATCTATAGGAAAAATTGCGTCTATTAATTAAAATCCATTTCAAATTTACTTCAAGTTTCACAAGTCTAACCAATGACTTTTAAGTAAATGTTGGGGCTAATGTCTCTGTAAGTATAGACAAAACATTGAAGTGTTTCTTCAAAGGCTTCATTAGTTTTTTGAATTCTTCTTGGTCTCTAGTGATAGAACAGGACACTGGAATTTTAAGTACATCGAGCAAATGGACTTAGTAAGTGCCCCATTGCCATTTATAAGTAGTAATTCCTGGTTATCTATTTCCCTAAGACTTTCTAATTACAACAGCCTTAACTTTCCATTTTAGTTCATTTATTCTGGAACTCCAACACAGAGAGGAAAGATGGTCCCTTGCTAAGTTTCCAAATTACATTACATCAGAAAATAGAACTAAAGAGAAATTATCATTTACATGAAAATTTAGGTTTAAACATTTAAACACCTTAGGAGAATCTCAAATACACAGAAAAATTTGTATTAGACTATTAAAAGAAGAAATGCTAAATGATTCCAAAAAAATTAAAAGATTCATTTAATTGTCTTTTTAATCCAATAATTTACAAAATATTTTTTTGTCCTAGGATATACTAAAAATTAGTATCCTATACCTAGTACTTTTGGACTTCCCTAGTGACCCAGCAGTAAAGAATCTGCCTGCAATGCAGGAGATGTGGGTTTGATATCTGTGTTGGGAAGATCCCCGGAGAAGAAAATGGCAACCCATTCCAGTCTTCTTGCCTGGGAAATCCCATGGTCTGAGAAGCCTGGCAGACTATAGTCCATGGGGTCACAAAAGAGCTGGACATGATACAGCAACTAAACAACAACAGCCTAGTTCTTTTGCAAATACTGCCAAGATATTAAATTAGTAATCCATTTATTATGCTTCAATAATGACGTAGAGATAAGATAAATACATCTCTGAAATGGCATTAAGTAGTTTATAGTTATTTGATTGGAACACTCTATATTCACTATCAGGACTATATGTATAGATAAATGTATACTTTGAATACTTTAAGGATAAATTTTAAAGCAATCTATGATTAAAGCTGTTCCAAAAAAAATCACAGTAGCATTAAAAGAACATCAATTTATATAGTTAATGTCCTAACCCTACCTTGAAGAAAACTCTGCTGTAAATTGTAATAAGGCATCTCCTTCATTTTCTGCGTTTTCTGGCACTAAAAAACAAACAAAAGAAAAAAACAAAAACAAAAAACCAAAACAAATAGACACAAAAAACAAACCACATAACATCTAATCCCACATATAAGAAATATATTTAATCAATAAAGAGGAAATAAAATTAAATTTTAGATTCTGTGATATATCTGAGAAGACATTTTAACTCCAGCTACATTAGAAGATTTCATCAAACCTTAAAAAAGAACCCCCAAAAATGTCAGGCTCATGAATTTTTGAAAACTAACTGACACAATCTTGCTAGGTGTTCAAAATATGTGCCAGTCATCAATTATGATTTCAAAGTTTTCTTGAAAATGACATCTTGTCATTGAATTATATAAAAAAGCTCTCAAATTATTTTAAAGACCTAATGGGAAAAATCAACTTTATGTAAATATCACATCTATTTCTGCCCATAAACGTTCCCTAATTTCAGACTAAATGAATCATTTATGGGCTCAGTTTAACAGTCACCTTGTATGTAGTACCACTTAAGATCCTGTACTGTGCATCCTGTCAAGTGCAAGTAAGGGAGATGGTATAGTTTACTTTTTTCCCTCCAAAGATGGGTGAATGGAAAAAATAATATAACTACTGATAAAACTGGTATCTCCAATAAGATGTGTGGTGATAACTAGAGTCACAAAAAGTACAGCTATTTTATCATCTTCCAGGCTTCAAGTAGATAGACGAATTCATACATGTGAAACAAAAGTTATATTCCCTTGAGTTTAAAATGAATTTTACTAAAGTATTGGGAATGGTTGGGCTTAAGATCAAAACTTAAGAGGCTCTAGTTCCTATGAATAATGTCTACTTGCTATATTTTATCTCTCCAAACCTGAAAGTCCGGAAGACATTTTTAAGTTCATTGTTTCTCATAAGTTTCTGAACTAGGAGGGAGAATCATAATGCTGGACCCAAGGAGCTATTAATACTCACTCATTGGAGATTTTCTCAGGGCAGATGACGCCATGCCGAATACTTCTCCATCATCCACCCCAAATTCGGAAGCATCTTCAAAGTCATCTCCATCACTATCACTAACCATATGAACATCGGTGCTTTGCTATTTAAGAAAAATCCTATAATTAGTTTCATACTGACTTTAGGAAATCAAATTCCTAAAATACAAGTTATGTAATCATAATAGGACATTAGAATTATAAAAATTTTATTAAATAAGAAGCTATTTGCTAGAGTGAAGCTTAATATTTCTCATTTTAAGGCTTATATATACATAATATTAAATATATATATATATATTTCTAATCTTGCTATGATACCCCTGTACCAAAGGATGGAGGCTGAGGGAAAATGAAGGATGCTTACAAAATCAATGAAGACTGGGGTTTTTTATGAGTTTTATCCCCAGCCTATAGTACACAATTAAGAGCACAATAAACAAGGAAATGGGTAAAATCAAAGACGTCAGAGATAAATAAGCTATACAGGTCTTTCAGAAAGCTTATGGGCAGGAGTAATGATAGCATTTTAAAACTTGCCACTTCCTTATTGCAATGGTTCTCAAATTTCTCATTAGTGAAATATGGTATGCTACCTCCATGGTATTTTTGGAAGGTAACACAAAATAATATATGAAAAGTCTTTTAAACTGAAGGCTATTAAATGAGATGTAATAATGATGCTTCAATTCAGTAAACGTTTACTGATAATTTACTACATTCTGGGCACTAGTAAAATGCTGTTTGTTTCCATCAACATCAATTGAGATGTAAGGTAGTACAATGAAAAACATCACTTTCAAAATGTGAATTCAGCCCCTGATCTCTAAATTAGAATGGGATTTCAAACATTAAAGAAATTATTTAATGTTTTGGTTGCATTTGTGCTGGGCCTTTGTTGCTGCCAACGGGCTTCCTCTAGTTGTGGCGCACAGGCTTCCTCTTGTTATGGAAAGGGGATACTCACTGCAGTGGCTTCTCTTGTTGTGGACTATGGCTTTGGGGTGCACAGACTTAGTTGTCCTGTGGCAAGTGGGATCTTTCCCAAACAGGAATCGAACTTCTGTTTCCTGCACTGGCAGGCAGATTCTTAACCACTGGATCACCAGTGAAGTCTGAGATACCAAACATTTGAATTGAGTTGTGAATACTGACAAATATTCACATCTTGTATAACAAGGGCACCCCAGCAAGGTATCTGGCTAAATGCCTGTTTGTACAATGTTTAATAAATCAGGTCTACTAAGCTCATTTAATAAATGAAGTTTCTATATTTTAAATTATGGCAGTGTGCACCTCAATTATTAAAATGTATTAAAAGGAACTCAGGAGCAAAGATTCATGAAACTTGTGTAGAGGGGATGTTATAGTTCGGTCAGTCATAGAATCATAGATACTAAAACTGGAAGGGATTTTAAAGATCTCTCACTAATGGTTTTCACGTTTATTTTCAGAGTTACCTAGCTGCCCTTTGTTTTTGTTCAATCCCTCAGTTGTGCCCAATTCTTTTTGACTCCATGAACTGCAGCATGCAAGGATTCCCTGTCTTCAGCTTTTTCCCAAGTTTAGTTGGTGATGTCATCCAACCATCTCATTCTCTAGTGCTCCCTTTTCCTCCTGCCTTCCATCTTCAGCAGCATCAGGAGTTTTTCCAGTGAATCAGCTCTTCGCATCAGGTGGCCAAAGTACTGGAGCTTCTGCATCAGTTCTTTCCAATGAATATTCAGGACTGATTTCCTTTAGGATGGACTGGTTGGATCTCCTTGCAGCCCAAGGGACTCTCAAAGAGTCTTCTTCAGCACCACAGTTCAAAGGCATCATTCTTCAGTGCTTAGCCTTCTTTATCGTCCAGCTCTCACATCCAAACATAACTACTGGAAAAACTATAGCTTTGACAGTACAAACCTTTGTTGGCAAAGTTATCTCTCTGCTTTTTAATATGCTGTCTAGGTTTTTCATAGCTTTTCTCTTCTTTCACCTTCATCAAGAAGCTCTTTAATTCCTCTTCACTTTCTGCCATTAGGGAGGTAAATATGAGGTTATTGATATTCTCCTGGCAATCTTGATTCCAGCTTGTGAGTAATCTAGGAGTAGATATGGTCATATGAATTAAATTCACCCATTCCGGTCCATTTTAGTTCACTGATTCCTAAAATGTTGATGTTCACTCTTGCTATCTCCCATTTGACCATTTTCAATTTACCTTGTTTCATGGACCTAACATTCTAGGTTCCTATGCAATATTGTTCTTTACAGAATGGGACTTTACTTTCACCACCAGACAAATCTACACCTGGGTGTTGTTTCCACTTTGGCTCAGCCTCTTCATTCCTCCTGGAGCTGTTTTTCCGCTCTTCTCCAGTAGCATACTGGACACCTACTGACCTGGGAGGTTCATCTTTGAGTGTCATATCTTTTTGCCTTTTAATACTGTTCATGGGGTTCTCAAGGTAAGAATGCTGAAGTGGTTTGCCATTTCCTTCTCCAGTGGAACTCTCCACCATGACCCGACCACCTTGGGTGACCCTACATGCTGTGGCTCATAGTTTCACTGAGTTAGGCAAGGCTGTGATCCATTTGATCAGTTTGGTTAGTTTTTTGTGATTGCTGTTTTCATTCTGTCTGCCCTCTGATGGATGAGCATAAGAAGCTTGTGCAAGCTTCTTGATGGGAGGGACTGGCTATAGGGAAAACTGGGTCTTGTTCTGGTGGGCAAAAGAAGGCTCAGTAAGTCTCTAACCCAATTTTCTGAGGGAAGGTGGAGCCTCAGGCCAAATGCAACCTCTTTCAAAAGGACTTACCCTAGCCTGAAACAAAATATGTTTTCCTCCTTGGGCATAACAAAACATTAATGCTCAGACTTGTAACATTTTCCCTCTTATCTTAAAGACAGTTTTCCCAATGGTTTGAATAGAGAAGGTACATAATACTTATTGGAAGAATGAAATGAATGGCTCTTGCCCTAAGCCTCGTCTATTCTGACTTTACCACTATTTCTGACAGAAGCCTTGGTTCCATTTGTAATCCTAATGTTTTGCTTTGTGGAGCCAAGATCTCCTCTATATTTCAGCAATTCTACAGCTTAAAAATTTAAACGCTTTCTCATATCAAAAAAGCAAGGGAGCCTACTCTTCAAAATAACACATTTTCTAGGACCATAACTGTACTTAAATTCCATCTGTGCTTCAGGTGGGCAAATATCTGGAGCATGAACTGCCTTTGAATTTTGAGGCTTAGTCTTTAAACAGGTAAAAGGCTCAGGATATAAAAGGTACAGTATATATTCCTTTAGAGTGCTTAGCCAGGCTCACAGGTAGGTGGAAAGAAACAAAGGTCTAGTATGACAAACTTTCTTGTATTCTCAGTCAGCTATCATCTCAGCCTTCACTTAGTCTTGCCTATCACTTAACTGTCCTTTAAGAGGCATCAGATTAAGGAGGAGGTTTGGAAGACAGAAGGATAAAAAAGAAATTGTTCTATATATTATCTCCCCTCCTCCACTGTTTCACCTTACTCTCTCACATCTATCTTTTCTCCTAATCTAGTTTTCAGACAAATAAAAACCCCTTTTCCTAAAAATATGACTTGACCTCATACTAGGAAGGTGATTATAATTTTGTGCCTATATAATGCATTGTTTTTTCTTCACAAAGTATAGAATTTTCAATTCTCTTAAGAGAGAGATCCTAGAAAGACAAATCCTACAACAACAACATCTTCAGAGGAGGCCATCTAAAAAGCCGATTTTGCTGAAAAAAGTATATTTCAAATATAAATTATTGAACTATCTGCAAGAATGACTTACTTAATTATGTATAAGGAACTCCCAATTTCTTCAAATTTTCTTATCAGCCATCTAACAGGTTAGGAAAAGCTTTGTCTAAAAAATGAGATAAATAATCTTTTCTCTCTAATGTTTGCTGATGAGAATAGATAATCTCTTGGTTCAGTCATGGTTGCCCTAAAATTCTTTGAATCAAGAGAACTATTTATTCCGAATTTTTAAATAAAAGTAAAAAAAACTAGTGATTCTATTTTGGCTTATTGCATTCACTTATTCCCTTTATCATTTAAAATATATCCATAAGCCCTACTGAGTGTTACATAGCCTGGACTTGGATGAAAGATATATATAGTGTATGTTCTCTCATGGAATATAATATAACACATTTGAGACCCCAAGGACTGTAGCCTGCCAGGCTCCTCTGTTTATGGGATTCTCTAGGCAAGATTACTGGAGTGGATTGCCATTTCCTTCTCTAGAGGAGCTTCCTGACCCAGGGATCAAACCCAGGTCTCCTGCATTGCAAACAGATTCTTAACCATCTGAGCTTCAGGGAAGAGCCAATATAATATATAGTTACAGGTAACTATAATAACTAACAATAAGTGTTAAAAAATTGTGAAAAATACAGATCTCTTCAAGAAAATTGGAGCTACCAAGGGAAAAGTTCATGCAAAGATGGGTACAGTAAAGGACAGAAATGGTGTGGACCTGACAGAAGCAGAACAAATTAAGAACAAGAATACACAGAATTCTACAAAAAAGGTCTTAATGACCCAGATAACCACAATGATGTGCTCACTTAAGAGTCAGACATCCTGGAGTGTGAAGTCAAGTGGGCCTTAGGAAGCATTACTACAAACAAAGCTGGTGGAAGTGATAGAACTCCAGCTGAGCTATTTCAAATCCTAAAAGATAATGCAGCTAAAGTGCTGTACTCAATATGCCAGCAAATTTGGAAAATTCAGCAGTGGCCACAGAACTGGAAAAAGTCAATCCTCATTCCAATTACAAGAAAGGCAGTGCCAAAGAATGTTCAAACTATCATTCAATTGTGCTAATTTCAAAGGCTAGCAAGGTAATGCTCAAAATCCTTCAGGCTGGGCTTCAACAGCATGTGAATCGAGAACTTCCAGATGTACAAGTTGATTTATAAAGTGCAGAGGAACCAGAAGTCAAATTGCCAACATCTGTTAGATCATAGAAAAAGCAAGAGAATTCCAGAAAAACATGATACTCTGGCTTCACTGACTATGCTAAAGCCTTTTACTATGTGGATTACAACAAATTGGAAAACTCTTGAACAGATGGGAAAATACCATTTTATCTGCCTCCTGAGAACCCTGTAGGCAGATCAAGAAGAAACAGAACTAGACGTTGAACAACAGACTGGTTCAAAATTGGGAAAGGAGTATGTCAAGGATTGTCATCTTGCTTATTTAACTTACATGCAGAGTACATCATGTGAAATGCTGGGCTGGATGAATCACAAGCTGGAATCAAGATTGTGGGGAGAAATAGCAAAAACCTCAGATATGCCTATGATATCATCCTAATGGCAGAAAGTGAGGCGGAATTAACGAGCCTCTTGATGAGGGTGAAAAAGGAGAATGCAAAAGCTGGCTTAAAACTCAACATTCAAAAAACTAAGATCATGGCATCTGGTCCCATCACTTCATGGCAATTAGATGGTTAAAAAAAAAAAGTGGGAACAGTAACAGATTTTATTTTCTTGGGCTACAAAATCACTGTGGGTGGTGACTTCAGCCATGAAATTAAAAGACACTTGCTCCTTGGAAGAAAAGCTATGAAAAATCTAGACAGCATATTAAAAAGCAGAGACATCACTTTGCTGACAAAGGTCCGTCTAGCCAAAGCTACAGTCTTTCCAGTAGTCATGTATGGATGTGAGAGTTGGACCATAAAGGCTGGGTGCCGAAGAATTGATGCTTTTGAATTGTGGTGCTGGAGAAGACTCTTGAGAGTAACTTGGGTTGCAAAGAAATCAGACTAGTCAATCTTAAAGGAAATCAGTCCTGAATATTTATTGGAAGGACTGATGCTGAAGCTGAAGCTCCAATACTTTGGCCACCTGAAGCAAAGATCTGACACAGTGGAAAAGACCCTGATGCTGGGAAACACTGAGGGCAGGATGACATGGTGAATGCCACCACTGAATCCATGGACATGAGTCTGAGCAAACTCTGGGAGATGGTGAAGGATAGAGAAGCCTGGTGTGCTGCAGTCCATGTGGTCACAAAGAGTGACACAATTTAGTGACTGCACAACAACAAGTGTTAGGACAGGTAAATTTAGTGGAGAGCAGCTAAGATTCTGGCAGTGGGAGGAATCAGACCAAACTTCTTAGGAAAGAAGATAACTAAACTCTTTGAGACAAAAATTTAGAACTCATATATACATAAGGGAAGCTCATAATTAAAGCTGATATTTCTTTCACCAACTACTCACTATGTTAAGAACCTAGTTAAAAGTATGGGATATAGAGAAAATCCATGGTTCCAGTTTTCAAGAAATTCCCATTTTAAAGCAAGACATAGTTGGTTGCAAATATGTGTTTTTCAGTATTAAGGGATACACTAGAAGATTAAGCAAAGACTACTGAAGAACAAAGGAGACTGTGCAGCCTCACACAAGTGTTAATATTTAACCCATATCTTTAAAAAAAGATTATATATTAATAAGATTATCTCTTCAACCATTACCTATTTTGCAAATATTTTCCCCATGTACATTTTCATTTTATTGTACTTTTGGAGACAAGGACATTTTTTATTTTTATACTATTGAACTTTTGTTTCATAGCTTTTCTTTCTGTTTGTGGTTAGGAAGCCCTTCTCATCCTGACATATCCTGCAGTTTTGTGTTTCCCCAAGAGCTTGACATAGGGCCATACGCATATTGTTTTTTTTTAATTAATTAATTTATTTTTCCCTATACATTATTGTGTTGGTTGTTTTAGGACTAGCTGCTTTATTTTACAGGGCTTCCTTCATAGCTCAGTTGGTAAAGAATCAGCCTGCAATGCAGGATACCTGGTTCAAATTCCTGGGTCAGGAAGATCCACTGGAGAAGGAATAGGCTACTCACTCCAGTATTCCTGGGCTTCCCTTGTGGCTCAGCTGGTAAAAAATCCATCTGTAATGTGGGAGACCTGGGTTCGATCCCTGGGTTGGGAGGATCCCTACAGAAGGGAAAGGCTACCCACTCCAGTATTTTGACCTGAAGAATTCCATGGATTGTATAGTCCATGGGGTCACAAAGAGTTGGACACAACTGAGCAAGTTTCACTTAAAAAATATATCAATGTTGTGGAGAGTGTATAATGGAAGACTGTGGGGGAGGGAGCTGTACTCTAGGGAGAGAAAAAAACACAAGCAAGAAACTGGATATCTTAAAAAATCAATTAAAAATTACAAAAAATAAACTAAATCAACTTGATATATGGAAGTGGAATGTTGACTGGCTACAAGGCAAGAAGTTTTCAGGAAACTAGATTATAGCACTCAAACTGGCATACTTAGGAATTTGGACTTTACTGATGGCAACAGGGAAATCACTAATGACTTTCAAGGACAGGACTGTTTAGAGAACACCACTGATGGATGGATGGATGTGTGTGTGTATGTGCGTGCACGTGTGTGCATGTGTGAATGTCTTTCTGTGGTGATTTGGTAGCATATGGCAGATTAGATCTGAAGACGAGAAGGCATACTTATTTTAATGTTTCAAGTGCAAGGACTTGAAAGTTTATACCTTTATAGTAGTGGGAATTTAATGAAGTGGACAAACTTAAAATATCATTCAGTAGAACTGATATGAAGTGTCACCATCTAGATTTGAAGCTTAAAAAAAGTGGAAGAGGCATATAAAATGAAATTTCTAGTTTGGGTAACTGAATGGTAGGGAAGATCAGGTCTGGTAAGGAAAAATATTGAGGCCAGTTCTCAGAATACATCTGAGGAAGCTGCAGGACATCCAAGTAAAAACATCTAATAGGCAACTTGACAAAAAATCTTTTTAGAAGCTCAAGAAAGAGGTCCAGAAAAGATTTAGATCTGGAAATAATCAGCAGATAAATATTAGCTGAGGTTATAGAAATGAATAAGATCATTCAGTTAAAAAATAAAGAACTACAATCAGGATAAAATTTTACAGAATATATTTCAATCAGTGAAGAAAAAGAGATGAAGTGATAACTATCAAAGATTAGAAAGGCAATTAAGAGAAAGAACCTGAGACATAAGATCTGAGGAAATCTCAATGAAGACAAGAAATGTAAAAAGATTCAGAAGGATGAGAATTAAGTAAAAGGCAGTTATGGTATAACAAAAAAAAGGATAAAGGATCCTGAAATTATAAACAAAAGAACAGGTGCTAATATTTTTCCATTTTCTATATGACTTTAGGCAAGCATCATTACATCACAACTGCAGAGCGTAACTTATATTGACACAAAGGTGGCTGTGAAAATGAAAAGATATGGTGTAGTATGGCATTTTATAAAATCTATTTTTCCTGTCCCAAGTTGTTTTTTATTGAAGTATAGTTTATGTATAGTATTATAAAAGTTACAGGTGTACAGTATAGTTCTGCACAATTATTAAAGGTTACATTCTATTTATATTTGCAAACTATTGCCTATAGTCCCAGTGTTGTATAATATATCTTTGTAGCTTATTTTATACACAACACAAGAGAAGACTCCACACATGGACATCACCAGAGGGTCATGTAAATAAATAAATAAATAAAATAATAAAAAAAAGAAAAAGCAAGAGAGTTCCAGAAAAACATCTACTTCTGCTTTACATAGCCTTTGACTGTGTGGATCACAATAAACTGTGGAAAATTCTGAAAGAGATGAGAATACCAGACCACCTGACCTGCCTCTTGAAAAACCTGTATGCGGGTCAGGAAGCAACAGTTAGAATTGGACATGGAATAACAGACTGGTTCCAAATAGGAAAAGGAGTCGTCAAGGTTACATATTGTCCCCCTGCTTATTTAACTTATATGCAGAGTACATCATGAGAAATGCTGGACTGGAGGAAGCACAAGCTGGAATCAAGATTGCCAGGAGAAATATCAATAACCTCAGATATGCAGATGACACCACCCTTATGGCAGAAAGTGAAGAGGAACTAAAAAGCCTCTTGATGAAAGTGAAAGAGGAGAGTGCAAAAGTTGGCTTAAGGCTCAACATTCAGAAAACTAAGATCATGGGATCTGGTCCCATCACTTCATGGCAAATACATGGGGAAACAGTGTCAGACTTTATTTTCTGGGGCTCCAAAATCACTGCAGATGGTAACTGCAGCCATGAAATTAAAAGACAGTTACTCCTTGGAAGGAAAGTTATGACCAACCTAGACAGTATATTGAAAAGCAGAGACATTACTTTGCCAACAAAGGTCCATCTAGTCAAGGCTATGGTTTTTCCAGTAGTCATGTATGGATGTGAGAGTTGGATGGTGAAGAAAGCTGAGCGCCGAAGAACGATGCTTCTGAACTGTGGTGTTGGAGAAGACTCTTGAGAGTCCCTTGGACTGCAAGGAGATCCAACCAGTCCATCCTAAAGGAAATAGTCCTGGATGTTCATTGGAAGGACTGATATTGAAGCTGAAACTCCAATACTTTGGCCACCTCATGTGAAGAGTTGACTCATTGGAAAAGACCTTGATGCTGGGAAGGATTGGGGGCAGGAGGAGAAGGGGATAAAAGAGAATGAGATCGATGGATGGTATCAACAACTCGATGGACATGAGTTTGTGTGGACTCTGGGAGTTGGTGATGGACAGGGAGGCCTGGCGTGCTGTAATTCATGGGGTCACAAAGAGTCGGACACAACTGAGTGACTGAACTGGATTGATTAGGTTGGTGCAAAAGTAATTTAATTTCTGAAAATAAAACTGCTTTTCTGAATATGAGTTCCCTATCACTGGAGGTATTCAAGTAAAATCTCTGTGATAATTTGTTTAAGAACTTCATCAGGAATTAAAGTATTTATGTAGAGTTTTAGCAGAATGTATTTGGTTGGCGCAAAATAATTTTGGTTTAGCATTGCTGAACTTGCCATTTGATATTGAAATGTTCTTAAATGAGTGTGATTATGTTATACATAATTTAAATGCACATTTGTTCCTTTATCTGCTTTGTTAATTAATTATTACTTTCTGTTTATTTTATATGCATTTTAGACCTTGGAAATGATAGATAAAAAGCAAATTTGAGTGATTTTCTTTCTCGAGTTCAAATTGGGTCATAACACAGCAGAGATAACTTACAACATCAACGCATTTGGCCCAGGAATTGCTAATGAATGTACAGTGCAGTGGCGGTTCAAAAATTTTAAAGGAGACAAGAGCCTTGAAGATGAGGAATGTAGTGGCTGGCCACAGGAAGTTGACAAGGACCAACTGAGAGGATCATCAAAGCTGATCCTCTTCACAACTACATGAGAAGCTGCTGAAGAACTCAACATAGACCATTCTAAGGTCATTTGGCATTTGAAGCAAATTGGAAAGGTGAAAAAAGGTCAGTAAGTGGGTGTCTCATGAGCTGACCACAAATAAAAAAAACTGTAATTATGAAGTTGTCTCTCTTACTCTATGCAACAATGAACCATTTTTCGATCAGACTGTGACCTGTGACGAAAAGTGGATTTTATATGACAACTGGCGACAACCAGCTCATTAGCTGGACTGAGCTCCAAAGCACTTCCCAAAGCCAAACTTGCACCAAAGAAAGGTCATGGTCACCATCTGCTGCCTGTCTGATCTAATACAATTTTCATAATACCAGAGAAACCATTACATCTGAGAAGTATGCTCAGCAAATCCATGAGATTCACCAAAAACTGCAACGCCTGCAGACAGCACTGGTCAACAGAAAGGACCATTTCTCCACAACACCTGAACGCATGTTGCAAAACCAACACTTCAAAAGATGAATGAACTGGGCTAAGAAGTATTGGCTCATCCACCATATTCACTTGATCTCTTACCAGCTGACTACCATTTCTTTAAGAGTATCTCAACAACTTTTTGCACGGAAAATATTTCCACAATCAGCAGGAGGCAGAAAATGCTTTCTAAGAGTTCGTAGAATCCCAAAGCATGGACTTTTATGTGACAGGAATAAACTTATTTCTCACTGGCAAAAGTGTGTTGATTATAATGGTTCTTATTTTGATTAATAAAGATGTGTTTGAGCCGAGTTATAATGAGTTAAAATTCATGTCCAAAACCACAATTACATTTGCACCAACCTAATTTCACCTGTTAAGTCAGCTACCTGTATTTTGGCCCTTGCTTCCCTCTTTCTGAAGGGAAAGGCTACCCACTCCAGTATTCTTGCCTGGAGAATTCCATAGACTGTATAGTCCATGGGGTCACAAAGAGTTGGACACAGCTGAGCAACTTTCATTGCCCTCTCCCCATGGTAACCACTAGCTTGTTCTCTTTATCTGTGAGTTTGCTTCTTTTTTGTTATATTCACTAGGTTGTTGTGTTTTTTAGAATACAGATGTAAGTGATATCATATAGTATTTGTCTTTCTCTGTCTTATTTCATTTAACACAATAACTTCCAAGGCCATCCATGCTGCTGGAAATGGCAAAATTTCATTCCTAACTATGGCTGAGAGGTATTCCATTGTGTATGTGAGCACACACACATGTGTGTATGTAAAATACTATGCATATTAATACACACACACACAAATATATAATGCCAGGACCCCTGGCCTGGGGACCCTAACATGGGGCTCAGAACTCTCAGTCCTATGAGAGTCTCTGCAATATAATTATTCTCCAGTTTGTGACCTGAAACAATGAGACTTGATTATATCATGAATCTGCCCTTCCTACCCATCTCATTTTAGTTCATTTATGTCTTTAGTTGGAGGAGATCTTTTCTAGTAGGTTCCAGTCTTTTTCATTGATGGTTGTTCTGCAAATAGTTGTGATTTTGGTGTGCTTTTAAGAGAGGTGAGCTCAGGATCCACCATCTTAAATGACCTCCCAAAGACTATTATCTGACTCTAACAGTTAAATTCAATTTTAGTCACATAGCAGAAAAAAGCCACGTTTCAGTGAGTTAACAAAATAAACAATGAAGAAATAGAGCCACTCAGTACAGATTACTCTAAGAAGCTTGGCTGTGAATAAAAGAACAGATGAGTTAAAGCTTGAGGGGCAAGCTAAGTTTGAAGGAATATAATATATATATGTAATATATATTTATAATATAATATAAAAATAAAACAATAATATATATTTTATATAATGTGTGTTTATATTAGAATGAGAATATATATTATATATTTTATATATAATAACTATATTGTTATATATACATATTGTATATATAAATATTACATATATTTCGGATGAAGAGAAGGAATCCATAGAGGATTAAAAATGCAAGAGCAAGTCCTTACCTTTCCCATGTTGTAGGGAGAGACTAGTTGGAGTAGGATCAAGATAATGGGTAGAACATAGACTCTAACAACAAACACTTCAGCTAACAAATTAGGGTAAAAAAATCTGATGCTGATAAAAAAATATCCTAATTTGAACAGTCAAAAGGATCATAAACATCTTGATGTATCAAATCAACCAGGACAGTTTCAAAGAATAGCAGGTCCCTCAATGACTGGAATAAACAGATTTTGTCTTTGCTTAGCCCCCTCGCTCACCTCCTGCCTGGCCGCCCAGTCCCACTGTGACACCTGGCCACCTCTGGAGCCCAACGCAGCTACCATACACTAAGTTTTTAAGTTTTAATCACCCTGTGATTGTGGCAAATAAGAAAGAGACTCTGTTTCAATAAAAACCAGTGTGTCTGGTTGAAACTTTTTCGTTTAGGCATTTCAGTTGTATGCAGAGATCAAAACCTGACTAAGGAGCCAGTTTAAGATGGCGGAGTAGAAGGACGTGTGCTCATCTCCTCCTGCGAGAGCACCAACTGCAACTAGCTGTTGAACAACCACTGACAGGAAGACACTGGACCCACCAAAAAAGATACCGCACGTCCAAAGGCAAGGAAGAAGCCACAGTGAGACGGTAAAGGGGCAAAATCACAATAAAATCAAATCCCATATCCGCCAGGTAGCTGATCCACAGACTAGAGAATAATACCAAAGAAGCTCTTGCACTATTGTAAAGGTTCTGAACCCCAAGTCAGGCTTCCCAGCTTGGGGATCCAAGAAAGGAACTGGGAATCCCCAAAGAGTCTGGCCTTGAAGGCCAACAGGATTTGATTACAGGCCTTCCAGAGGACTGAGGGAAAAAGAGACTCCAGTCTTGGACAGGAGGCATAAACAAAATTTTGCACACACCAAGACCTAGAGGAAAGGAGTTGTGACCCCACCGGAGACTGAACCAAAACTATCTGCTAGTGTTGGAGGGCCTCCTGTGGAGGTACGGGTCAGCAGGGGCTCACCACATAGGGACAGGGCACTGGAAAGTCCTCCTTGACATACACTTTCTTTGAGTTCGCCATTAACCTTACCATAGAGCCCATAACACCAGGGCTGGGTCAAACAACTACAAGGGAGGGAGTGCAACCCCACACCCATCAGCAGATAATTGGATTAAAGCTTCACTAAGCAAAGTCCTGTCTACCAGAGCAAGAACAAGTTTTTCTCATTGCCAGTCCCTCCAATCAAGAAGCTTAAACAAGCTGCTTAGACTCATCCATCAGAAGGCACACAGAAGAAGCACAGTCTCACAGTGGCTCAAACAAAAATCATATTACAGAAAGTTAATTATGATGAAAAAATAGAAAGTTAAGTCCCAGATGAAGGGACAAAATAAAACTCCATAAAAACAGCTAAATGAAGTGGAGACAGATCTCAGAATAAGAATTCAGAATAATGATAGGGGAGATGATCCAGGATCTCGGGAAAAGAATGGAGGCAAAGATTAAGAAGATTCAAGAAATGTTTACCAAAGACCTACAAGAACTAAAGAACAAACAGAGATGAATAATAAACTAGAAGGAATCAACAGCAGAATAACTGAGGAAGAATAGATAAATGGCCTGGAGGACAGAATGGTCGAAATCACAGCCACAGAACAGAATATAGAAAAAAGAATGAAAAAAATAAATAAATAAAGACAGCCTAAGAGACCTCTGGGACAGCATTAAATGCACCAACTATTGCACTATAGGGCTCCCGGAAGGAGAAGAGAGAGAGAAAGGACCTGAGAAAACACTTGAAGAGATAATAGCTGAAAACTTCCTCAACATGGGAAAGGAAGTAGTCAACCAAGTCCTGGAAACAGAGAGTCCCAGGAAGGATAAACCCAAGGAGAAACACATAGTAATCAAACTGACAAGAATTAAAGACAGAGACAAAATATTAAAAGCAACAAGGGAAAAATGAAAAATAACATACAAGGGAACTCCCATTGGGCTATCAGCCGATTTCTCAACAGAAACTCTACCAGCCAGAAGGGAATGGCAAGATATACTTAAAATGATCAAAGGGAAGAACTTACAATCAAGAATACTCTACCCAGCAAGATTCTCCTTCAGATTTGATGAAGAAATCAAAAGCTTTCCAGACAAGCAAAAGTTAAGAGAATTCAGCACCACCAAACCAGCTTTATAATAAATGCTAAAAGAACTTCTTTAGACAGGAAACGCAAGAGAAGGAAAAGATCTACAGCAAATAAATGCAAAACAATTAAGAAAACGGTAATAGGATCATTCATATCAATAATTACCTTAAATGTAAATGGATGAAATGACTGGGTGAAAGAAAACATGTGGATGTATGCACTTTCACTTACCACATCACTCTGCTTGATCTGCTCAAACTGTTTGTAATTACTTTATACTGTTAAGCTAATCATGTTCCAATTATTGCTTGCAATTGTAATTATGTTTTATTTTTTGTCTGGCTATTGACTATGAAAACTGATAAACATGTTCTACTACTGTGATTCTGTAACTATTACTTACTTAATACCACTGTATCATGATTGGTCAACAGAAAAATAATAGAACTCTATATCACCAAAACTGGGATAAACTAGAATCTAAGAGAAAAACCTGTAATCACTTTTTAAAAATCCAGATACATTATCAGAATTATCTTGTATTTTGAAAAATACAAATGTTCAGGTATTGCTTTTTCTCCAGAGATTCAGATTTATGTTTCTAATGAGCAGTCATGTTTGAAAACAACTGGACTATATGACGATCTTTTACTTTTATCTAGTTGGTAGTTTGTTTCACTTTTTCTATTTCATATTCAGTGTTTCCTTTCATTTAATTTATGTTCTCCAGTTTCTCCATCTTTTTTTTTGATGTTCTTCAAGCCTTTATCAAATGTAATACAAAAAGCTTTTGTATACACACACACATATATATAAATATGTATAATATATATATATTTTAGAAAGCCTATGAATTTTTCCCTATCTAAAAAAAATTATGACATTTTGGTTGTACTTGTTTGACTTAGTATGAATAGAATCCTAGATTTCTTACTAAAAAAATAGATATGCAACAAGAAACAAAGGTTTACTGTATAGCATAGGGAACTACAGTCATTATCTTATAATAACTTATGATGGAAAAAACTTTCACAAATAAAATATGTGTATCTGTATAACTGAATCACCTTGATGAACACCTGAAACACTGTAAGTCAACTATACTTCAATAAAGTACATACATTAAAAAAAAACCTGAAACACAAATTTTGGGCAATTATGTGCATTCAATTCCATGTAGTTAGGAACAAGCTCCTTTATGGAAAGACTGTTTTTGTTCATAGCCATATTCCTAACACTTATGCCAGTGTCAGACGTAGAGTAAGGATGTTCATCCTTACTCTGATGTTCATCAGAATTCACTGAATAAATTTACAAATAATAAAGATTACTGACTAAATCTTTTCTGCCAAATAAGCCAAAATCTAGATATTTTAATCTTCTCCCTCTTTCTGTTCCCACAGATCCTATCTGTCATCAGTCCTACTGATTTTCCCTCCAAAATATATCCTGAATCCATTTCCTTCTCTTTTTTTATGAGTGATGTTCTAGTTTAGGATCTCATTATCTTCTGCCTATACTAGTACACCAGATTCATATCTGATTTCTCTCTCTCTAGTCTTGCTTCCCTTACATCTAGCCTCTGCACAGCAGTCAAAATGCTTTTCTCTAAAATGTCCATTTGGGAGAAAAATAAATAAATCACCCCCCACTTAAAAGTCTCTGGCTCCCCAGAGTTCAAGTTTCCAACCTGACATATAAAAACCTATTCACCTTTGTCTCATCCCTTTTCTTTCTTTGTCTACCACTTTATTTTGCACGAACACCAAACTGCACTTAGGTCTCCCCATTCACTACATCAAATCATGCTATTTCCTCTGAATGGAATACTACGTTCATGTTTCTTCATTTGGCTGTGACTCCTTCTTTTCATTTTCATTTGATTAGGATATAAATTGCTCTAGCCCCCCCCTCCTCTTTTTTTTTTTTTTAAATATTCAATTACAAAGTATTTATTCTGTGGCTGGTATATACCAGGAGCTTTACTAGGTGTTGGAGCTAGAGGTAGCTACAGAGGTAGGTAAAGCAGACAAGGCTTTCGCCTACAAACATGCTTGGAGATTAGGGCATCCCTTTCCCCATAAGTGTGCTTCTCTCGGATCTTATGCTTATCTCATCTTTTTCATTAATTATATAATATGCAATTTTCAGTTTATATTCATTTGATTAGCACAGTAAGTGTTCGATAGATGTCAGATTCAATTTGTCTGAAATTACAAATCAACAGTTTTAACATTAACTATGTTTTAAATTTGGGATTTTATTTTTCTTGTTGTTATTCTTGGAGTATCCCTCCTACTCTTACACTATCAAATGAGGATTGGACAACTCTCAAAAAACTTGGGTCCAAGAGGGGGCTCTGTAATGTCGTACCCAAGCAGCTGAGATGAGGAGAGATAGGTACCTAGCTAAGGTACCTAGAAATATGGAAAGATCATTGAAAGGGAGGGGCTTCCCAGGTGGCACTAGTGGTAAGGAATCTGCTTGCCAATGTAGCAGACATAGGAGATGTGGGTTCAATCCCTAGGCAGGGAAGATCCCCTGGAGGAGGACATGGCAACCCACTCCAGTATTCTTGCCGAGAGAATCCCATGGACTGATGAGTCTTGCGGGCTACAATCCACAGGGTTGAAAAACAGTCAAACACTACTGAAGCAGCTTAGCATGCACATAAGCATTGAAAGAGAGCTCAGGAACAAGGGGAAGATGGGAAGAAATGAGAAAATATTAATTATAAGGAAAATTATTTGCTAGGCAAGAAAGAAGATGTAAGAAAAAAATTCCCCCAGTTAAAGAACACATAATTACCACGTGTAAAATTCAAAACTCGAATTTAACTACTAGTCTCAGATATCGTCTAACTCAAGGCTGAAGACAGACAATAGCAAAGTGGTAATTATTTTGAAACACACAGTTATGTGAGAGAAGGGTTAAAACAAGAGCAAAGAAGTAGAACCACTGGGTTCTACACAGTCATAGCTTCCAATTTAATATAGGGTAGATACCAATAGAGAAGAAATGGAGTAGCCATCATAGTCAAGAGAGTCCGAAATGCAGTACTTGGATGCAATCTCAAAAATGACAGAATGATCTCTGTTCATTTCCAAGGCAAACAATTCAATATCACAGTAATCCAAGGCTATGCTCTGACCAGTAATGCCAAAGAAGCTGAAGCTGAACAGTTCTATGAAGACCTACAAGATCTTCTAGAACTAACACCCAAAAAAGATGTCCTTTTCATTACAGGGGACTGGAATGCAAAAGTAGGAAGTCATGAAACACCTAGAGTAACAGGCAAATTTGGCCTCGGAGTACAGAATGAAGCAGGGCAAAGGCTAATAGAGATCTGCCAAGAGAACGCACTGGTCATAGCAAACACCCTCTTTCAACAACAGAAGAGAAGACTCTACACATGGACATCACCAGATGTTGACATCGAAATCCGATTGATTATATTCTTTGCAGCCAAAGATGGAAAAGCTCTTGTCAGCAAAAACAAGACCGGGAGCTGACTGTGGCAGAGATCATGAATTCCTTATTGCCAAATTCAGACTAAAATTGAAGAAAGTGGAAAAAACCACTAGATCATTCAGGTATGACCTAAATCAAATCCCTTATGACTATACAGTGGGAAGTGAGAAACAGATTTAAAAGACTAGATCCGATAGACAGAGCGCGTGATGAACTATGGATGGAGATTTGTGACATTGTACAAGAGACAGGAATCAAGACCATCCCCAAGAAAAAGAAATACAAAAAAGCAAAATGGCTGTCTGAGGAGGCCGAATAAATAGCTGTGAAAAGATGGGAAGCGAAAAGCAAAGGAGAAAAGAAAAGATATACTCATGTGAATGGAGAGTTTGAAAGAATAGCAAGGAGAGATAAGAAAGCCTTCCTCAGCGATCAGTGTAAAGAAATAGAGGAAAACAACAGAATGGGAAAGACTAGAGATCTCTTCAAGAAAATTAGAGATACCAAGAGAATATTTCATGCAAAGGTGGGCTCGATAAAGGACAGAAATGGTATGGACCTAACAGAAGCAGAAGATATTAAGAAGAAGTGGCAAGAATACACAAAAGAATTGTACAAAAAAGATCTTTATGACCCAAATAATCATGATGGTTTGATCATCCACCTAGAGCCAGACATCCTGGAATGTGAAGGCAAGTGGGCCTTAAGAAGCATCACTACAAACAAAACTAGTGGAGGTGATGGAATTCCAGTTGAGCTATTTCAAATCCTGAAAGATCATGCTATGAAAGTGCTGCACTCAATATGCCACCAAATATGGAAAACTCAGCAGTGGCCACAGGACGGGAAAAGGTGAATTTTCATTCCAATCCCAAAAAAAGGCAATGCCAAAGAATGCTCAAACTACCACACAATCGTACTCATTTCACACGCTAGTAAAGTAATGCTCAAAATTCTCCAAGCAGAGGTCTCAGTAATACATGAACCCTGAACTTCCAGAGGTTCAAGCTGGTTTTAGAAAAGGCAGAGGAACCAGAGATCAAATTGCCAACATCCGATGGATCATGGAAAAAGCAAGAGAGTTCCAGAAAAACATCTATTTCTGCTTTATTGACTATGCCAAAGCCTTTGACTATGTGGATCACAAAAAACTGTGGAAAATTCTGAAAGAGATAGGAATACCAGACCACCTGACCTGCCTCTTGAGAAATCTGTATGCAGGTCAGAAAGCAACAGTTAGAACTGGACATGGAACAACAGACTGGTTCCAAATAGGAAAAGGAGTACGTCAAGGCTGTATATTGTCACCCTGTTTATTTAACTTCTATGCAGAGTACATCATGAGAAACGCTGGGCAGGAGAAAGCAAAAGCTAGAATCAAGACTGCTGGGAGAAATATCAATAACCTCAGATATGCAGATGATACCACCCTTATGGCAGAAAGTGCAGAAGAACTAAAGAGCCTCTTTATGAAAGTGAAAGAGGAGAGTGAAAAAGTTGGCTTAAAGCTCAACATTCAGAAAACTAAGATCATAGCACCCAGTCCCATCACTTCATGGCAGACAGATGGGGAAACAGTGGGAAAAGTGGCTGACTTTTTCTGGGCTCCAAAATCACTGCAGATGATGACTTAGGCAAAGAAATTAAAAGACACTTACTCCTTGGAAGGAAAGTTATGACCTACCTAGACAGCATATTAAAACGCAGAGACATTACTTTGTCAACAAAGGTCCGTCTAGTCAAGGCTTTGGTTTTTCCAGTGGTCATGTATGGATGTGAGAGCTGGACTATAAAGAAAGCTGAGCGCCGAAGAACAAAGCTTCTGAACTGTGGTGATGGAGAAGACTCTTGAAAGTCCCTTGGATTGCAAGGAGATCCAACCAGTCCATCCTAAAGGAGATCAGTCCTGGGTGTTCATTGGAAGGACTGATATTGAAGCTGAAACTCCAATACTCTGGCCACCTGATTCGAAGAGCTGACTTACTGGAGAAAACTCTGATGCTGGGAAAGAATGAGGATAGGAAGAGAAGGGGATTACGGAGGATGAGATGGCTTGATGGCATCATCGACTCAATGGCCATGGGTTTGGATGGACTCTGGGAGTTAGTGATGGACAGGGAGGCCTGGCGTGCTGCAGTCCAAGGCGTTGCAAAGAGTTGGGACACGAATGAGAGAGTGAACTGAACTGAACTGAACCAACAGAGATGCTCAACAATGGAACCAGTGTCTCATGAGGACCGAACCCTGCCATTAGAGATAAAATGCAGATATTATTTTGTGTCAGCTCTTTCAGCACAAAGACTGGGATCCTAATGTGTGGCATGTATAAGACACTGAAAAAATGTTTAAATAAATGAGGAAGAAATGGATGGGCGAGTGTAAATCAAGTAAAAAATTCCTTCCAGTTTCCTAATTCTATGACAACATAAAAACCAAGTCACAGCTCCTTTCCCATTTCTCACCAGCCCCCTGGAGGACGTGATATAGTTACTTAGCCAAGGAAGCTAAAATAATGGACTCATCCCAGAAACGGAGAAGGCAATGGCACCCCACTCCAGTATTCTTGCCTGGAAAACCCCACGAATGGAGGGGCCTGGTGGGCTGCAGTCCATGGGGTTGCTAAGAGTCGGACATGACTGAGCGACTTCACTTTCACTTTCCACTTTCATGCACTGGAGAAGGAAATGGCAACCCACTCCAGTGTTCTTGCCTGGAGAATCCCAGGGAAGGGGGAACCTGGTGGGCTGCCGTGTCTGGGGTCGCACAGAGTCGGACACAACTGAAGCGACTTAGCAGCAGCAGCAGTATCCCAGAAAATCAGATTTAAAGATATCCCTAAGGCTGTGGCTCACTTAGTTTTACAAAGTTCCCTAACCCAATTTACTTTCTTCCTTAATTAATCTAAAGTGTATGCCACCCTCTAATATGCTTTTCTTCAATTTATGGCATTCAAGTCCTTCCACTGAAAGTTAAAAGTAAAAGTGGAAGTCCCGCAGTCATTTCTGACCCTTTGTGGCCCAAGGGACTATACAGTCCAAGGAATTCTCCAGGCCAGAATACTGGAGTGGGTTGCCGTTCCCTTCCCCAGGGGATCTTCCCAATCCAGGGATTGAACTCAGATCTCCTGCACAGTAGCCAGATTCTTTACCAGCTGAGCCACACACTCCAGTGAAAGGAATGCCCAAATAACACATATAATGGTGAGGGTGAGAAAAGAAAATAAAATGAAATGAAACAGCTAACTGTCACCTCTTAGAGCATACAATCATTAAGAATTCTGGGTGGAGCTAGTTGGTTTCCTTTTAACATTAGCAGATTTATTCATTAAAGGGTTGAAGCATAACTTACTTAAGCCATTAAAAATATATTCAAGCAGTAGAAGGAAATATTTCAATAAATTGTTTTTGGCAGTTTCTGTCAAGCAGTGAAACTCAATATTATTTTTCCTTTCCTGAGGAATTAGCGAGATAAAGTGTTGGAAAAAATGGTGTGGGCTCTTTAAAGGAAATTAACATTTTTAGAAACCTAAAGAAATAGTATAGTAGTATTTGCAGTAGGGGGAAAACCTCCCTTCTTTATGGATTTCCAAAAATTGGGTAGCAAATTGTCATTTTCACAGGATGATCATAGATTACAATTTTAGTTATTCAGTCCCTTTTCTCTTTTACATGTTTAAATGATGCAATTACATATTCAGAGAATAGTGGGAGAGGTTTTGTGGCAGCTTCCATAATAAATGTCCAAAATATTTAAGTTTAAATAAAAATTTGCAACCATGTTTTGTATAGAATATAAATGGAAAAGGTTTTACTGGACTAATTTAAACTTTTGAGGGACTTCCCTGGTGGTCCAGTGGCTAAGACTCCATGCTTCCAATGCAGGGAGCCTGGGGTATGATTCCTGGTCTGGGAATTAGATACCACATGCCAAAACTAAGAGTTCCTACGCTATAACTAAAGATCGAACCTGCCCCAATGCACTGGAAGCAGAGTCTTAACCACTGGACCACTAATAAGTCCCAATAAATACTTCTAAAAAAAGATAAATTGCAATGTCCAGGCTGTCTTTTTCATTCCCTTATACCCAAATCATGGTTGGACACAGTGCTATTGTACCCAAGGAAAAGATTCTGCCTTTTAATATGGTGTAGGTACACTGTTATTCATCTTTGTTACCTAGTATTGAGGACAGTGTTTGACACAGAATGTGATCCAGCTCAACGAGTTAAAGGACATTCAGGATGAATTCAAATAAATGTAGTCTACTATAGAGTCAGCAGCAAAAAAAATTCCTTTGTTAACCTGACAATTCTAAGTAAAAATCATTTCAACTGATCCACCCCAATTCTGTCTGTTTGAAACATGAAACTTACAGAACAAGAAGCACATTAGCAATAATCTTGCTTGGAAAGTTTCTTCCTTTAAGAATTTACTGAGATGTTATTCATGCTACATTAACTGTACCTATTCTTTGCTGTCGCAGATAAAAAAGAATAGGAAGTGGGCAGGTGAGTGGAGGACAGACATTATGCTTGATGAAAAGCTAGCAAACATGCTTACCTCTTCAGATTGCTCCCGGGTCTGTGCAGGTGAAGATCTTCTTCCCACTGTAAGTCGATGGCAGGGATAAGAGAGCCCTGATTCAGCAAGACACATCTGCAAAATGTAGAATCCACCATTTGTAAATAAAATGAGGTCATATTAAAAAAAATTTTTTTATTTAGACATTTTCTATTATTTTTGAAGCAAAATTAAAGTTCACTCTAGTAATCTAGGCATTACATTCAAAGGAAGGCTTTAAAAATCTGAAATTTTTCCACGTATGAATGTTACATTGGTCAAGGCTAGTTTTTATCAGACAATAGTCTGGGGCTTCAGGAAACTGCAGCAAGCCTAAAATAAAGCTAATCATATACACCTCCCCACCCTAGCATGTCTGCTACTTTTCTGAGCAGGAGAATAACACCTCCATTTCCTAATTCCCAAGGCAATACTCTATGTTCTTGTTGAAAGTGTATTTGGAAGAGTGTTTGCTGAAGGCATTAAAAACATTTCTATATAAGGTAACAACATCATTTATGATCAAATCAGTATTAATCCACAAGTTCAGATCATTATAGCTGATGAGTCTATAGTATTTATAAAGTACCTAGCACAGTACGTGGCACAGACATTTAGTTTTATTACCATTATGATCTAAAACACTAACCAAGTCTAGCCAAACCAGTGGAATTAACATATATTTGTTTCTATTGAACTTTATATTGGGTCAGATATTAAATAACTATTTTGAGATTTAAATTAAATTTAGGGAAATGAGAACATGTTCAGTTCATGGCCGATTTCAGTTCCATCACTCAGTTGTGTTCACCTCTCTGTGACCCCATGAACTGCAGCACACCGGGCTTCCCTGTCCATCACCAACTTCCAGAGCTTACTCAAACTCAAGTCCATTGAGTCAGTGATTCCACCCAATCATCTCATCCTCTGTCGTCCCCTTCTCCTCCAGCCTTCAATCTCTCCCAGCATCAAGGTCATTTCCAGTGAGTCAGCTCTTCACATTAGGTGGCCAAAGTATTATAGTTTCAGCTTTGGCATCAGTCCTTCCAATGAATATTCAGGACTGATTTCCTTTAGGAAGGACTGGTTGGATCTTCTTGCTGTCCAACGGACTCTCAAGAGGCTTCTCCAACACCACAGTTCAAAAGCATCAATTCTTCAACATGACTACTAGAAAAACCATAGCTTTGACTAGACAGACCTTTGTTGGCAAAGTAATGTCTCTGCTTTTTAATAAGGTGTCTGCTGCTACTCCTAAGTCGCTTTAGTTGTGTCTGACTCTGTGTGATCCCATAGATGGCAGCCCACCAGGCTCCCCTTTCCCTGGGATTCTCCAGGCAAGAACACTGGAGTGGGTTGCCAGTTCCCTCTCCAATGCATGAAAGTGAAAAGTGAAAGTAAAGTCACTCAGTCATGTCAGACTCCTAGCGACCACATGGACTGCAGCCTACCAGGCTCCTCCATCTGTGGGATTTTCCAGGAAAGAGTACTAGACTGGGTTGCCATTGCCTTCTCCAAATAAGCTGTCTAGGTTGGTCATAACATTTCTTCCAAGGAGTAAGTGTCTTTTAATTTCACGGCTGTAGTCACCATCTGCAGCAATCTTGGAGCCCCCCAAAATAAACTCTGTCATTGTTTCCACAGTTTCCCCTCTATTTGCCATGAAGTAATGGGACCAGATGCCATGATCTTAGCTTTCTGAATGCTGAGTTTTAAGCCAACTTTTTCACTCTCCTCTTTCACTTTCATCAAGAGGCTCTTAAGTTCTTCTTCGCTTTCTGCCATAAGGGTGGTGTCATCTGCATATCTGAGGTTATTGATATTTCTCCTGGCAATCTTGATTCCAGCTTGTGCTTCCTCCAGCCCAGCATTTCTCATGATGTACTCTGCATATAAGTTAAATAAGCAGGGGGACAATATGTAACCTTGACGACTCCTTTTCCTATTTGGAACCAGTCTGTTATTCCATGTCCAATTCTAACTGTTGCTTCCTGACCCGCATACAGGTTTTTCAAGAGGCAGGTCAGGTGGTCTGGTATTCTCATCTCTTTCAGAATTTTCCACAGTTTATTGTGATCCACACAGTCAAAGGCTTTGGCATAGTCAATAAAGCAGAAGTAGATGTTTTTCTGGAACCCTCTTGCTTTTTTTGATGATCCAATGGATGTTGGCAACTTGATCTCGGTTCCTCTGCCTTTTCTAAAATCAGTGAGAACATCTGGAAGTTCACAGTTCAAGTACTGTTGAAGACTTGCTTGGAGAATTTTGAACATTATTTTGCTAGTGTGGTGAGATGAGTGCAATTGTGCAGTAGTTTGAGCATTCTTTGGCATTGCCTTCCTTTGGGATTGGAATGAAAACTGACCTTTTCCAGTCCTGTGGCCACTGCTGAGTTTTACAAATTCGCTGGCATACTGAGTGAAGCACTTTCACAGCATCATCTTTTAGGATTTGAAATAGCTCAACTGGAATTCCATCATCTCCACTAGCTTTGTTCATAGTGATTTTTCTGAAGGCCCACTTGACTTCGCATTCCAAGATGTCTGGCTCTAGGCTTGTGATCTTATTGTGATTATCTGGGTCATGAAGATCTTTTTTGTACAGTTCTTCTGTGTATTCCTGCCACCTCTTCTTAATATTTTCTGCTTCTGTTATGTCTATATCATTTCTGCCCTTATTGTGCCCATCTCTGGGAACATAGCTTTTCATGAAAAGCTCCCTTGGTATCTCTAATTTTCTTAAAGAGAATGGTTCTATGAAGACCTACAAGACCTAAAACTAACACCCAAAAAAGATGTCCTTTCATTGCATCAGACTGAAATGCAAAATCAGGAAGCCAAGAAATACCTGGAGTAACAGGCAAATTTGGCCTGGAAGTACAAAACAAAGCAGGGCAAAGGCTAACAGAGTTCTGTCAAGAGAATGCACTGGTCATAGCAAACACCCTCTTCCAACAACACAAGAGAAGACTACACATGGACATCACCAGGTGGTCAACACTGAAATCAGATTGATTATATTCTTTGCAGCCAAAGATGGAGAATCTCTATACAGTCAGCAAAAACAAGACTGGGAGTTGACTATGGCTCAGGTCATAAACTCCTTAATGCCAAATTCAGACTTTAGTTGAAGGAATAGGGAAAACCACTAGACTATTCAGGTATGACCCAAATCAAATCCCTTATGATTATATAGTGGAAGTGACAAATAGATTCAAGGGATTAGATCTGATAGACAGAGTGCCTGAAGAACTATGGACATAGGTTCATCACACTGTACAGGAAGCAGTGATCAAGACCATCCCAAACAAAAAGAAATGCAAAAAGGCAAAATGGCTATCTGAAGAGGCCTTACAAAGAGCTATGAGAAGAAGAGAAGTGAAAGGCAATGGAGAAAAGGAAAGATATACCCATTTGAACGCGGAGTTCCAAAGAACAGCAAGGAGAGATAAGAAAGCCTTCCTCAGTGATCAATGCAAAGAAATAGAGGGAAACAATAGAATGGGAGAGTATATGTTACTTTTTTCTATAAAAAGGAACTCAAACAACTCTGAATAGCCAAAAGATGTATTTTTCCTTGGTGGTAATAAAATGACACATATTTAATGTAATGATGACATAAAGTTTCTCTATATTATTATCAGAAATAAAATAGGGTATCCATTAGCACACTAGAAACATCCACTGTGGAGTTGTGAGTTAAAATGACATATGAGGAAACCCAAATATCTGCAAATTCATAGGTACTAGACTTAATAGTGGGTTAGTTTCAACTACAGTTCAAACATGTGGTATAATTAGGCTAATTATCTGAAGACAAATACTGGAATGGAAAACATAAATGTCACCTAAATATCTATATAGTTTCAATCATGTGCAATGTATGCTGTCATATGGATTATACAAAAATCATGTCTTTGATTATTGTTATCCTTCTTTTAGCCTCATTAGTGGTTTTTATTTGTTTGCTTTCACATCTAGATATTTTGGCAGTGTACTTCACAAATGCTAAGGCCTGATTAACACAACAAACAAACAAAACTTCACTGATTCTGTCATTTCTATCCACGAACATAACTGTCACAATTAGCTGAATTTATTTCATTTCAGTACAAATAAAAGCAAAGCTAAGTTGGGTAAGAAGCATAAGCTAAATTTCAAGCCACACTGCCTTCATTTTTTCATTTGAAAACAAGTTCTCTTCCCCCTACTCTGAAATCCTCTGGTAATGAAATAGTAATGATGGTAAATGTCACTGACAATCAGAAGCAGTGTAGTGTAATGGAAAGAGACCTGGAGGAGCCAGAAAAATCTCAATTTAAGTACTGCCTGGCCTCCTGATCTTGGAATAGTCATTTCTCTATTCTAAGCTAGAGTTTCCTCTTTTATTAATTGAAGTGAGTAATCCCTGCCCTAAGTATCTCCATGGACTCTTGAAAGGGTTAAATAGGATAAGATAAATAAAAGATGGCTTTGAAACTATATTGAAATAGCAAAAGAGCTTTTTATCACTCCAACAGTCATTATTTTTAGGACTGAGGGAAGAAAAATAGTGATTAACTTCCACTCTGACTATCGCTGCATATAGTCCAATCGTAAATCAAAAGAGGATATATTTTAGGAGGAACTGGAGGAAAGCACTCACTAAAAGTACCTGGCACAACAAATGGACTGGCTCTTTAAGGGGCTTGTCTCCACAGTTATCAACATTAACCTTCTCCATTGTTGTTTAGTTGCTAAGTCTTGTCTGACTCTTTTGCAAACCCATGGACTGTAGCTCACCAGGTTCCTCTGTCTATGGGATATTCCAGGCAAGAATACTGGAGTGTGTTGCCACTTCCTTCTCCAGGGGATCCTCCTGACACACGTTCGAATCTGAGTCTCCTGCAATGGCAGGCAGATTCTTTACCACTGAGCCACCAACTTTCCCTATAGCTACTAATAATTCCTGAAGATAAGAGGACAGTGGACAGTACTTTCCCCTTGGTCAATAGGTGACCAGATAGGCTTCACTCTACACTGAGGAATTAAAGGGTCAGGAATTTTTAAGTTACTAGGTGCCCAGTGTTGATTAAACATAAGGCATGATGTCTATTTTAAAGGAACATATATACCAGTTGGGGAGATTTACACAGGACCAGAGATAGAAAAAGGATAATTACTGCAGAGCTGGGGACTCCTTGGAGGGATAAGTTACTCAGACAGTCATTTCAAGAAGTTAGCGCTAAAGTTTTGCTATGATTCATGACAAAAACTTATAACAGATGTGAAGTTAGAAGGCTGAGGCTCCAGCCTGGCTAAGGCACTCAATTTGTCCAATGACAATGGACAAAATCACTTAGAATTTCTGTATTTCAGGTTTCTTACTTAGAAAATGATGTAATACTATCTGTCCTTAATTTATAAAATAGGGTAATACAATCTGTTCTCTTTCTCTCACAGTTGGTATGAAGATCCAGAAAGATAATGTATGTGAAATCAAAGATAATGTATGTGAAATCAAATGTGATATTAATATTATCACCAGAGTATTTATTTTGCAAGAAACTGGAAAAAGAAAAAGATTAAGGCTGCAGGTTTGTTTGACTTTATAGTTTAAAATTTTACATTTAGATATACATATATGATAATAATTAATTAACCTCTACATAAAGATAATCTTTCAATCACAAGATTGCTTTAACCTAATACAATGAAGGATTGTGATTCATTTCAAAGTCTGTTTCAATCTTTGTGCAGTTTTTTCTGATTATGTTAGACTTAATTCTCTGATTTTCCATCATGGCAGATGAAGAGATTCAAAAATGGGTTGAAAAATTCAACACAGAATAAAGTCAACAAATCTTAATTTTATTATTTAATTCTATACAATTGCCACAAATCTGGGTGTATAATCTTCTGGACACTTAAGGACTGGGAAGACTGACAGAAAAGTAGAATTTTTATGACTAAAATATCACTGGTATCACTCATCGCATATTTTTATGCTAAAATAGGTATGTTGTTGAATGGGTTTTGTTGAAAGGGTTGAATGAGCATAGGATTTTGTTATATATGTATTAAGATTTTTTTAAGTAATTTTAGGTGTACAATAAAACAGAAAGCAAAGTACAGCAGTTGTTCAAGTTATTTACATAAAATGGCATAGTACAGTCAGCCCTCTTTTATCTGCAGGTTCAGCATCTATGGATTCAAACAACTGCAGATTGAAATCCACAGATTGGAAGGCTGATTGTATGCATTTAAAAGTTCATCTATGTCTTGCCATGTCTTAAAAGTTCATTTACTTTCAGTGTTGAATGATATCTTGGATTTGCCATGGTTCATCCATTCACCTATTGAAAGACATCTTGGTTGCTTCCAGGTTAAGGCAATTATGAATAAAGCTTATATATAAAGTAGAGAGGACAAAAACTTGTAAGTCTACCACTGTAGTAGATTCTATGAGGGCAAGAATGGAGCCTGTTTGTCTAGTTATTGCTTCAGTTTATCATTAAGAAAATTATTAATAATAATTGAGTGAAAAAAGAAAAATGTCTCTGAGATGAAAATAAATGGCTCTAATGCACATGGGAATCAGATGTGACTATTATAACACCTAAAAAACAACAAATTGGAGGAGAGACATAGAATAAAGAAATTCCATAAGATACTTACATCCTTAAAACAACAAAGTACATGATTAGGTTTTATATAAAATTCTCTCACTGAAAAGGTTACCTTTTATTTGAAGGTTTACAAAAGTTCTCATATTGCAGGGTGCTTCCTCAGATACTTTAATTTGAATGACAATAGACTATTTGGGAAAGACGAATTAGCCTGAAACAATGCTTCCCTTCTCCTGTCAATGATGCTTGAGATGCATACAGAGCACCCCTGTCAGAACTGGTTAATAAAGAAGGCAAGGATACTTAATACCAACTTCATGATTATTCTTAGAGGTACGATCTCACAACTGCAAGTGTTGGAATTCCTTATAAATAAGTCTTTAAAAGATATTTTGAAGAATGTCTTGGCTTCCCTGGTGGCTCAGACAGTAAAGAATTCACCCGGGTTGGGAAGATTCCCTGAAGAAGGGAATGGTAACCCACTCCAGTATTCTTGCCTGGAGAATTCCTTGGACAGAGGAGCCTGGTGGGCTATAGTAAATGGGGCTGCAAAGACTCAGACATGGCTGAGCGACTAACACTTGGGAAGGTGATGGTATATACCTATAAGACAGATGATAACAAACAAAAACCCCACAGTTGCCCTAACAATACATAATAGAAATGGTATTAGACTAGTCCTTTTTCACAAGGTGATAAGGCCGAGCTAATATGTGTAAAGCATTAAGAACATTGTCTAGCCACAGTAGATGCTCAGCAAACACTCTTTTTATTATTCTGTGAATGAGGACTTGCAGTTTGGGATAAAATGACCAGTGAGAGCATGGAAACAATGATTCAAAATAATGTTAAATGAATAAATTTGACAAGTATATATTCCACTACATTAACACAAAAAGTTTATATATTTAAACTGTTCAACAAACTCCCCTCTTTTCAAAACTAAGGGATTTTACAGTACTTTTATTTCAAAAATAAGACCACATTTTTTAAGCATGACAGCCACAATCGGCAAGAATTCAAGCTGATTCTTCCTGTCAGCTGACGACAAAAGTGTAATAGGGTAGAATAAATGCAACTCCATATTGGATCTGTTTCTTTTACTTTTACCTCTGTATTCTATTGCTTTTTCTAAAGTTAAGAATGTTGCCTACAGCCTGAAAATATATAGGAAACAACATTCTCAAGGTTCTGACCTTCAAAGGTATAGTATTTCTCCATTCATATAGAGATAAAAAGTGGCAGAGCACAGAGTAACATTTGTTTTGTAGGAGGTTTACAGGGATATTGTAATCCGACCTACCTATGTGGATAGCTGAAAGAACAAAGGATTCTGGCACCAAGAAGTTTGCAACAACCAACCACATGCCCTCTCCTTTTAGTATAAAAGAAGCCTGAATTCTAAGTCAGGTATGATGGTTCTTTGGGACACTAGTCCACCATCTTCTCAGTCTGATTACTTTCTGAGTCAAGTCACTATTCCCTGCTTCAACAACTCAATTTATCGGTCTGTCATGTGGCGAGCTGTATAAGTTTGAACTTGGTAACACTAAGGACAGTAAATTTGCTTTTAAATTAAAGAGAAATGACTCAAATCAAGTAAATCTGCTCTGCTAATGTTAATAAGTAACCTGAGGATTAAATGCAGGCACTTAAAAATTCTGGTGAATAGTGAAAGAAACTCATGCTATTTAACAACAGGGGAAGGTTGAACGTACAATGGACTTTTTAAATTAATAATACACATTTGAAGTTCATCTATGTCTTTTCATGGCTTGAGAGCTCATTTCTTTCTGGTGGGGAAGAATAATAACCCACTGTTTGCATGTACCATAGTTTATTCATCCATCCACCTACTGAAGGACATATTGATTGCTTCCAGGTTATCACAATTAGGAATAAAGCTTCTATAAACATCTGTGTTTAGGTTTTTGTGTGGACATAAGTTTTCCACTCCCTTCAGTAAACACTAAAGAGCACAACTGCTAGATCATATGGTAAGAGTATATTTATTTTGGTAAGAAATTGCCAAACTGTTTTCTAAAGTGGCTGCACCATTTTGCATTCCCACCAGCAATGAATGAGAGTTCCTGTCGCTCCACATTCTCTCCAGCAGTTGGTGCTATCAGTGCTCTGGATTTTGGCCATTCTAGTAAGTGTGTAGTGGTATTTCACTGTTCTTTTAATTTGCACTTCCTGATGGCATATAATGTAGCATCTTTTCCAATGGTTATTTGTCATTTGTGTATCTTCTCTGGTGAGATGTCTCCTAAGGCCTTTGACCCACTTTTCTGAGTTGTTTGCTTACTTGTTGAGATTTAAGAGTCCTCTGTATAGTTTGAATAAGAGTCCTTTATCAAGTGTATCTTTTGAAGATATTTTCTTCCAGTTTGTGGTCTGTCTTCTAACTCTCTTGAAAGCAAGGACTTTAAGAATAAGAGTGTCCTAGTTCAAAATCATTTTTGCTAGTCACTGTGCTACTGTTTACTCGAAAAAATATTTTATGTCTCTAAGTTCAGTTTCTTCTATAAAAATGGATAATATTACCTCTCCTAACAGCCTCTCTGAGAGGATATATCTGCCACGTGTAGATACTCCATCGTTTAGTTCAGCTCAGTTCAGTCACTCAGTTTTGTCCAACTCTTTGTGACCCCATGGACTGCAGCACGCCAGGCCTCCCTGTCCATCACCAACTCCCGGAGTTTACTCAAGCTCATGTCCATTGAGTCAGTGATGCCATTCAACCATCTCATCCTCTGTCATCCCCTAAATCTTTTCCAGCATCAGGGTCTTTTCAAATGAGTCAGCTCTTCACATCAGGTGGCCAAAGTACTGAAGTTTCAGCTTCAACATCAGTCCTTCCAACGAACACCTAGGACTGATCTCCCTTAGGATGATCTGGTTGGAGCTCCTTGCAGTTCAAGGGACTCTCAAGAGTCTTCTCCAACACCACAGTTCAACCATCAATTCTTCGGGGCTCAGCTTTCTTTATAGTCCAGCTCTCACATCCATACATGACCACTGGAAAAACCATAGCCTTGACCAAATGGACCTTTGTTGGCAAAGTAATGTCTCTGCTTTTTAATATGCTGTCTAGGTTGGTCATAACTTTCCTTCCAAGGAGTAAGCGCCTTTTAATTTCATGGCTGCAATCACCATTTGCAGTGATCTTGGAGCCCCCCAAAATAGTCTGTCACTGTTTTCATTGTTTCCCCATCTATTTGCCATGAAGTGATGGGACCAGATGCCATGATCTTAGTTTTCTGAATGTTGAGTTTTAAGCCAACTTTTTTACTCTCCTCTTCCACTTTCATCAAGAGGCTCTTAAGTTCTTCACTTTCTGCCATAAAGGTGGTGTCATCTGCATATCTGAGGTTATTGATATTTCTCCCAGCAATCTTGTCCAGTTTGTGCTTCATCCAGCCCAGCATTTCTCATGATGTACTCTGCATATAAGTTAAATAAGTAGGGTGACAATATACAGCCTTGACATACTCCTTTCCCAATTTGGAACCAGTCTGTTGTTCCATGTCCAGTTCTAACTGTTGCTTTCTGACCTGCATACAGATTTCTCAAGAGGGAGGTCAGGTGGTCTGGTATTCCCATCTCTTGAAGAATTTTCCACAGTTTGTTATGATCCACACAGTCAAAGGCTTTGGTATAGTCAATAAAGTCATCATTTACTGAATACTCTCAAAGTCTACTTGAAGTTTTTTCTTTTCTTCTTACAGAAAGTACTTAGTATTTTCTAAGGAAGACATTAACTATCCCAATTAGTTGTCAAAGTATGGTGCATAGACACAAGGTTCTCCTTAGTTTTGTTTTTTTTTAAATTTCTACAATGTTGTGTTGGTTTCTGTCGTACAACAACATGAATCAACCATAATTATACACATATCCCCTCCCTCTGGAGCCTCCCTTTTCCCCCCTCATTCCTCCCCTCTAGGTCATCACAGAACACCAGACTTAGCTCCCTGTGTTATATAACAACTTCCCACCAGTTATCCATTTTACACATGATAATGTATATATGTTGATGCTACTTTCTCCAGTTGTTCCACTCTCTCACTCCTTCACTGTGTTCATAAGTCTATTCTCTACATTTGCATCTCCATTCCTTCCCTGCAAACAGGTTCATCAATATCATTTTTCTAGATTCCATATATATGTGTTAATATACAATATTTGTTTTTCCCTTTCTGACTTAGTTCATTCTGTATAACAGGCTCTAGGTTTATCCACTTCAGTAGAATTGATTCGAATTCATTCTTTTTACGGTTGAGTAACATTCTACTATATACATGTACCGCACATCTTTATCCATTCATCTGTTGATGGACATCTGGGTTGCTTCCATTTCTTGGCTATCGTAAATAATACTGCCGTGAACATAGGGGTACATGAGACACATGATTTTAAAAAACCTTTTAGGGGTTTTATGATTCCATAAAATAAAAATAATTTTTGAAATAAATGCATAGATAGGATTTGATTTTACTGTGTTTACATGGATGGTAAAAAAATCAAAGGTGTGAAAAATTGCTGATGTGCTAAGTCGCTTCCGTCATGTCCAATTCTGTGTGATCCTACCGGGCTGTAGCCTGCCAGGCTTCTCAGTCCATGAGATTCTTCAGGCAAGAATACTGGAGTGGTTTGCCATGCTCTCCTCCAGGGGTTCTTTTTGACCCAGGGATTGAATTTGCGTCTCTTACTTCTACCAGCACTGGCAGGTGGGTTCTTTACCACTAGTGCCACCTGGGAAGCCTGAAAACTGCTGATAACCTTAGCACAAACCAAAGTAGTAATACTAGATTGTGTTAAAGTCTTCAGTGCCATGTATTCACTGTAAAAATGCCTATTTCCCTTAAGATGTTCCTGTTGAATGGGAAAATTTTATTAGTTTTAATTAAACCTGACTTGAGTACAAGCCTTTTAATATTCTATGTGACAACTAGGAAGCATGCATAAAGCACTCATACTGCACAGCAGAGAATTATGATTGTGCAGAGGAAAAGCACTTATGCAATTATCTGAGTTGTATTCTGAACCAGCTACTTTTTCCATGGAACACTATTATTACTTAAATAACTGGCAGACGAACTATGGTTATTCAGATTTAGGTGTTAGGATTTTCCACCAAAATGAACAAAGCAAGCTTGTTATTTCAAGGCACGAATCTGACAATGTTAATTGCTGATGACAAAATTTGAGTTTTCAAGATTAAAAATTAAAATTTTGGAAAACCATCAGCTACTATGCAATCAATATGCTCCCTAATGCCTAAAGACTTTTCTAATGAGATTGGAGGTGATATTAACAGAGTGATTTTTTTGACATTATATAATGAACTCTTCCAACATTAGAAAATCTGAGTAACTCAGAGGACCAACACCTTCCAAATAACAATGAATGCATGACATTACAAAATTATGCATGGATAAAGGATATACTCAAAGTTCGAGACAGATCAATGGATCTTATAAACAAAGTACCAAAAATACACTGAAATGGTTCCAGATTCCACACTGAAACTAATCTTTAGAAAACTATCACTTGTCAAGTTCTAGTTTAGTATCAAAGAAGAATATCCACAATTATCTGAAAAGACTATTAAAATACTCTTCCCTCTTTCAACTACAACTCTGTGTGAAGCCAGACTTTCTCCATGTACTTCAGGGGTCCCCAAACTCTGGGATGTAATGCTTGATGATCTGAGGTAGACCTGATGTAATAATAATAGAAATAAAGTGCACAATAAATGTAATGTGTTTGAATGATCCCAAAACCATCACTTCCCACCCCTCAGTTCGTGGAAAAATTGTCTTCCACAAAACTCCCTGGTGGCCAAAAGGTTGGGGAATGCTGATCATACGTCAATGAAAACAACATATCAGAATAGGCTGAATTCAGAAGCTATGAGAATCTAATTGTCTTCAAATAAGCTAGACCTTAAAGAGATTTGTAAAAGTGTAAAACATCACTCCATTCATTAATTCTAGTTTTTTAAAATATAATTATTTTTCATAAAAAATGCTGTTCATACCAGCACGTAATGCATTTATTACTATCTTAAACATTTAATTTTTCTCAATTTTAAATATGGAAAATATCAGTAGATATAATTCTGACTTTCTTAAGGGTACAAAAGGATCCTGAGACCAAAAAGTTGTGAAGTGCTAGACTATGCAAGGTGTACAGGTGAAACTAATTTTCATAAATGATGGCAATTATTTGAAACAACTGAGAAGGCCCCAGAACATATTCTGTGAAGTTTGAGAATCTTCTCAATGTTTCCTCTTATATAATTTCCTTTAAAATAAATTAAAATGAAATACCAAAACAACGTGTAAAAGACAATTCCTATAACCCATCATAATTGACCACTGGTTATTTCTGACAAGTATTCTTATTGTTTCAAGGTGTTTATTAGGCTCTTAATAATGTTTTCTCTAAACATATGAATTAGTTCTTAAAAGTACTTATGTTTTGCAGCCAAATTTTATCCTTTCCCCAAATATAGACTGTAGCCTGTCTTTATTCCTTACCATTAATGACAAACTAAGACATTTTTAGGGTACTGCACAAGAATTTAGGAGACCAAATTATGGGACCTTGGGATAGTCATCAGGAGAATCAACATTCTCTTTTGTAAAATATAAGAGCAACCCACATGGTTTATCTCTCAGATCCCTTACAATTCTAAGGGACTGTGACCTTAGTAAGAGAGTAAGAAAATTCAGTTCAGCCACCAGCAGGATCTTTACCCTGCATATGACACACTCAGTAACATAAAACAACAGTTCTGAAAGCATAGCTTTACTATGCGCTGTGCTTAGTCGCTTAATCGTGTCTGACTCTTTGCAACCCCGTGGACTATAAGCCCTCCAGGCTCCTGTGTCCATGGGGATTCTCCAGGCAGGGATACTGGAGTGGACTGCCATGCCCTCTTCCCGGGGATCTTACCAATCCAGGGATGGCACCCACGTCTCCCACGTTGCAGGCAGATTCTTTACCATCTGAGCCACCAGGGAAGCTTTACTATATGTATCTTTAAAATATCAGTTTGTAAAATAAAACTCTTTTGTGCTTAAAAAAAAAAATTGAAAGTTTTTTAAAAACTATGTTTTCAAGCTTGTCATCATCTTGATACTAGGATAATTAATGTCATCTGGGTCTGGGAATGCTACTGGGCACCAGACATTCAATACAGTCAACACTATATATACACACACACGCACACACATACCACATACACACATATCATTTGAGTATTGCTCTGTTGTTGCTCAATCACTCAGTCGTGTCCGACTCTTTGTGACCCCATGGACTGCAGCACTCTAGGCTTCCCTGTCCTTCACCAACTCCTGGAGCTTGCTCAAATTCATGTCCATTGAGTCGGTGATGCCATCCAACTATCTCATTCTCTGTTGTCCCCTTCTCTACCTGCCTTCAATCTTTCCCAGCATCAGGGTCTTTTCCAGTGAGTTGGCTCTTTGCCTGTCCATGGGATTCTCCAAGGAAGATACTGGAATGGGTTGCCATTTCCTTCTCCAGAATATTGCTTTATTGAGGTAAAATTGATCTACAATAACTACACATATTTTTAAAAGTATAATTTGGTGTTCTGAAATATGTATATTTACCCATGAAACCACTCAATAGTTTAAAAATTATTTTTAAAATAACTGCTCTTACCGAGAGTTTAATATGTATTGGTATTATATGAAGTTTTTATATGCATTACTCCATTTAATTCTCACAATAACCCTGCCAGATAGGTATTATTATAATCCCTTTTAAAAGATGAGGCTACTAAGCCTTAAATAGATTAAGAAGCTTGCCCAAAGTCATACAGATACTAAGTAGGAAACCAAAATTAAACTTAGGCAGTCTTACCTCAGAGCCATTTAAAAATAATTCAATCAAACAGCTATTAATGCCCTACTATATGTTGTCTCACGGTCTGATAAACAATAATTACTTTCTTTGTCTTAATTAAAATAGCTGCTTCTCGATATCATCAATGTGCCAGGCACTATATATAAAAAGCTAACATACATCTACCCTACATGACAATCCTGCAAATTAAAGGCAATCATGATTGTATAAATCACAAAACAGACTTTTGAGAGGCAGAACTGATTTAAGATCAGTCAACTACCAAGTAGCAAAGCAGATTTTACTCCAAAGGCCATGGGGTTTTCAACTACATCATATTTCTGAGCAACACAAAGCCTTTTTATGGAGCCCTGAAGATAACTGCTAGAACACTCCTTTAAAATTTTCAGATGCTCCTGTTTAGCTAGACAAATTATTTAATGTAGTTTAAGCTAAACTGAATCATGAGGCTGAAGTTTCATTGACTGCCAATCAGAGTGCAAATCAAAAAAGCTTATTTATTTCACAATTCAAGTTTTTTTTTTTAAATCACTTATGTGCTAGAAAAATCACAGAGCTTTTAATTTGTGGCAGGTTGAAGCAAGCTTATTAAGAATGTTAGTTACCAAGTGCACCTCCACTTGTCTGGACTAGTCCACTGTCACATTCTTGTAGCAGGGTTAAACAGCAGTTTAGTCACCTCATAAAAAAACACACTGTTAAAAAGGATGCGACTAATAATAACCTGAAACCAATGGAATATCATAAGAGATATATAGGTCAAGATCAATTATCTACAAGACTCCTGTGTAAATAGTTAAAAAAAAACTGTATTCTCTGCCTGGCCTTGTTGTGCTACTGTACTCAGTTGATTTGGCAAGTTAGTAAGATTTAATGAGATAAACACCAACAGTAACAAATTCTGAAGTTTTTTTTTGTTATGTACATAAATATGAATGCTATCAGAAAAGCACAAACAGAGTTGGAAGAAACAAGGAAGGCTTCCTAAAGATAGGTTCATTTTAGACTCATAAGATATAAGAGTTGGAAGGGTCCTTAGAATTCATTACATGACAGTCCAAGCAGGACACCACAGATCTTGAAATCTTAACATTGTTAAGCACTGCTGCCATATCCTCCCTGTCAAGCATCCCCAGCTCCCTTCCAAGCTAGAATTGAGAATCTCCAGAAAGAAATGTATCAGCAGCCGATTCTTAAACTTCTTCTATCAGGAGTTCCGTCATCCCCAACAGATTCCAAATGAAAAGCAGTTTCTTCTCACAAGAAGGCCTAGTCTAATTCTCCCATTTACCTGGGAAAGAAACTGAGATGCACAGAAGTTTAAGTTGCTTGCCCAAGTCACGTATCTGCTTAATGACAGCATAAACATATTTTCTTGACTCATATTCAATATCTTTCTACTAAATAACATTAATTGTGTGTTCTTCAGATGTCATAGGTAGTTGTAAAATACTGATAACTATCTTGATTTAGTAATGTCAAATTTCTAAAAAATTTTAGGAACATGTATGAAAATAATAATAATAAAAAAGCTCCTGACTTGTTCTTTGTTCGCTTATTTGTTTCTTTCAATCTGTTGGGGAGCTCCAAAACACATTGTAACTGCTCACCTTTATGCTTCTCTGAACTGCTCAAACATTACCTTGAGTTCTATTGAAAAAAAGAGGGTGCTCCAAATACAAGTTTCGTTTAAAAGAAAAAATCTTCTACTGCACCCCAGCCCTTAAAACCAAACTATACCACAGAGAGATCAAAAGTTGCCCACTGCACCAGAATTAGATGTATTTTTATTTAAAAATGTAGTATTTTTATAAACTAGATATACAGGCAACAGCAGCATTCTTGAACCCTTTTATTGATTCTAATAAATACACTTAGAAGAGCATTTGAAAAACTTCAGAATACTAGAATAAAACCAAAGAGCATTAAGTTATGCAAGAAATATTACCCTATTAGACCAGCCTGATGCTGTCTAGTGGCATACTATTTCCCATATCTATTTAGCAAGACTGGTCAGGTTTACCTGCATAAAGATACGAGCACAGGCAAGCAGACATGTTGTTATTTGCAAGGCAACTTTAAATCAAAGCCTATTTCAACTGAATCCAAGAGTTCTGTTTTAAAGTCAGCTATTTTGCACAGGGGCCAATAATCCATGCTGTGAATTAAAATGGTACTGGTTTCTCGGTTTCTGTTTCTATGGCTGTCTGTCATTTAACTGCTTATGAGCACCCTCTGGTGGAGGGCAGAAGAGAGAAAATATTGCTTCTAACCCACAAGACTGGTGATGGGGAGAAAGTAGTCTGAAACAAGAGCTGATTTCTCTTGACTTTTCTCTTCTTCGTTATAATTAGTTCTTAATTTAGAGTTAGCAATTGAATAAGCTTCATTAACCATATCATTATCTAGAGTCTATAACTTAGTCATTCAATAAACACTTATAAAGTTCCTATTATATGCCAGGCACTTGGATGCAGATAACCTGGTCTAGGATCCTGGTTTTGATATTCAATGTCATTTCCCAGGTAAGTTGTTTAACCTCAAAAGACCTGTTTCCTCATATGAGAAATAAGAATAATATCTTGGTTGACAACATTAAAAAGATGAAAAATGCCTTAGAAGAGTGGACTTCATTCTTGCAATTTGAAACACACACACACACACACACACACACACACACACACACACACACAACTTCATCTTTGGCTCTTCGACAGAGGGAAAAACTATCATACGGGTGTTTTCAAACGCAATACGCAATTCTTTCTTTTAAGAAATTAAGCCTACTCACAAATATAGGGAACAAACTAGTGGTCACCAATGGGGTGCAGGACAATTTAGGAGTGGGGGAGTGAGAGGTACAAACTATTTGGTGTAGGGTAGGTTCAAGGATGTACTGTACATCACAGGGAATATAGCCAATATTTTGAAATAACTGTAAATGGAAAGTAACATTTAAAACTGTGCACAATTTTTTTTTTAATTTTAAAGAATTTAAGCCTAGATGCCAGTGTTGGTGTTTATTGGTGTACGTTGTTTTATAGCACCTTTATGTCAACTATGTATAACTTATTTAGTATGTATCCCGAAACATACACAGAGCAATCAAAAATATTACTTGATCTTTTCCACAGCAAAAATATCCAGATGTTGATCAGTCCTTGGTAAACTACTTTTTTTCCTAGGTGAACAAAGTTTACTGAGGTGTTTCTCATCTCTTCTCAAGAGCTTATACAACATTCTTTTAAAGTGCCGCCCAGTGCAGAATATGTATATTTAGATATATTTTGGCTCTCAGTTTGTCTAAGAGTTCATCTCTGAAATTCACTATCTGCTATAACAGGTATTTTTAAAAGTATATCCTGTAAGTGATGTCCAAAAGTGGAACTTGTTTAACTCATGAGATGAACTTAATGAAGACTGAGAGATAGGAAAATAGGTTATCGAGGGTACAGAAAAGTCACTGCTGCAGTGACTTGACCAGTTAAGCCAACTGAGAACTTTCAGCTTAAATACAATTAACTTAGAAGATCCTATAAGCTACTTCTTTTCTGTTACCACCATTAGAGTAAAGCAAGTATTGTTCTTTTATGTCTTAAAACTGCATGGTGCCTTTTTATGACTTTCTCCTATCAATGCTGCCTGTGATATGATTCCACGTGTGTAAAAATATTTGTGGAGCACCATACACAGATAAAAGGACCTGGGTAAAAATCCTAAATCTGCTTCTTACTAAAGTTATTTCCAAGTTCTTTTCTCTTACTCTGAACCAATTTTTCAAGGCTGTTATGTGGCCCACCTTTCCAGTTATTATCTCCCACTATTTTTTATACTGTATACAGGTGAGAGGGAAAGGAACTATAAGGAAGAAGCCTCATCCCCTATATGTACCCAATGTCTTCTGAATCATTTATATCTGTGTCAAGGAAGTTTCTGGAAAAAAGTATGTCACTGTAAGGCAAATTCTTTGCTAATTAAGTGTCACTATATTTGCTTGGAGAACTATATAAGAAGAGTGATTATGAAGTTGACTCCAAAGCTACACTGCCAGTATTTGAAATCCTAGTTCTGTATGCCTCTGAATAACTCTCCTGTCTTCTAAATGCCTCAATTCCCTCCTCTGTAAAGTTCCTAAGTCAAAATCTTATAATGAGGCAAGTAGTAGACTCACAGATATACAGAACAAATTAGTGCTTATTGGAGGGGGAGCCAAGGGGAGGGACAAACTGCTGGGTGTAAGACAGGCTCAAGAATGTATTGTACAACTTGGGGGATATAGCCAATATTTTGAAATAACTGTAAATAATAACAAATTTTATAAAACATTAAAAAATTAAAAATTAAAATTATTGTGAGGATCATAGTCTGTATGTATACATTATACATATGTAGATAGATAGAGGAGCCTAGCAGGCTACAGTCCAAGGGGTCCCAAAGAGTTGGACATGACTGAGCGACTAACACTTTCACTTTCATTTTTTCATGCTGCTGCACCCAGTACACCAGAGACTTAACAAGAGAGCCAAGTTGGCTCACATCTAAAGTGGAGGTGATATCACTTTTTTTAAAAAAAAAATAAAGAGTCAACATATGTTAGTCCTGACTGCTCTGTTTATTGGCTCTGAGATCTGGGGTAAAAATAGGAGCTTCAGTTTTTTTTTTCTGTAGAATGGGATTGTAGCAAACTATGCCAAATGCATTCTCTTTTAGGGCATACCAAGGATTAGGCATACCAAGGATTAGGACGGACAAGGAGGCCTGGCGTGCTGCAGTCCATGGGATCACGAAGAGTCAGAGATACGATGAAGCGACTGAACTGAACTGAAGGACTGGGTATAGCAGAATAAAATACAGGTAACATAGTCTACAATTCATTCACAAACCTATAGCCTAGAAAACCATTCACTTCATCAAAGCAGATACTGTTCACCACTGGTGGTATCCTTGGCAGTCAGCTGAGATCTTGGCACATAGTAGATGCTCAGATATGATTAGTGAATTAGTGAATTTAAGCACTTTACTTAAAACAAATTTAGTACCACCTATTTGTCTTCTCCTCAGAATTATATTCTAAAATCCTTACCATCGACCATATATCTATATTTCTCTTTACTTATATCTGCTACTGCTGCTTAGTCACTTCAGTCGCATCTGACCCTGTGAGACTCCATGGACTGTAGTCTGCCAGGCTCCTCAGTCCAGCTAAGAATATGGGAGAGGGTTGCCATTCCTTTCTCCAGGGGATGTTCCTGACCTAGGGATGGAACCCGAGTATCCCACATTGCAGACAGATTCTTTACTATCTAAGTAACTAGGGAAGTCCCACAGCAACATGACAAAGTTGAATTATGGGAAAAAAAAAAGGTTTCTAGATGTCATTAGATCACCTGAAACCATAACTCTAGAATGGCAATGAAAGAAATAAAGACAGCAACTTATGTTGCAAAATCTCATCCACTTCTTCGTAGTTAGCTTCTATAGTCTGGAAATTTATGAAGAAGAACCATACTAAAACTTCTCTGTATTTCTCAGGTTAGATAAACAGTCATCATGTCATTTGAATTATTTTGTAAGTAAATTAAAGGTCTTCCTGCATTGTAGCACGAACTCTTTACTGACTGAGTCACTAGGGAAGTCACCTTAAAAACACTACTGTCAAAAGAAAATGACAATGGATGGTGCTTGAAGAACAGATGAAAAAGATTTATCAAATCTTGCCTGGGTCCTATTCCACTCAGGAAGTATATTGCTGCTATACTTCTCCAAGGAAGCATGCGCAGCACTGTTGATATGACGACTTGCATTTCATTCACCTCATTCGTATGTATTATTCTGCTTTGTATGGGCAAGTCCAATATACTGAACACCTCTCAAAGTATCTGAAAACCAAACTTTCAAGCAGTTTTTGGTGCTAGTTGTGAAAGTATCCTTTCCCAGAAGAATAACTTTCTATAAACTACTTGAGATTTCAGACCATAATGGCTTGCTAAAACAAGCATGAAAAAATTTTACCAAAACTATTAAAAAAGAAAACCCAAAGAAATCATGTGTTAACCTAAAAAAACAAATGCATGTCTTCCAACAACTCATATTTCATATAATAATTAAGTTATTGTTTAATTAGGCTCCATGAAAATACCTCTTGAAAGGTATTCAGCAGTTTATGTTAAATGGGTGAAAAAATCTATCTTGGGTCCAGCGTGTTCAGGTTATAAAAGCACCAGTGCTTACTTTATCTCCCCACAAAGTGTTGCTGAGATAATTACTGCTGACAGCTTTATTCAAGGTTCATTTCACTTTTTCTGCTATTTTTCTCTGGTTAGAAGTTCAACAGAGCCCATGGGAAGCCACACCCCTCACACCTGTTAGGCTTCTTCATGTTACGGAGGGCCAGTATGGACATGTCACTTCAAATTAGCATTGTACCAGGGCGCTAACTGTGACAATTACTTATCCCAGGTTTAACTAAAAAAAAAAAAGTTTCTAATTCAACCACAAAAACAGTGTGACAGAATGTAATTTAAACCTGTAAAAGCAGGTTGCATTAAAAACACTCAGAGAACAGCAGCAAAAGTTCCAAGGGTTGAGCTTTGTGCTATATCTGAATCATGCAGGAATGCTCTGCAACTGAACATTTCCTTTAAAACAAAACCAAAAAGGTAAACAAGGAAGAGCCAGCAATTATACTTTACGAGTAAGCAAAGCTGATAAGTGGGCCTCTTCATGTTTCTCTCTCAATCTTGAATTTATTCATTTTGCTAATTCTTTTGTGTCATGTAACTAATCAATAATGAAATTTCCAGCTAAAGCAAAGCTGCTACTTATAGATTTACCAAAGGAAAAACACAGCTCTATAACTTGCTAGGAAAGAATACTCTTTTCAAATATTTGCTTTTTTTCCCATTTGCAATCCATAAAATTATTAGGAAGGGCAGACATTAACTCAAAAAGAAAAAGGAAAAAACTCACACTCACAAATGTGTTTCAAGCTAATATAAGTCTCTGTGTTTCAAGTGCAAAATAATCTCCGAACAAGGCCACCTCTGAAGGACCTGGGATGGTTGGAGGTGGTTAATATGGACTGCTGGGAGGCTAATTGTGGATCTTGAGTTAATTACTGTCTCCTCATAGGGGATTTTAAAAATAAATAAAAAGGTCTTTTACTTAATTTTTACTTCAGTTTGGAGTTAAGGAAATATCAGTGATGATGGTTAAGCTCTGGATACTTCATTATTTGCTGCTGTTATTTGGATGAAGAAAGCCTGGGAAATAAATATGTTCACATCATAATCAATGCTAATGTGCACTAACAAAACAACAGAGACTGTATCTGTTCTTGCCACAGCGTGCATGACTTGATTCACAAATGCCCAGTGTCTGTTACCTGGGCACAGCTAAAGGAATTCAGTGTTGTTTCTCACACACATACACATACCCTCACATGCATGGACGCGCACATATACATGTTAACAATCTGGCTGGAAGATGCAAAGCCAAAGCTTATGGCGACTTCTTCGAAAAAAAAATCTAGAAGTATTAAACTCTCATAAGGACAAAATAATGATGCTAAGCAGGAATTCAATAGAAGAAACCAGTCACAAATTTATAGGATATTACATCTATTGGTGAATCCATCATAATTTTGGTATGGCAACATAATTTCAATACCTTAATGGTTCCAGAAATTAAAAAGCCATCATATATACTAACGGTGCATTAAAAACACAGAATTTTTCTCCATCTAAAATACAGACAGGGTATCCTATGTAGAAGAAAAAAGAAGAAACTCCTCAAAATATTTTTCTTTATTTTTCCAACATTTAGAAAGCTAACAAAAGCATATAAAGTCAACATAGGAAATATTCATCATAAGAATCCAAGATCTTATCAAAACAAGTCCTTTGCCTTATTCTATAATCACAAACTATTCACAGGCAATAAGGACAAAATCTTTCGTTAGAAAGATGCTTTTTACCTCAAGCTGGCGCCTCATTTAAGTTTGATGAAGAGGTATTATTAGCAGAAAAACCTCATTATTTTAGAGAGCTACTGTACTAATCAGTGGTGACTTCAGCTCATCATAACCACAGAAGCTTCAAATATACAAGGATGCATCTTAAGTCTGTTTTGTATGCATAAAGAGTACTAACCAGCCATTTGGCACATATCTAGTCAATAGTGGGATGCCATTTACCCCACATCACGGAGGGACTCTTTGGATAGCAAATATAGTAGCTCTGGATATTTTTCCAGCAGTATCTAATTCCTTGGCAAACTTGGGCAGTTATGCTAACAGCTTTGGTCTCAGCACATGGACATGATGCTCCTGGGCATCTTGTCATGGCTCTTCCTCCTGGGAACAATAGCCTGAATTAACTGCACAAAGTTAGGCACAGCACTATAAATGGGTGCTATCTAGAAACTAGAAAGAATGTCCCCTCACTCACTGATGCATATCTGGCCCATCCCAGCCAAGTGATTTTTCTCCTTTGCTCAATTCTTATACCCTTATTGTAAACTTCTAAAATTCTTAGTCTGTGGTCCTTTTAACTCTGCTTGTGTCTGTTTAGGTCTTAAAGTCCTTGAAGACAAGTCAGTGTTCTCATTTTAAGCCCCCATGGAGCTTAGTAAGTTGCTTTGATAGGCCAGCCATGTAATAAATGTCTGGCATGGAGTGTGTGCTCAGTTGTGTCTGACTCTTTGTGACCCTATGGACTGTAGCAGTCCAGGCTCCTCTGTACATGGAAATTTCCAGGCAAGAATGCTGGAATGGGTTGCGATTTCCTACTCCAGGGGGTATTCCCAACACAGGGATTAGGGTTAGGGTTAGGACTGAGTGACTAACACTTTCACTTTCAGCCTAAAAAAAAACACAGAAAGATACTTGCAATTTTCTGGAGAAAAATGTGTATCTCCCTGGGGAGGGGCTGTGCTTGGAAACTATTTCAAAGTGAGATAAGAAATGCTAAAACTATCATCAGAGTACTGTTTTAGTGATCTCTGGGTTTGAGTGTAAAGTATAAGGCTCAAAACGATTCTGACATAAAAAAGCTTAAATTTAATTCAGTAGTCACTGCTGACTTGCAATAACTAGTCAAAATAAATAAAATACAGACTACTTAAATTCAACATCAATATAATTTGAACTCAGACATTTTCATTTTTTTATATAAAGGCACACTAGTTTCATTTCATATTTAGTATTTCTGCATAATTATCTTTCCATTCTAAAGTATTACATCCTATGTACTACATGGAAATTAGAGTAATTCAAATGTCACTTAAGCTCTACTCTGTAAACATAACTCTCAAACTTATGAGGATGCATAATACAGCTAATAAAAATGTTTTCAGGTATAGAAACTACTCAGTAACACATACTACAAACCAAAATGCTATAATACATTTTAAATGTCTCATATAAAAATAATAATATACAAGAATTACTTTACTATTATATTTTTTAGGACTTGGCACTAGATACATACAAGAACCAATAAGTCATTCCTCTATTATACATGTGTATGTTTCTTATTGATTCATTGGTTCTTCTATGTCCACACACAATCTCACATACACACACACACACACACACACACCAAGAATAATATTTTGTATTAAAAAATAGGAAAATCTTCAAATTCAATAATCTTTAAAAAAATAGGTGAAACATGATAGTGTTCCTTCCCTGAGTCAAGCATGTCTTCTGTGGGCAGATTCATACCTGCAGCAGTTATTTATATCAATGCCAAAACAATTACTGTAAAACTAAACTGTGTTGAAGTGTTAATTCTCCAGTCAGGAATCACTGTAGGATACTAAGTCTTATTTTTTAAATAACTACCTGTGAAAAGAAAGCAAAAGTATTCGTCACTCAGTCATGGCCGACTCTTTGTGATTCCATGGACTGTAGCCCTCCAGGCTCCTCTGTTCATGGAATTCTCCAGGCAAGAATACTGGAGTGGGTCGCCATTCCCTTCACCAGGGTATCTTCCCTACCCAGAGACTGAGCCTGGGTCTCCTGCATTGCAAGGAGATTCTTTACCATCTGAGCAATCAGAAATTTCACTTTAAGCTAAATAAATTTACTGATAAGTACTACAGTTAAAAATAAATTTAAAAATTATTTAAATAAATTAATAAATAAAATTTAATGTGAGTATAACAAAACTAAAGAGTAAAGATTTTTCTCTAGAGGCTAGGAATAATTCATTTTATACAAAATTATTTTGATCAACATATCAACATACAGTAATAACACTAGCAAAATGAAAACAAGAAATGATTAAAGAATTTAGGAAAGTTTAATTTTTAAAAGAACACTAATACAGTTGTCAGGAGTCATTTATTATTCGAAATTTACCTACTTTTAGTTGATCTATTTCATTTGTTGAAGACTTATGTATTAGAATTGCCTAGAATTAGAGAATTTTAGAGTTAGGGGAAACCTTGGAGTTGGGGGTAGGGAAGATGATGGAAAGGGAGAGGATTCCAATATTTATTGAGCATATACTATGCACCAGGCACTTTAAGTTCATTTTCCCACTTTCCATTAATACAAGGGCTCTATGAGGTAGGTACTAATACCCCAGTTTCAGGAAATAGAAGTTCTGAGAGACTATATACTCCTGATGGGGTTGAGATTTATTTTTAATTAGAGATGTTCTGATTCTAGAATCTGTATTTTTTCACTCATATGAAAGAAACTGACTTTTATTCAGCCAAGCAATCCACATTCATGAACTCATTTAATACTAAAGCTGCTAATATTGACACATGACAGATGAAGAAACACAGGCTTAGGAAAATTAGTAAATATGTTAAAAGCTACTTTAAGATCTATTATACCTGATCACATACGTATTTTCTAATATATCTCATTTTTCTGCTCAGAAAATCAACATTCAGACTTTCCCTAAGTCAATAAGATGGCAAGTTACAGAGGAAAGATTACGACATAGCTCTGTCAGCTTCAATGTGCCACTTTTCCATTCTTTGTCATTCAAGATACACATTTCACCACCACTTAATCCAAGAGAATCATAAATGATGTCATATAAACTCTTCCCCAGCAAAAATGACAATTCAAAACTATGTGACAAGATCAAAATAACATTACCCAAACTTAGTTCTCTAATTCCCAAACGCTAAAACTTTTACCCAGTTACAGCCTGGGAGAAAATAATACCATGCTGAAGCCAGTGGTAGGTGAAGTCTGCTAGGAAAGCAGGATAATGTAAGCATCTTCCTGCTTTGCGAACTCAGGAGGAATCCATCAAGGTTGGTTCCCTGGAGCTTAATAACCAGCAGGCTGCCATTTTGGACACACACAGGAAGCTAAGGAGCAAGTAGCAATGAATCACTCTCTTCTAGAGTTGAATGCCCTTGGAGATACCATGACGGGAGAGGAATCTGGTTCTCCTGGGGAAGCTTTGATTGTACAGCTGTGTATCTCTGGGAGCAGTGTTAGTCACAATTGGGCACAACTAGGAGTTAGCCTAACTAGAACTTCTTCTACACTCTACCCCTGATCCCTAAATCCCCTTCTAGGATCTGGATCTCTCCTTCATCATCTTAGACTTGGTAACTCCATACTGTACCCCCATCTCCATACCTTCAGTTCAGTCGCTCAGTCATGTCCAACTCTTTACAAGCCCATGAACTGGAGCATGCCAGGCCTCCCTGTCCTTCACCAACTCCAGGAGTTGACTCAAACTCATGTCCATTGAGCTGGCGATGTCATCCAGCCATCTCATCCTCTGTCGTCCCCTTCTCTTCCCACCTTCAATCTTTCCCAGCATCAGAATCTTTGCAAATGAGTCAGTTCCTTGCATCAGGTGGCCAAAGTATTAGAGTTTCAGCTTCAACATCAGTCCTTCCAATGAATATTCAGGACTGATTTCCTTTAGAATGTAATGGTTGGATCTCCTTGCAGTTCAAGGGACTCTCAAGAGCCTTCTCCAACACCACAGTTCAAAAGCATCAATTCTTTGGCACTTAGGTTTCTTTATAGTCCAACTCTCACATCCATACATGACCACTGGAAAAACCATAGCCTTGACTAGATGGACCTTTGTTGGTAAAGTAATGTCTTTGCTTTTTAATATGCTGTCTAGTTGGTCATAACTTTTCTTCCAAGGAATATGCGTCTTTTAATTTCATGGCTGCAAGTGCACCATCTGCACTTTAGAGTGTTGTATTTTAGGGTGTGCTTCAACATATACTATCTTATTTGAACCCTACAACAATACTGAATAGCTGTTAAGAATTGGAAACTGAGGCTCAGAAAGGTTTATTCATTCAACCAATATTTACTGAGCACCTTCTATCAGAAGGTATTAGTTATGTAAAGCTAACCAAAAATAAGATATTTTCCCTATGGAACTTAAAGCTTATGTGGTAGATAATCACTTAAATGAAATGTAAAATCACAAACATCGCAAAAAGGAATGAAAAAGCAGCTTCCATGGACAAGTGACTGAGTGTGAAGAATGAATAAGAAATATACAGAAGAGACTGAAGGGAGGATGACCGTTTCAGGTAGAAACAACAGCATTGCAAAGATCCAGTAATAGTAAGAAGAACTGATAGAAGACCAGTGTAGTTAGAGAAGAAAAGGCAGTGTAATATAGACGAACACTAAAGAAGCAAGCAGGAATCAGACTGTACAGTGCCTAGTGGGTTATGTTAAGGATCTTGGTGATTTTAACAAGGACAATGTTTGAGTAAATATATTTACTGAATAAATATATATACATATTTTAAAGGTTATCCTGATATAGTATGAAGAGTAGTTTGAAGGGAAGTGAGAGTGGTTATGGGAACTCAGATTGGAGATTCTTGCAACAGTTCAGATTCAACAAGTTGGTATCTTATATTAGGGTGATGACAGTGGAAATGGATAGCAGAGAATGAATGAGAGATATATGAGCTAATATTGACAGAACTTGACAATTTGGATATGGTCAGCATGGGAGAGCTATCAAGAATAGCTCCTATCTGCTTTGCAGAGCTGGTGGGTGGAGGTGCCATTCATGGAATTAGGGAACTTTAGGAAAAAACAAGGTATGGCCAGGAAAGAACTTGGATTCAACTTTGGATATGCTGGCTTTGAAGTCCTTTGGGACCTTTAAATGGAGATAAGGCTCTTCTGGATCTGACATGGGATGACTGGGCCAGAAATACATTTGCTAATTGCCATCAAATGGATGATAATTTAAACTATAGCTGTGATAAGAATGTCAAGGAAGAACACACAAAATAGGACAAAATGATTGCATGCGGCTGAGCCCTATGGAACTCCAATATTTAGTGACTGGGTAGAGAACGATGATGGCTCCCCAGGTGACTCAGTGGTAAAGAATTCGCCTGCCAATGCAGGAGATGCAGATTCGATCCCTGGGTCAGGAAGATCCTCTGGAGAAGGAAATGGCAACCTGCTCCATTATTCTTGCCTGGAGAATCCCATAAACAGAGAAGCCTGGTGGGCTACAGTCCAGAGGGTTGCAAAGAGTCAGACACAACTGAGCGACTGAGCATGCATGCAGCAGAGAAGGATAAGCTTCCAAAGGAGACAGAAAAGGAAGGAGTTTCATAAGGGAAGGGGAGAAATCAGGACAGTGTCATTTCCTGGGAGCCAAGGGAAGAGTACTTCAGGAAGGAGTTTTCAACAGGGTCAAATGCTGCTGAAATCTCTCTAAGATAGCCCAGCAATAGAAACTACCCAAAGACCCCATCAACAATAGATGAGATGAATAACATGGAATATCCACATCATGGAATATTATAAAACAATGAGAATGACTGAACTATAACTACATATAAAAGTGTGAATCAATCTGATAAACCTAGGTTGAGAAAAAAAGGAAGGAAGGAAAGATGGGAGATGGGAAGAAAGGAAAGAAGAAATGAGCTAAATAAAGAATATACACTGTTAAGGCTCCATTTATATATGTTAAAAACAAGACAAAACTAATGTATGGTCTTATCTCCTAGATAAAAGAGACATGAAGGAGTTCTTAGATGCTGAAAATGTTCTTTTTCTTAGTCTGGATCCTGGTCACCTAAGGGTATTTTCTTTATGAGAATTCATCAAGCTGTACATTTATGATTAATGCCCTTTTATGAATAAATGTATTTCAATAAAAAATGTTTTTTGTTTTTTTAAATGGTGCTAAGAGGCCAAGAACAATGAGACAGCAGTCACTGGTAACTGAAGAAAAACTATTCTGGTGGAGAAATGGGTTGAGGGTCAAAGTGGCATGAACTGAGGAATTACTGGGAGAGAAAAAATTAAAGATACTAAGTATAAATAATACATTTAAAATTTTGGTTGCAAAGAAGAGAGAAAGTGACAGCTAAACTCAAGAGAGGATTTTTGTCTTTGTATTTACTGCATGTATGTGTGTGTTTCTTTCAAGGTAAGAGGCTTTTCATGTTTAAATATGGACAGAATATCTAGTACTATGAGATCAGTAAAAAAATACTAAAGTAGAGATTATTGATCACGATAATTGATAACTATTAACAGTGCAGAAAATACAAAAGGGGATGAGGCACAGAGCACAGGTAGAGGAATGGTCTTACTGAGCTTGGACTAGAAACAAGATTTTCTGATCCCCAAGTCCAGTATTCTTTTCTACACACAGTTATCTGATTGAAAGTGTGGGGGTTGGGGCTAGAGGCAATATTCTAATATTCGGTGTAAAGGAGATTCCAAGTTTTAATCCTATTTATGTGACCTTGGACAAATTTTTTAATAACTAGCCCCAGTATCTTCCACATTCAAAAAGAGGATAAATTTAATAACATTTCTGGAGTCTGATGATCAACCTGTAAACCATCGACTAATATTGCTTTACAGATGAAAAAAATGGAATGATGATACTTTCTCCTTCCTGGAAGTTAGAAGGTTATTAGTAATTAAACAACTGTCTCTAAACCAGGGACAGTAAAAGAAAAATAAAGAGAACTGGCAGACATGGTGCATACTACGGTTACACTGTGCTGTAAATCATAGAAAGATCCAGTTTCCGTTTTACATTTCATGAAAGTGGAATTATGGTCACAGTGAATGTGGTGAGTTCATCCTTGAGTTGCTCCACAGTGAACATTACAGCACGGTGGAGAACAAAGATGAGGTCTTCACAGATGTCCTGTCACTGATCTTCCTCTGCTATTATGAGAGGCATAGAGTAAGGCCATGAACTCTGTTCTACCTGAGTTCAAATACCGTTGCTACTGATTATAAGGTCATAGGAATATGCCTCAGATTGTTCATGTGTAAAGTAAACAAATAATAACCTTTACCTCCTGGGGTTGTTAGGCAGATTGAGTCATATTATTAATTGTATATTGCTAAGGCAATATATATACTTTGTATATAGTAAGTATTTTTAAGTACTCTATAATGTTATTCACAGAGACACAGATCTAAGATGAGCCTAAGGCAATAGAACAAATCTTACGGGGCTAAGATAGAGAAAGGAAAATATCTAAAAGTTTGTAACAGCTAAAACTGAAGAATTATGCTAGGGAAGGAAAAGTAAGTAATTGGGGTTTAAAGTCCACAAGGAAATCCCTATGGTACAGCAAAAGAGGTAGCTTTTAGAGTAAAGCTTGGGACATCATTCCCTTCCCACCACTTCTCTATGTGTTGCTGGACACGTTACTAAGCCACTCTAAGCTTGAGATCCTTCCCATGCAAGCATGGGAAAATAACATCTACCTTTCAGAAGGATTAAGACAAAGACTAAAGATAAAACATATAAAGGTCCAGAAAAGTGCTCAGAAGAAAGCAGGATAAATAGATACTATTTCTGTTATTATTATTAACAACAAAATACTTACAGATAAAGAGAAATGGTTAAATTTCATCTAGACTTTTTATTTTACTTCCCAGAGTCAAGTGGCAAAAGTATTTCATATTTAGTTGTAATATTGTGTGTTAAAATAACAAAACTGCAATTTTTGGAAGTTATTTCGGTGCACTATAAAATCTGTGATGTCATACTGCAACGGCTACTTTTCACTGAATTATTTTTGACTTTACACTTACCTGAAAACAGATAAACATCAAAGACAAAAACTATGATGAAATTTTTGAGTTTCTGAGTTCAGGGGACAGGGTATTATGCCAGTAAAAAGAACCAATCTCCTTAATATAATAACCACTTTTAACACGCAGTCACCATTCCTTTTGAGAGCCAACACGCCCTTTTCCTCTATTCTGTAGGTTTCATTACTTTGTTTGCTTGTTTTGTGTTTTTTTTTTAAGCAACAATTATAGGCTGATATTTACCAATTCTAAAACACTGTGGGAATGATATGGTCTTAAAGACCGTTTCAGTGGATGACGAAGTTTTGAGAGACTCTTAAGTGGATAACCAGAGCACCAAAAAGCATATGACATAATAATACAACTCTTAAAAAGTTCTCTTCTCTTTTCCTCTTAACATAGCAAAACAGATAACTGATGATCAAGTGAAACCATAAGAAGGATTGCAATGAACATCACAGGGTAACACAGTGTTAATAAAAGTCTACTAAATATCATTTGAAAATGTTATATGTATTTGTCACTAGTCTGAAAGTTACCCTTTTTTTTGTCTGAATGACAAATATTTGAATTTTATGAGTGAGCTTATATCTGCTCAAAATGAGCCTAAAAGGTCAGAAAGTAACACAAAGTAGAACTCCAGCTTTTCAACTGTGCAACTAATCTAAGAATTAGACTTTTTAGGCCAAATTCTCTTCTGAGCCCTGATTCATGTGCTGTCTATCTGCCTGTTCATCTAGCATGGTTCACCAGCAATTCTGAAACTGAGGAACACATCTATTCTTTTTCATGTCTTCATAGTCTCAAGTTACTTCTCTATTTGGCTGGTTCTACTTGCTCCCTATTTAACTGCAAATTACATTTCAATTTTAGGAGTAGACATTTAAGTGTTTCATACCTCCTTTCAGATCTGCATAGTTTAGGTTAGCGTTCCTCTTCTTTTTGGTGTTCTTATTGGCCTCTTTTAAATAATATCAACCATACAGACAGTCTGGTCCACAAAGTATCCTTTACTTACCCAATGTTACGAAGGTTCTCTTTCTTGCAAAATAACAAATATTAACTCTCCTAGCTTTAAGAGTCTGGGAGGGGGGAAATGGCTTCTTAAAACCTCTATGTTTTTGCCAGGTAAGATTCCAATTTCTCCAGTTATTTCTTGAAATGTATCCTCCCCTCAACCCACCATGTTTTATCATCATAGTGTTTTCTTCTGTATAAGCTTCTGAATAGCTTATACCATTATATGTTATTTATAAAACATTCATTTTTAATTATTACACAGAGAATGCTGAAAAGAAAGTATAATTATAACCCTAAGAATGTGTCCTAATAAAGCTACCTGCCGCTAAACGACAAAATGTCAAAGCAATGGTTTCAAATGAGAAAATGACATATAGAAATGAGAGGTAACTTCTAAACTTTGAGATGTAACAGCTTTGAGATGCAGCATTGTTCATCAAGTAATTTAGAAGTCAGGTGCATTTACTTAGCAAGTGTCTAACTACATGGTCCCTAATAGCTGAAAATGTCCAAATTAATGTGTTACATATGGTTGTGAAACATGAATTGGCACTTTAAAGTTTTATTTGTAGTATCAGTCCTGTATTTTCTAACCTGTTATAATTAAATCACTCCCCTTGCACTTTGAAATCTCCACAATAATAAGAACTTTATCAGGCTGGTGTTGGTATGAAGTGGCACAGTAAACCGAAATCCCACTGGGAGCAGCCCACAGACTTCTCTTCTAAGCAGCAAAAAGCTGTTATCATTTTCTGAATTACAGGAACTATAAAAGGACACTCTACTCAAGCTGCCGCTGAATGTCACCTGAAAAGCAATCACAAAAGGGCTCTGTCTTGGCTTATCTCTGAGCTCTGTCACTACGGCAACCAGCAGGGAATAAGTATCTGTGGGTCTATGAATTTCAGAATCCCATAAAAGCCAGGGCTAAAAAGGCATGTGCAGCCTCTCAGAGATTGACTGCATTAATACATTAGCAAATACTGTGAAACACTGGATAAATGTCAGCAATTATGGAAAAAGCGTCTAATAACGATATTCGTTGCCTGTCAAACCCCCGTGAGGTTTGATATGTAACTGCCACTCAAAGCTGTCTGTAATTTTATCTCTTTTATACATCTGAATCCACAGCATTCAAATTTGTACTTTCAAAGTAATAAACTGTAAAGCAGTTCATTCCATGTTGATCACAACTGTCAACAAACATACAATAAAAGAACAAAAAGACTTTCTTTGGCTGTAGGAACAATCAGCGCCAGCAATCTCTTGCTGCTGTTTATCAAAAACACCCTTAAATATTCTACATGTAGAATAGCAAACAAAGTCATGATGTGGGGGCAGCAATTGATTTGACTATTGATCAAGGCACCTCGAGTTCAAATGGCTACTTTAACATGCATAAAATTTGATTTTAAGCCTTCTCTTCAGGTTACAAAATTTGTAAGAATTTATCCAATTACACACAGTTGCAAACATCCTTTTAATTGCACATCAAAAAATGCCACGCAATCTTTTTTAGCCAAAACAAGCTGTAATGCTCTTTACTATCTTTCTTAAAGAGAGAATTATGGGCAGTTGATTACATCTAAACCCAAGGGTCTAAAGTCCAACTTAACAAGCTGGGAATACTGCTCTTCATATCCGTATTTTCATTGCTCAAGAAAAAGACTTATTAAGAAATCTTATCACATATGTTACAGCTGTTCAAATGCAACAGACAGCATGTTAACTTCAAAACACAAATGCCAGAGATTAAGTACTGTACATATGTATTATAAACAACGTTCCATTTCTCAGTAATAGAACAGGGTCAAGTACAAGAGTTCCAACAACTTATTTCTCAGTTAACGGAGGAAAAGAGCTTGCTTTCTTGAAAAAGAACAGGGGTGTCTCTGAAGAAAGTAATGATACATATTGGGAGAATTAAGCTAGCAGTGGTTTATTGCAATTTACCGCAAATCACTTGACTTTTCATCGTTAAGTTTAACATAAACACAAGAAACATTTACTGAATGTTTATTTTGTGCCAAGGGCTTTGCCAGGCACCTGAGACACAAAAATGAATAAGACATGCTTTCTAAGAGGTAGTAGCTATTAAGAAAATATGGTTTGAAGAAACTCTGAAGAAAGTTTCTACAGATAGTAATGTATTCCACTATTTCTATCAAAAATTATTTGTATTCTACTATTTGGCTCAAATGAGATCATGTATATGAAATATGCTTTGTAAACTAAAATCATTACATAAATGTCTGTTAATATACTCACCGAGCACTACGTTAAATAACTATGTGTACCAAAATAGAGTCCTGTTGCTCATTCCCTGCCACATTAATGATATGGCTACTAGTCAAGAAGACACATGCATATAATCCAAAGTGCTACAGTGAAAATTTTAAGTTCACTTATCTTCAAAGACTCCTAAGTGCCAACTTAACAAAGGAAAATAAAAGGCAAAGTTTCTCTGTTACTGTCTTCTATGGATAACTTTAAAACTTCAAACCAGCATGAATAAATTCTGGGGAAAAATTAGACTGGAAATTTCAAAATTGGAACTATTTTCAGCAACATGGAATATATAAGGACTAGCATGGTACAAGGGAGAAGGCAATGACAACCCACGCCAGGCAACCCACCTACTCTTGCCTGGAAAATCCCACGGGAGGAGCCTCACAGGCTGCAGTCCATGGGGTTGCAGAGTCGGACATGACTGAAGCGACTTAGCAGCAGCAGCAACATGGTACAAGGGAAAGAACATTGACATCAGAGAGCAGGCAGATTGAGAGTTAAATACTGGTTCTGCATTCGACCTTTTCATGTACCAGTTACAGTTTCAGATCAATATGTTCATCATAAATCACCAGTTAAAACTGAGGTCTAGTTACCTATAATAAAATGTACCTATTATAAATGTACACTTCAAGAGTTCTGTCACTTCTAACTACCACCACTACAATCAAAATTTCAAAAAGCCAGTCCACAGAATGAGAGAAAATATTTGCAAAGTGACTGACCAGGAATTAATATCCAAAATATACAAACAGGTCATGCAGCACAATAAAAAGAAAAACAAAAACCCAATCAAACAGCTCAATGGGTGGAAGATCTAAACAGAAATTTATCCAAAGAAGACAAACGGATGGGCAAAAAAGCACATGAAAAGACGTTCAACATCACTATTAGATAACTGCAAATCAAAACTACAATGAGGTATCACTTCACACTGATCGGAATGGCCATCATCAAAAAAACTACAAACAATAAACGCTGGAGATGGTGTGGAGAAAAGGGAATCTTACTAAACTGTTGGTGAATATAAACTGGTACAGTCACTATGAAGAACAGTATAGAGGGTCCTTAAAAAACTAAAAATAGAGCTTCTATATGATCTTGCAATCCCACTCCTGGGCATATATCCAAAGAAAACCATAAATTAAAATGATACATGCACCCCAATACTCAATGCACCACTATTTACAAAAGCCTACAATAGATTGCATGGGAGCAACCTAACTGTCCATCAGCAGCGGAATGGATAAAGATGTCGTGTGTGTATATATATATATTCAATACAATGAAATATTATTCAGCTATAAAAAAGAATGAAATAATGCCATTTGCAACAACATGGATGAATCTAGAGACAGTCATATTAAGTGAAGGAAATCAGACAAATACCATATGCTATTGCTTACATGTAGAATCTAAATATTGGTACAAATGAACTTACTTACAAAACAGAAAGAGTCACAGATGTAGAAAACAAACTTGTGGTTACCAGTGGGGACAGAAAGGGCAGAGAGATAAATTGGGAGACTCAGACTGATATTACGTACTGCTGCTGCTGCTGCTAAGTCGCTTCAGTCATGTCTGACTCTGTCAGACCCCATAGACGGGAACCCACCAGGCTCCTCTGTCCCTGGGCTTCTCCAGGCAAGAATACTGGAGTGGGTTGCCATTGCCTTCTCCAATACATCCATGCATGCTAAGTCGCTTCAGTCGTGTCTGACTCTGTGCAACCCTATGGACAGCAGCCCACCAGGCTCCTCTGTCCACGGGATTCTCTAGAAAAGAATACTGGAGTGGGCTGCCATTTCCTTGTCCAGATATTATGCACTACTATATATAAAATAGATAACTAACAAGAACCTACTGTACAGCACAGGGAACTCCCACCAATACTCTATAATGACCTAAGTGGGCAAACAATTTTTAAAAGAAGTGTATACATGGATCTGTACAAATGTTTCACTTTGCTGTACAGCAGAAACTAAAATGACACTGTATATAAACTATACTCTAGGACTTCCCTGGTGGTATAGTGGATAGGAATCTGCCTGCCAATGCAGGGGACACAGTTTTGATCCCTGGTCGAGGAAGATTCCACAAGCCAAGCTACAGAGCAACTAAGCCCATATGCCACAACTACAGAACCTGCGCTCTGGAGCTTGCGTGCCGTGACTACTGAAGCCCAGGCACTGAGAGCCTATGCTCTGCAGCAAGTGAAGCCACCTCAATGAGAAGTCTGAGGACCACAATGGAGAGTAGGCCCTGCTCACCGCAACTAGGGTAAGAAAGCCCACACACAGCAACAAAGACCCAGTGGAGCCAAAAATAAATAAATCAAGTATCAATTAGAGTTAAAAAAATATATACTCCAGTAAAATTTTAAAAATCAAATCACTTTCCATAAAAAATAGTTTTCAGTACATAGATATTACACATATTTTGCTACATTTATCTTTAAACATTTCATGTTTTGGATGGAACCATGAATTGTACAATTTTTAAACATTCCATTTTCAAATGTTCTTTGATGCTATATAGTAACATCTTTTTTTGGTATGGTAATCTTATAGCCTATCACCTTGGTAGTTTCACTTTTCACTCAGTTTTGGTTATTACATTGGATATACAAAGAAACAGACTACTAAACATTTTGTACAAAATAAAGATAACATACAAATTACCAAAATTATAAAACATGTAGTTTCATTTTGCTTTCCTCTGAGATAACACTCTTCATTTCAATCCTCGAAAATTTACTGATACTTTATGGTCCAGGCTACGGTCTATCTTTGCGAATGTACCATGTGCAATGGAAGGGAACGTGTTCTGTCATTGCTGAATGAAGTATCTATAAACTTCAAATAGGTTAAGCTGGTTAAGAGTGTTGCTCAAATCTGCTACATACCTATCTGTCATTTTCCTGTAAACTGTCCATGCAAGGATGGGAACGATAAGGAACAGAAATGGCAAGGACCTAACAGAAGAAGAGAGATTAAGAGGAGGTGGCAAGAAAATACAGAACTATACAAAAAAGGCCCTAATAACCCAGATAAACTTGACGGTGTGGTCACTCACCTAGAGCCAGACATCCTCTAGTGTGAAGGCAAGCAAGCCTTAGGAAGCATTTTTGCTATTCAGTCGCTCATTGTGTTCAACTCTTTGTGACCCCATGGACTGCAGCACACCAGGCTTCTCTGTCCTTCACTATTTCCTGGAGCTTGCTCAAATTCATGTCTACTGAGTCAGTAAAGCCATCCAACCATCTCATTCTCTGTTGTCCCCTTCTCCTCCTACCTTCAATCTTTCCCAGCATCAGGGTCTTTTCTAATGAGTCAGCTCTCTTTGCATCAGGTAGCCAAAGTATTGGAGCTTTAGTTTCAACATCAGTCTTTCCAATGAATACTCAGGATTGATTTTCTTTGGGATTGACTGGTTTGATCTCTTCACAGTCCAAATGACTCTCAAGAGTCTTTTCCAACATCACAGTTCAAAGGCATCACTTCTTCGACACTCAGTCTTCTTCATGGTCTAAATCTCACATCCTTACATGACTACTGGAAAAACCGTACCTTTGACTATATGGACCTTTGTTGCCAAAGTAATGTCTCTGCATTTTAATATGCTGTCTAGGTTTGTCATAGCTTTTCTCAAAAGACCAAGCATCTTTTAATTTCATGGCTGCAGTTACCATCTGCAGTGATTTTAGGGCCCAAGAAAATAAAGTCTGTCACTGTTTCCATTGTTTCCCCATCTATTGGCCATGAAGTGATGGGACCAGATGCCATGACCTTAGTTTTTGAATGTTGAGCTTTAAGCCAGCTTTTTCACTCTCCTCTTTCATCTTCATCAAGAACCTCTTTAGTTCCTCTTCACTTTCTGCCATAAGGGAGGTGTCATCTGCATATCTGAGCCTATTGATATTTCTCCCAGCAATCTTGATTCCAGCTTGTGCTTCATCAGCCCAGCATTTCATCATAACTTACATACTTTGCTTACCAGTTAAATAAGCAGGGTGAAAATGTAAGCCTTGATGTACTCCTTTCCCAATTTTGAACCAGTCCATTGTTCCACGTCCAGTTCTAACTGTTGCTTCTTGATCTGCATACAGTTATCTCAGGAGGCAGGTATGGTGGTCTGGTATTCACATTTCTTTAAGAATTTTCCACAGATGTTTTGTGATCCACACAATCAAAGGCTTTAGCATACTCTATGAAGCAGAAGTAGATACTTTTCTGGAATTCTCTTGCTTTTTCTATGATCCAATGGATGTTGCAATTTGATCTCTGGTTCCCTAACAAAACTAATGGAAGAGATGGTATTCCAGATGAGCTATTTCAAATTATAAAAGATGATGCTGTTAAGGTGCTACATTCCATATATCAGCAAACTTGGAAAACTCAGCAGTGATCACAGGACTGGAAAAGGTCAATTTTTCACTCCAATCCCAAAGAAAGGTAATGCCAAAGAATGTTCAAACTACTGGACAATTGCACTCATTTCACATGCTAGCAAAGTAATGATCAAAATCCTTTAAGCTAAACTTCAGCACTATGTGAACCGAGAACTTCCAAATGTACAAGCTAGGTTTTGAAGAGGCAGAGGAACTAGATATCAAATTGCCAACATTTAATAAATCAGGGAGAAGGTAAGAGAATTCTTGAAAAACATCTACTTCTGTTTCTCTCTCTACGCTAAGTTCTTTGACTGTGGATCACAACAAACTATGGAAAATTCTTAAAGAGATGGGAGTACCAGATCACCTTACCTGTCTCCTAAGAAACCTGTATGCAGATAAAGGAGCAAGAGTTAGAACCGGACATGGAACAATGGACTGGTTCACAACTGGGAAAGGTGTACGACATGGCTGCATATTGTCACCCTGCTTATTTACTTATAGGCAGAGTATATCTTGTGAAATTCTAGGTTATATGAATCACAAGCTAGAATGAAGACTGCTGGGAGAAATATCAACAACCTCAGAAATGCAGATGATACTATCCTAAAGGCAGAAAGCAAAGAGGAACTAAAGAGTCTCTTGATGAGGGTGAAAGAGGAGAGTGAAAAGGCTGGCTTGAAGCTCAACATTAAAAAAAGAAAAATTAAGATCAAGGCACCCAGTCCTATTGCTTCATGGCGAATAGAAGAGGAGAAACTGGAAGCAGTGACAGATTTTATTTTCTTGGTTTCTAAAATCACTGTGGACAGTGACTAACTACAGCTATTAAATTGAAAGACACTTCTTGGAAAGAAAGCTATGACAAACCTAGACAGCATATAAAAAGCAGAGACATTACTTTTCCGACAAAGGTTCAAATAGTCAAAGCTATGGTTTTTCCAGCAGACATATATGGATGTGAGAGATGAATCATTAAGGAAGGCTGAGCACTGAAGAATTGATGCTTTTGAGCTGTGGTGCTGGAGAAGACTCTTGAGAATCCCTTGGACAGCAACAAGGTCAAACCAGTCAATCCTACAGGAAATCAACCCTGAATATTTATTGGAAAAACTGATGCTGAAGTTGAAGCTCCAATACTTGGGCCACTCTATGCAAAGAGTAAATTCACTAGAAAAGACCCTGATGCTGGGAAGATTGAAGACAAAAGGTGAAGCAGGTAGCAGAGGGTGAGATGGTCAGATAGCAACATCAACTCAATAACATGAATTTGAGCAAACTCCAGAAGAAAGTGGAGGACAGAGAAGCCTGTCTGACTCCATGAGGTCTCGGAGTCAGACATGACTTAGTGACTGAACAACAAGAGCTCATTGGTGAAATTATTATTTCAGATATTATTTCTCATATATTCTATTCTTTCATCATTAAATTCATGTTTTCCTTTCAATACTTGAGCCTATTCACAATATTTACAATAGCTAAAGTCCCTATTTGTCAATTTCATTATGTAACTTCTATGTCTTCTTTATTTTTTAAGTGATTTCTCTCCTGGTTAAGGATTAGATTTTCCTGCTTGTTTGTGTATATAGTAACTTTTAACTGGATGCTGGACTCTCTTCTTAGAGGCATTTACCTATTAATCATCTTAGTCCTTTTGAAAACTGTTTCTAAGCTTGTGGAAGGGAAGTCCTAAAGTAGCCTTCACTCTAAGCCTTGTTTATACACTGCACCAAGTGTGATTCTCCTGTGAGTATCTCCTATGGTGCTCCATGCAGTCACCGAGTTGTCTCTACTATGGCTGGTGGGAACTCAAACTATTCCCAGCACTCTGAGTATTTTTTGCCTTACAGCTCCCAGTTAACTGTTCTTTTTCCAGGCGGTAGTTCTTTGCCCAGTCTCCTGGAATTTCACTCTATGCATGGCATGCATGGATTGGTATTCAGCTAAAAATCAGGAGAACCATACAGATTTCTGGAGTTTCTTCTCTGCTGGTGGTCTATCTTGCAAAGTCTAGCTGTCTTGACCTCTCTAAACTCTATTTCAGTCTCTCAATTGCAATAAAACCACCAGGTTCTGTTTTAGCTTTCTCTCCCTGTTCGGGGGCCCAGGAACTGCTTCCCTGCAAGGCTCATTTGTTTCCTTCTTCAGAGTCCTGAACTACCTGTTGTCTAACATCTGAGAATAGCTGTTTCACACATTATATCCAGTCTTCTAGTTGTTCACAGAAGGAAGACAATTCCCATAGCCATTACCTCTTCATGGGCAGAAGCAGTACTGTACACGTTTGAGATTTTAATAAAATGAAGTCAACATTCACAACATCAGATCTCAGTGTTTGTAAATTTCCTGTTGAGACTGTCTCACCCTCATGTGTTCCCTCTCATATTTACCAAATAAATATGTCCCTTGAGCGCTTTGCCTGCCCTCCTGAACTTCGCCCTCTCACTCTTCAGGGTATAGTCCATTTTACAACTTTCTATTCCTTTTAAACTTAAACTTTCTTCTACTGCTTTTAAACCTGTTCTTTCTGTCTGTTTAGTCTTTGCCTGTGTTATTTGTAAAAGACTCTGTATGTTGACAAGGGCAGTGAACCTTCTGAAGCTACTGAGTCTCACCACCATTAGAAGCAACATTATCTATGACCTTGTCAAATAAAGAAAAAGCCAGTGAAAATGTCCAAAGATTGCCTGAATCTATCTGACCTAGGACAGGCTAACAAAGTAATCTAAATAGCATAAGATGACCCTGAAGCTATTCAAAGAATACTTCTGATTCTGCGTGAGTATGTGATATAAAGAAGATGCTTATTCATGGGAAAAGGAGCTAACGTTTGTTGAATGCCTGCTCAATGCCAAACATTACACCACGGGTTAGCAAACTTTTTCTGTTAAGGGTCAAAGAGTAGATATTTTAGGCTTTGTGGGCCGTGTAGCTTTGTTGCAATTAAACATCCCTGCCACTGGTTACAGTGTAAAAGCAGCTGTATACAATACAAAAGCAAATGGTGTAACTGTGCTTCAATAAAATATTATTTACATTCATCTTGGTGTTGAATTTTTGGATCTGACTCTAAATGCAAAAATAAAGAGTGGGACTACAGCAAACTAAAAAGTTTCCCCATAACAAAGGAAACCATCAACAAAATGAAAAGGGAATCTACTGAATGGAAGAAAATATGTGCAAATCACATATCCAATAAGGAGTCAACATCAAAGATATAGTAAGAACTCAAACAACTCAACAGCAAAAAAACAGACAAACATAAAAAGCAATATTTGACTAAAAAATGGGCAGAGGATCCAAACAGACATTTTTCTAAAGAAGATCTACAGATAAACAACAGGCAAATAAAAAGCTATTCAACAACATTAATCCTCTGGGAAATGCAATTCAAAACCACAAGGAGATATCACTTTACATTGTGTTACAATGGCGATTATCAAAAAGGCAAAAAATACCAAGTGCTGGTAAGGATATGGTGAAAAGGAACCCTTGTACACTACTGGTACAGCCACGACATAACAGAGGGTCTGTGAAAAATAAAAACAGAACGACTACACGGTCCAGCTCTTTCACTCCTGGGTACTTACCCAAAGAAAACAAAAACAGTTCAAAAAAGACATATGATGCTCGGGGCTGGTGCAGCGAGATTTCCCGGGGGGAGGGAGGAGGGAGGGGGGTTCTGGAGGGGAAGCATATGTAAACCCATGGTGATATCATGTCATTGTATGGCAAAAACAATAAAAAAATAAATAAAGTCATTAATATAGAACCACAAAAAAAAAAGACATATGCAACCTTACACTCATTGTGGCATTATTTACAGTAGCCAAAACATGGAAGTAATATAACTGCCCATCAGTTGGTGACTAGATAAAGAAGATGTGTGTGTGTGTGTGTGTGTGTGTGTGTGTGTCTAATACTATTGAGCCATAAAAAAGAAGAAGATATGGCCATTTGTGACAAGATGAAACAGATCTTAAGAGTATTATTCTAAGAGAAACAGACAGAGAAAGACAAATAGCATGGCTTCACTTATACGTGAAATCTAAAAAAAAAAAAAAAAAAAGGAACAAACAAAACAAAATGCATAGATACAGAGAACAGTCTTCTGGTTACCTGAGGGAAAGAAGTTTGGAGGGTGGAGGGGGAAATGGGTGAAGGGGGGGTCAATTTTATGGTAATGGATGGTAACAAGACATTGTGGAGATCACTTTGTAGTGTATACCGATATCAAGTTACACTGTATATCCAAACTAATAAAATATTTTATACTAATTTTGGGGCTTCCCTGGTGGCTCAGATAGTAAAAGATCTGCTTACGATGCAAGAAAAACAGAGAGTAGGATTTGGGCTGAATTGCTAAATACTGCATTATATAATATTGTAAGCTTTACATATTAGGTAAAACCATACGGAATGGCTAATATTCAACCATCTTGTACTTTAAAAATGGCAATTTCACACAGTTCAAACCATTATGTTAATCCATTTAATCTTTACAACAGACTTTCAAGGGTGTTAACATCATCTTCATTTTGCAGATGAGGAAAATGAAGGTCATACAATAAACAACTTCCAAGTGACAGCAATGCAGGGATGTGATGAACTTGGACTAGTCTGCTTGTTGCTCTCACACACACATGCAAGCACACAATTAAACACATGCTAATATAAATTCTCTTGGTATAGTGGCTCCTCACCTCCTAAATCTGCTAGTCTACCTACCAAGAAATATTGAGTTTTGATCATTTTTATTAGAAATAAAATAAACCTGATTCTCAGTTTATAAAGTCACTATATCACACCAATTCATCGTTGAGTTGTTTATTGTCATAGATGTCAACTTGGTGGAGCTCTGAACAACTCAGATGAGTGAATGTATAAAACACTATGTTAACAAAAAAAAACACTACACTTTATCCTGCAGCACGTACAAAAATGAGAAAGACAGTTCTTACTCTCAATTTTTAGAATTTACATAAGCAAGGAACACAGGATACAAATTAAAATGTAGTTTAGACTTGTTTAATTTAACTTAAGGGGTATTTGGTTTTTTTCTGGGGAGCCATTTTTTTACCACACCATCTGCTAGAGAAATTAGCTGTTTCCTTTTCTATGATTCTATGTTTTGTATTTACATAAACTTCAATCATCACTGTTTATATATCTGTCTCACACTATACTTTGCAAACCCTGAGGAATAGGACTTCATCCTTGTAACTTTAAGGTCCAGTTTGTTTACTGGTGTAAAAGAGTTTTTTCACGAATGTCAAATGAATGAATAGATACATGGATAAAAAAAGAGTAATAGCCAAAGGTTAACCATGTATTAGACATTATCTAGTACAGACCACTTCAATCTTCAAAATAAATAAAGAAGTAACTATATTTATAACTACTGGCTCTTACTTTTTACATAACTCTAGTAGGAGTATTATCTATGTTTATGGTTATAGAGACTGAAACTCAAAGAGGTTAATCCAGTTATTTGCAGTTACTCAGATAAGTAATGGAGCCAGGTGGGGGGGAATGAAGGATGAAAAAAACAAAAATAAGGAAAAATAAAAATAATTTAAATGGAAAAACAAATAGAAACTAATTTCTAAGATGCTTGGAGAAGGTAGCATGGGATACAGTCAAAGTTTCTGAAGGAAAGGTCTTGAAGAAAAGGAATAATTGTTGCAGATATTCTGGGTAGAAGTAATAGTATGATTAAATACAGGTGTAGAGAATCAAGTATATCAGAAAAACAGCAAAATGGATATTTAGCTAAAGTGGAGATATATGTGGTATCATATTCAATCATTTATTCAAGAAACATTTATTGAGCAATTTCTCTAGGCTTGTAAGGGAAAATAAACCCAGAAGGGAAGTTTCACACTAAAGAATGAAGGGTGTGAATGACAGCATAAAAATCTGTACAAGTCAGCACATACTTGCCATCGAAGATAAATAAGTAAGGCTGATAGTGTGGTAGGTATGTGGTAATAGGGAGAGTCTGTACTGGGACAGCAGCTGCTATACAGTGGAGGGTGAGGATCCAGTATAAGGTGAATGTTTGTAATTTGACACATGCCACAAACAAATCATCAGGAAGAAGTTACAGGAGAAAATGGCCTCCATCAGGAGGATGAAAGTAGATGGCATTCCCTCATTCACAAATTCTTTTTAATAATAATAAAAAAAAGGAGTAAGTCATGTGTGTGACTTCTGTTTTATTGTTATTTCACAGAAAAGCCACTAGATTTATTCTGTTTATAAATGACCTCATTTTCAATGTGAAAATATTTAATATTTAATAAGTAGTTTTCTGACTCCTAACATATACCTAAAGACCTCCGGTCCTAGAATTCCTAATTTCTCAAATTCTGATTTAACACTGCTTAGCCAATGATGAAACTACAGATGATTACTATTAAAAAAAAAGAGGAGGGGAGCACAACAAAAAGTATTAAAAACTGAAGGATTTTTCTTTCTTTGTATAACTATTACTAAAACCTGGAATTTTAAAAACTACATATATTCAAATTGCATTATAATGTGCCTTGACATAATTCATAGAGTTAAAATCATTTCTACTCTCTGGAAATCAAGAGATGTCCCTGCTAAAGTGTAAAACGAGATTTTGCCTACTTGCAATTCCTTGTTCTCACATCTGAACTGTCACAGCATGAAAACATTCCCCTACTGGTGAAGCTTTAGATACCTATTTCCCTGGTGAAAGACCGCAAAAGGAACTAAAAGAGTTATTGACAATTCATACAGTATCTCATGCCCCATTAGAGTACAACTAAACGCAAGGAAAATATTTTAACTCTGAAGGGAAATGCAGCAACAATGCTTTAAATGATTGTTAACTTCACTGAGTATTGTTGGAAATGTCAAAAGACTGTAGTCTATCACGTCTGTAAGAGACTCAAGATTATACAAGGATCTAATTATAAAGAGTCTCTTTCTTTGTCCTGTTTGTTAAGTCAAATGTTAATGAGAAGTACACTGAAGAAAACACTTTTTGTGTTACTGCAAAGTATTTCTCCTGGAACATAAAAATGTAAACCAAGAAATACTTTAATACAGTCCTTCACTAGTATCCTTTAAAAAATAGCTTTCCTGAGATATAATTTACATTCCATAAAATTTATTTTTTGAAATGTTTAATTCTATGATCTTTAGTAAATTTACAGAGTTGTACAGTCATCATCACAATCTAATTTTAGAACATTTCCATCATCCCAAACTATTAATTTCTTGATCTAAGATATTTCCATTAATTCACAGAAGCCACTGGTATCTAAAACTATTATATATTCAAAGCCACAAAAATTACTGCAACTGAGCAGGAAAAGTATAAACTAATCTCACCTTTAATGACCTTTATAACCAATCCTCTACTCTGGCATTGGGAAGAAAATGTTCAGGTGCTTTCTCTGAAAGTTAAACCATCCTAAATATTCAGTTATGGCACACTGTCTTGGAAAGAAATTAATTATATTTTTGTTGGTAACACATTTCAGGCTGTTTACACAGCTGACATTTCTCAGCTGCACCCAATTCATGCCCTAAGCTGTGAGGACGATCTTATTTTGTAGCAGATGCCTCCACTTGAATGATTTAAATAAGTATAAAAACACCATTGCCTGCAACGATATAGATTACAGGCACCGGCTTTATGAGTTTTTTATAGTCCTAATGAAAGGAAGGTTGCATGACATTTCTTTGGCTAGGATCTCCTTAAAAGACTACAATTATAAGCATTTTTTGCCAAGATTCAAGCACTGGAGCTAGTGGATCTGCTATGGCACCGATTAAAAGCAGCCTGGCCTTAAACATCTTTGTTGTATCAAATCATGCAGATCAAGGCAACATCCTGCCAATGTGGCAACATATGCTCTGGGGAGGTATAGGCAGGCATCACTTCACGGGTTCTGGGACAAGGTGCAAATATGAAAAATGAGGCAAAAAGAATCAGGCTTCTTAATGGAGATTCCCTTTTTACTGGGATTTCTAATATGAGGTAGAAGCCTAGATAGGAAAAGAATGAACCAGTGGCAAAAGGCAGTAAAAATCTGCCTACCAAAGTGGGAGATCCAGGGCAGGCAACGAAGCCTATGCTCCACAACTATTGAGCCCACACACTTTAGAGGCCATGCTCTGCAACAAGAGAAGCCTCTACAATGAGAAGCCGCAGAACCACAACTAGAGAGTAGCCCCTGCTCATCACAACTAGAGAAAGCCAGTGCACAGCAACAAAGACCCAGCATAGCCAAAAATAATATAAATAAATAAAATTAAAATATATTAAATACTATGTTACAGAGGAATATATTGCATTTCACTGATTTGCCTATCACTCTTGGAACTTGCTCTGATAAGCCCATTTCAGCTTGGTATCCATAAAGATGGGGCCCATGAGCAACTGACTTTTCCAACCCTATTAAGTCCCACATTTCTGGACTTTGTTATCTTAAACCAGACAATTATTTTTGTTTTAAACTTACAGAAATTTTCAAATGTATACAAAACTTGTGAGTATAGTATAAAAAAATCAAATATACACATTAACTATCTTCAACAGTGATCAGTTTGAATTTAGGAATATCTCCACTCACTTTTTCAACACAAGAGGTTATTTTGAAGCAAATCTCAGGTACCATTTCATTTATGTAAACCAGTCAATTCTTGCCCGTGATCACTCTTTGAGTTATGTTAATATAAAGTTACAATACTGACTCTCATTTATTGCCTACTATGTTCACTGGAAGGACTGTTGTTGAAGCTGAAACTCCAATACTTTCACTACCTCATGTGAGGAGTTGACTCATTGGAAAAGACCCCGGTGCTGCAAAGGATTGGGGACAGGAGGAGAAGGGGACAACAGAGGATGAGATGGCTAGATGGCATCACCAACTCGATGGACATGAGTTTGGGTAGACTCCAGGGGTTGGTGATGTTCAGGGAGGCCTAGCATGCTGCGATTCATGGGGTCGCAAAGAGTCGGATACGACTGAGCAACTGAACTGAACTGAACTGATGAACAGAGTATCTGTATTATTGCTAATCCTTATTACAATGCTTTAAATAAGTGAGGTATCTGAAACTCGGTGACAGGCTCCATCTTAATAATTTTCTTCTATTAATGTTATAAACTGTAGCAGGTTATTAGACAATACTAAGAACATTTCTGATTTCTTCATATCTTCTCAGGTAAACAAAAAGCTATCATTTATATACTTAGTTTCTTAATTTTATAAAAATAAATGTTTCATATTTTCCATCAAATTTCTCAGTCTAACAGGAGAAAAACATACTAAAAACAACAATCACATTCTTACCACTTAGCTGTGGACAACCATCAATAATTATAATGACATACTATAATGTCAATGTCAAAATTAACAGTTTATAAATAAGTATAAGTGCCTATATGTAAATAATTTTTTTCTGAAGAGTTCACTTATAAAACAAGTTTGCTATTTTCTGGTTATTTTTGAAGTTTCATAATCCACAAAGCACTTTCCAAAGGCACACTGTTTAGATTATGGAATAATTAGAGTCAAGTGGCATCTACATAAACAAATTGTTTTAAAATGTTACTGTCTTCCACAAAGAATTCCTTTAGACTAAAGTATATGATGATGGTGCCAAGAGAGAAGTGGTAATTATTATTAGGACAAAATGTAATATTATTCTGACAAATGTATATTTAAAACGTAAGAAAACATAATTAAACTCCTAGCCATAATCATTATTTGGATACTTATTGTTGTAAGATGTTTATAAAATCTTAGCATCTTTTTACCCTATTTATTTTCAAAATAAGACTCACTTCAAAATTCTTGAAAGATTCTAAATTTTTCCTTAAAAAAACTGGTTAGAACAATCAAGATTGTGGATAAAAGTAGCCAAATGGCCTCCTCAAAGACAAAATTTACTCTCTTAGAAAAGACTAATTACTGGAAACAAGACAGAGATAGGAAAGGTTTCAAAATTTACAATAGGAAATAATTACGGGTAGATGTAATAATAATTAAAAATTACAGACTAGGTCTTTTCTTTCAGTTTTTTATAGCAGTGAAAATTATGAGTGTGTTTAATAATAGAGTACCATTGATATTAACTATAAAAATTAAGTTTTTAAAGTATAAGTCTAACTATGGGAAACGCAGTTATAAAATTAAATAAAATGATTAAATTGATTTTGAAGTATCTGTAATTCAGGAAAAATATTTTTGTGTTTGGGACACTTCATTAGAAATATCTGAATATTAGTATTTTTTTTCATCAAAGAAAACCAAGTCAAATCAAGCAGCATAAGGTTCCTGATACTGATATTGTAACATTATCAAGAGAACGCTGATATATTTGGCTTATGACACTAGTTCTGCAAGTGAATGCAAATGATTTATAAAAATTATTTCCATGAATTCAAAGCATTTGATTTCCACTTAATATCACTGCCAATTAGGCTGAAAGTGGCAAAAGAGAGAGGAGGATATAAAACTGACAATTCAACTGTCACTTACTGAGTCATCTGTGGCAGAACTTGGCCAGCCCTCCCATAACTGATGGCGAACAGGGATACTCGTGAGGTCATACACATTTCTCTTTACCTATAAAAAGAAATGAAACAATTAAAATAGGGTTTCCACATGACTTACAATAGCTGCTAGTCAATTTATGGGATACACTGTGTTTTCTCTGTTTTCTTTTAGATTTAAAACAAGAATTTGAAACTAGGAAAACACAAACCATAAAAAAATTTTATTAAAAAAAAACTAAACCAAATTTAAAAGCAGATTCTCAATGAAGGTTAAATGAAATAACAGTTCAAGCCATATTCTCCTACCTCACCCTGCTGATTATTTTTATAATCCTAGATGGCTTCAAGTTTCTTTTCAGTCAAAAAAGGGTAGTAGTTTCTTTCCCAACAAGGTGAAAGGAAAAACCTGGAGTTTCCTTCATTGTTTTATGTATATTTCAAGGATAAAATAACTTAATAATAAAGCTGCACAGGGTATATTTTTTTGAAATCACCCCAAATTAGAAACTATTTTAAGAAAATATTTATTAACTGAGGACTATCCATTAATATATTATTTAGGCCCTTCCCCCAAAGAAAGTATAGTACTGATAATTTTTATTTTAAATAAAAGTTGAAAAACTATTTCTTTCAACATTTAATATTATACTTTGAAACTACTCATTTATTTATAGCCATACCACACAGCTTGTGGGATCTTCTCCACCAGGGATCGAACCTGTAACCACAGCAATGAAAGCATGGAGTCTTAACCACTAGACTGCAGGGAATTCCCAATACTTTTAACTTTAAAGGAGAGGACACAAGTAATTATCAGAATGAAGTGTTGGAAGGTTAAACTCTTATTCAGTAATTATCATACCCTTTTTTAGCTTTTTTCTCTAGATAGGTTACAAAAATTATCTTTCATTCCGTATTTCCAAATAAATGATCAAATCATAAGAATGAACAGATCATTCATCTTAGCTAACTCTTCACGTAAGTTCCAGGATTAACATAGTGTAACAGTATTAGTTTCAGTATACTGAAACTAATTTTGAAATGCTGCACATAATACATTCTACAATATGATTTCCATGTGGAAAAGCAGCAGCATTCATTCATGTTTTTAAAATGCAGAAGCCTGAAGTATCACATTGTCCAATTACAGCATTTCTGTATCACATTACTGTTTATTATACATAAGCATATCTAAGTTACACTTCCAGTGAAATGGAGAAATATATTCACTGAGGAAAGAAAGAAACAAAACAAAACCTGGAACTCAATCTATTTTTATCTCTAACGTACACCTGTGAAAAAAAAAACTTAGTAAATGAGAACTGTGGAGCTTGGAGGCAAGGCTTGATCCCCACTCAATTCAAACAAACAGCTTTTTTCCCCAAGATTCTTAGCAATGGCCAGTCTACCATGCAGTATTTTGTTTATGGTCAGTCATATCAAGTTTGGAAATGTTTGTTAGTCATTATCAACCCAACAATTTAACCAAATGCAACTGGACTAACCTCTTATCACCTGCACCAGCTAAGACTATTCTGTCATGCTTAAACATTAGTGCTCTTAAGAGGAAAGGTGTTCCATAAAGCCGAAGTATTATTATTATTGTTTATTAATAAAAGAAAGGAAGAGGACACAAGATGGGAGTATGAGGAAACTTTAAGCCACAAGGCAAAAAATTCCTTTCTTAAAGTTAGTTTTAAATTATGTTGTTTAGAGACACCAAGGGTCAGCAGTTATTCTTGCAGGTGGAGGGGAAGGCAGGGCAAATATTTACATCTGTTGGTAAGGTGGCAAGGCTACCTCTGCACTGGAGAATATACACAAATACTATGAGTTGAATATATAAACGAATAACTCTGGAGTGGAATTCTTTAAATTCCGTCTTAATTCCAAAACATAACAATACCGCATTATGAAATAAACAGTATTTTTCTTCTTTCATTAACTCATCTGTAACTGCACTGAATGAATAACATTCCTTTGCTATTCTAAGCCTGAAAAGCATGTTCTGGCTATAGTGTTATGTTGGTATAAAGCACAACGCCAGACTGATGTGCTGAACAAAAGTGATCAAAGTTAGAGTAATGTTAGCCACTGCACAAGTATTTGGCTTCATTGTTCTCCCCAGAATGACATCTGTTAAGCAACTTGTCATAGAATAAACTGGTTAATGCAGAAAGAACTTGGCTGAGAGGGTACAACATAAAACATATTAGGCTAATGTTTGACTGTTTCAATGGAAAAGCTAAATTCACAGTGTATCTGAAATTAAGCCAAAAGAATCTTGTGTTAAACCATAATCACTAAACAATATACCTGAAAACAAATTAGTTTTTCAAAAACAATTTCATGTTTATCAGTGCTGAAACCATAGGCAGATTTTACCAGTATATGGAAGAAAGACAAGTGATAAGATAGCAAAGGTACAAAATGAGTGATGGTTTTATTAATAGAGATGAAAAAATTCTGTTGTCTTTATTGATGACTTTAATTAAATTTTCAGTGACAATCCTGCAGGAAAGAAAAAAATCAGAAATATATACAACTAAAAATTATTGTTTTAAAAAATTGGTATTCTAGGAAAGCTGAAGGACAAAATATATCTAATTATAAAATGATGCAGATGGGTTTAAGGTCATCATGAATCAAATGCAGGACACAGAGTTTTCTAGGAGAGAAAAGGATGAAGGAATGGAGGAAGGAGAGAGGAAACACTAAAGGCAAGGGGAGAAGTGAAGGGCGGGAGAGGCGGGAAGGTTGAGATTGATCTTAGAGATTTAAGAGCTCTTGAGAGAGGCAGAAAGAGCACACACACAGGCTAAGTTGCTGTAGCTGGCATGCTCAGCTGCCTTTACTGTGCCACTTCTGATGGAGTTTCATCTTTAGAGATTTGTGCTAAATTCCAGTTAAGGACAAGTGGCACTTCACAGGGTAACATTTCCTAAGGGCTCTTTTGTCTTACATACTTTCTTTGATCAGCATTGGCTCAAGATCATTCTGAATCTTCATAATCTTTTCAATTCTTGTTATGCATTAAGCTCTAAATCTATGAGATTTTAGGCTGCTAAACTACATAAATGTTTCAATTAGTTCTGAAAAAGTTTAATGAAAGCTTTGATTACCAGCTGAACATTAAAATTATGTTACAAACTACACTGTATTTGGATCAAAGGTTCTAGATTGACAACAGATTTTCCAGAGCTTATTTTCCAGATTTTCTAAAAGAACAATTTCATTTCTCTGCCTTCAGTTGTTTGTGACTAAGAAAAACATACTTGAATCAGATTATCCTGAAATAGTACAGAATTAATGCAGTATTAATTCATTTCCTTATTATTTGCTTTTCACTGTTAATAAACATCTATTTATATATAATAAATAATGTAAGCAATGATCTCCACTTCAAACTTCATATTTCCTCACTGTGGAAACTTCAATGATACATACGCAAAGCACTGGGAAAAAATATTACTTTATTATGACCTGTTCAATATAAAATTATAAAGACCTTCATCTCCCACAAAGCTTTGAGTTCCATACATTTTTAAACAGTTTTATACTTTGGTTAAATTTTATCAGAAATTCATAGAAAATAATTCTTAGAAAGTTCCTCTTCTAAAGGCTAGATTTTGAGATTGAGGTTTTAGATTAGCCTTAAATGAGCTGTTTGCAGCTATTCAAACTGCAAAATGTAAAAACTGGTAGATAACTCTGTCAGCTATATTTTATAGCAAAATGTTGTGAACTACACGTTGGATACACTACTGAAAAATATTTTAGGGAATTTTAAATTTCATTCAGGTATTACTCAAGGGAAAGAAGATTCTGATAATGTTATACACAAGTCACAAAATTTGAGTTACTGTGACATAATAAGAGACAGAAAACTAGATTTCTAGTCCCAGTTCTACCCAGCTGTTAATGTGGTGCAAACTGGTAGAAACTGAGACCTAGTTTATTCAATATTAGAAGAGAAAAAAACAAGCTCATTGCTAACTTTCTAAGCTCTAAAATTCTTTGATTTTTGGGAAATACTGGAGTTACTCCTAAGTACAGGAAAAGAAGAGCTAAGTATATTTAAGATATGCAAGTAAAGAGGGAAAGTTTAAAACCATTTAGGCTAGAAAATGAAAGAAAAATAGTTAAGAGTTAATAAATACAACACATCAAAAAGGAAAACTGCAAATAATTTCAGTTAAGAAATCCAGACATATAATAAACATCTTAAGTGAATTTTTTTTCCTTGAATAAAGAAAAGTCTTAGTTTTTGCTTCTAATTATACTAAAAAGTCTTAGTTTTTTTTTTAAAAAAGAAAAGACTCAATAATACTTTTCCCCCAGGAGATCTGATTTAAAAGTAAAGCTTACTGGTTTACTTACATACTGGTTTCCCAAATAATTATTTCATCAACCAAACAGGCTAAGTGTTGTCAGAATACTAAAAGCGGAGTGATACAACTTGTAAAGTTCTATTAATTTATTTCAACATTTAAAAAATTGTGAAATCTGGCCTATGAATTTTCACATATCAAGTAGTTTAAAATAGCAAAAAGAAACAGATACAAAATATTGAATTGCCACGGGCTTAGGACAGTTATCAGTTTGTTAGCACTTTAGTTTCTAGGTTTTCTGAATTAAGAATACCTTGACAAATTACAGCCCTTACAAAAAAGCACCCTGAAACTACATACATTTATCTCATTCTCTTATCAATCTTAGAAGAGAAAGGCCTTTGGGAATATTAGAACCTAAGCTTATTCAAATATTAAAAGTATCAAAACCTGAACTGCAAGTAATTCACACCATTAAATGATGTTCCAGTTGAGTTTGCTAAATAATAACTGCACCAAACAAATAAGTATCTGTGTGCGATTAAAACAAGACACACAGACTAGGCTTAGTTCCAGTTTCTTAGCAATCACTGGTGCTCAGAAAGGCTTATAATAGGAAACCAATCACTTCTGATCCAGACTGGGTTTTGAACATATACTTCATATCTAAGGACTTTTCTTTTCCTTTTTTTAACATACTATACACTCGATGCAGTTGCACATGGATCTGTTTTACTATGATGCAAGTTAAAATCCTCCTAAAAATACTTCTTGAACAAAAACACTTGAAACCGGATGGTGCAAGGGGAATGAGAAGGTGGCATCAGTAATCAAATGTTAATTAGCAAGCTTTTCTCCCCTCTTCCCTCAGGGCTGGCCTGTGTTGGAGAATTCAAATCAGAAATCAATGCTCCAAGTGTTTAACTATTACTTCTTCTCATTAACTATTTAAGAGACTCAGCAATTCTTTCCTCATAAAAAAAAGTAACTCGAGACATTTCTTTTTTTCAAATACCATCTTTCCAGAAAACAATGAAGATGTTGTTTGAAGAAAACTATAAAATTGGTGGCTTTCAATCAGGCTTTGGACTGCAATCTGTTCTATTAAAACATTTTCTTGGCTGTAACTGAATTCTTCATTCCAACAACTGTAACTAAGTTTTGCTTTGTAACATACTTTAAAAACTTATTTCACCTCTTACTTGTCTGTAAAGAAATCTGACAACTGGCATCTTAAGCAATTACTGGGAATGATGACAACAGAGCTAATCAAATACGGAAACTTGTTTTGAATGCATATAGTTAGATGGATTTTATCCACCCTGATAAACCATTATGGATAAGATTCAACACTTTCAACATGGTTATATTCATAATATCCTATTCTAAAAGTCTGGTGTGGGTGAAAATGATATAAAAATTGCAGTGGTAGATCATAAAGTAAATGAACTAATGGTCATAAAGTTATTAACATTAATTCATATATTTATCATTTTTCTGCATTTGTGACTCTCAATGTGTGGTACCTGATACTAATACAGTATTAGTACCACCTGGGAACCATTAGAAATGAAAGTTAAGGGAATCCACCCAAGGCCTAGTACACTGGAAATGCTAGGACCCTAAAGTATTTGTTCCAACAAGCACTCTAGGTAACTCTTACAAAAATTTGAGAGTTACAGGCTCTTCTAGATGGCCATGCCTTTCTAATTTACTGATTCTAGAGTTCTTTGAACTCCTGCCTGAGGTAGCTAGTTCTTTTGAGAATGAACATGATTAATGATTTGTTATAGAAATTCTAGAAATGCTATCATTTTTACGATGATAAAGTAATTATTTTTAGTCTAAGAAAGTAATGAGAGATGGTACTACATCACTACAGACTCCACAGCACTGAAATAATTGATAAATAGTAATCTTCATCACTGAAAATCTGTGTTAATCTTCTTCTGCCTTAAGTGTTATTGCATTTTGGCTATAAGACATATTTGGGCATTGCAACAAAACTGCAAATCCATAATAAATGTTCTATTGGTCATACTAAATAAACTCGGAAGGCACCTGTACCTGTCAGTTGAATGGAGGAAATGCCCCTGGACACCAGAGAACTGTTTGAAGCAAAAGAAAGACTAAAACAGTTTCTGGTTTGTTTTTTTGGTCTCTCTCATAGGCAAGCTGAAATAAGACCCACAGGAAAAACAGTGGGAGGTTAACCTCATATCAGTCAGTAAAGACCTTATCCTAGAAGGCAGTATTTCCTCTCTGTACCTTATGGAAACAGTGAAAGAGCGAAATCTTTCCAACAATGGCCTAATAGATACCAGAGAGGTGAATGTTTTTATTGTCCTCAATGAATAAAACATCAGTCACTCATTAAATGCTCTTAAAATTTCTCCTTTTAAAATGAAGTAAATTAATTTAAAAATTCTTCCATGAAGAAAAACACTAAGTAAAAAGTCAATCTTAGAAGTAATGGAGTAATTATAAGAACATTTTAAGGAGTCCTACTTTAATCTTAAAATGTTTCTGTAAAGTTCAATTTTATGTACAACTTTAAAAATTGGTCACATAAACCACGAAATACTTGTATATCAGGAACACTTTGATTTTTAAGCCTGAACTTTAGCAGACAAACCATTTGCTATGTCAGAAGCACTATACAAGTTAATGTTTAAGGACATAATCATACATGTAAGCCAAATATTTACAAAGATATTCACTGCGGTCTGTTTACTATTACACACACACATACACACAATTGGCACAAATTTAATATCTGATAATGAGACAGTTATATAAATAAATACCATGCAGCCATTAAAATGATGATGTAGAACTGGGGTCGGCAAAGTGCAGCCTATGGGCCAAATTCAGCCTGCTGTTTGTTTCTGTAAATGAAGTTGTATTGGAACACCAATACCTCCATTTGTTTACATACTGTCTGTGGATGCTTTTGGCACTACCATGAGGGCAGACTTAGTAGATGCAACAGAGATCACATCTTCTGCAGTGCCTGAAATATTTATTATCTAGCCCTTTGTAGAAAAAGTTTACTGACCCTACCTAGAAGAATATTTAAAAACATATAAAGTTGTTACATATTAGAGATAAACCAAGTTACAAAATTATGCCCATTTCTGTTTATTAAGCTATACATATATAAGCTATACATTTTCACGGAAGTGAAAAGTGAAAGTGTTAGTTGCTCACTCGGACTCTTTGCGACCCCATTAACTGTAGCCCCCCAGGCTCCTCTCTCCATGGAATTCTCCAGGTAAGAATACTGGAGTGGGTTGCCATTTCCTTCTCCAGGGGATCATCTCTCACCAGGGATCAAATCTGTATCTCCTATATTGGCAGGAAGATTCTTTACTGCTGAGCCACCAGGGAAGCCCACCTGACACACGATTGTAACGTGTAAGAATTTTCTGTTAAGACCATTTACACTTACTCTGAATGGTCAGCATTATACAGTAACAAAAGTGATCAACCAAGGTTACTCTCTCTCATAACTGAGCCTTTTCATACCTGTTGTGCTGTAACAGGCAAAGAAGAACAGTTATAGGCTGTCAATTTTGTATTCTAAGTGCTGCAGAGGAAGGACAACTACAAGATATGTGACTTATTGTTTCAGTGACTGAACGCTGCCTTCACATTAAGAGGGCAGTTCCTGGTGTCACACACAACTGGGAAAGAAATAGCAAGATAAAACATATTCAAGGAAAATAATTCAAGGTAAAAGAAGAAGAATGCTTAAAACAGTAAAATAAACTTTATCATGTGAGGGCTGGCAAAGACTTCCTTGTATAAACTTTTGCTGAATGCCTTTGAAGTTTCTACCTAACACTAATGTTAAGAGTTTTGTCTGGAATAAAAATATAGGAAGACTGCTACTTCTACTTTGTCTATATACAGTAAGAAAATCAATTATGTCCTATCTGGTTATTCCAGTTTTTCCTTCTCTCAGCAACTGGGCACTGTTGCCAATCCCTCTTCTGTGCTTTGGATCTGGACAAATGAAACCCTGATCAGATATTTTTTTGCAACCTCATTAAGTTCTAAAATGAAATTGCATCTATAGGGAAGACGATATAGGGCAATGTTATTAATCTATTCTGCCAATTTGTTTTTCACAGAACTGTATTTTCTTTTAAATTTTACAGATAGATTAAACTACTTGCCTTGCAAATGTCATTCATTTAGTTAATGCTTAAGTCAGGATGATAATGCAAATTTAGAAATATCTTTTTAATCTATTTCTTGTTAAGAATTTTCCCCCCCTTTAAAGAACCAATGCCTCTATAGAAACTTCAAACTTTTTCAGATGCTGGCAATCTTACTGTTTTGGTGAAGACTCATCTTTATATTTTGATAAAGACTGTGTGTATCCTCCCCCACTCTGGTAGCACCAACAATGATGTTTAGACATAATGTTTATGTTTGCTTTGCTGCTTTCTGTTGCCTATCCAGGACTTTGCCTTTCTCTGAGATGCTGAAAAAAGTGGTGGGAACTATCAGCAATGGAACCTCAGTCTATAATCAGGTCTCTTATAATTTTATCTTTTCTTGTTAACAAAAAAATTCAAAAAACAAAGACAACAAAGGGACTTAGTGTTGGGGTCTGCCATGAATACTAAAGTGCCTGGGGGTGTGGCTCATCAAGGGAAAATAAACCATTCAAGTCACCCACATCAAGGAGAAAGTTTGGGAACAACTAGGCCAGTGTTTGCATTTGGGGCCCTGGAGTCAGGAGACTTACATTTCCCTTCCCTCTGGTTAACCAAGGCACCAGAGACAACCTATTTAACCTCTTCTTTTGGAATATTAAGCAATCACCAAAGAACAGCTCTATGAAATATTTTAAAATGTGTCTAGTCAGGTTTTCTGATTTTAACTTGCTATTTTCCAAGATCAGCGTAATGTTGGCATTACTTTCTCTGAGAGAAATGTGGGTGGAAGGGCAGGAAGTATATCTTAAGGAAAGTAGCTGCCTTGGCCAAGAGCAAAGTTACAATAAGAGCATAGCCACCAAAATCACAAACCTAGTTAATTTTAGATGAATAAGGAAGAGTTAGAAACTGGTTCCAAATAACAATTTAATTAAACCTTTCAAAGTGAATTGACATCATGAATGAAAAATCTAATACAGTACAATAAACTTGAAGGATTGATGATGCCAATGCTCAGATGCTCCATACAACTGGCTTTTAATTAAGGCACTTAAAAATCGCACCCCAACGATTTCACTGTTAGGACTGACTCTGAAATGTAAATGTAATTACTTTATAAAAAATAAAGCAGGGATACCTTAGCATCATCTCTTAATGTAGTAAGATCAGAAAATCTTTAATCACATGATTTATTAAATAAACAGGCATTCTAAACAAACAGCCTGAAGTCTCCCATTAAAAAAAAAAATTTACTCCTATTTATTCATTAACAAAGCTATTGCTTAGCTCATCCCTGCCATAACCTACTCTATTCAAAACCATATGGGAAAGGACATTAAAAAACCGCCACAAACCATGGACTTCTGGTATTAGTGCTACACATTGCATACCCCCATTCATTATTCTACCTCCCCTGTTTAATCTATCATTAAGATTCAGTGACCCTACACTAAATTTAAAGCAGATCCTTCCTTCCTCCCATGCCTAAATTCACATACTTTTCTAGTTGGGGATGCCCTCAAGTATTAACAACTCTACGGGGTTTCTCTAATCTCAGCTCTGAACTATGTCATGCTATAGAACCAAGAAATTGCTGTTTTACGTCTCTAACTATGAAGACTTCCATAAAAAAGGACCATATAATTTACTTAATAAGATAAAGAGAGAAAAATCACCATTTAATAAGTATTTTTTTTCATTGAATATAGTAGAAAAGGCACATGGAGACATTATTATACAATGTATTGTCTTAAAAGTGAATAATACTTCAACTGTATTCATCACAGAATTTAGAGTTTTAAATAATGATGAAAATGCCAGGTATTGGCTATCTTAATAAATGGAAAAAGAATATCACTTTAATATGTAAACCCATGGCGATATCATGTCATTGTATGGCAAAACTAATTAAAAAAAGAAAGAAAGAAAATCACAGAATACAAAAATAAATAAATATATAGTTGATAAAATAATCATTTTGGGGGCAAAGATATTTCAAGAAATTAAGCGAGATAGTATTTCTAGGACATATTCAATTTCATTTTCAAATTACAAACAAAATATCTAACATACAATGTGGCAAAACAAGGGATAAGGAATTGTGTACATGATAGCCTACCAGCTGCTAGCAGAACTTTCTGTGATGACAGAAATGTTCTGTATCTGTCCTATCCAGTAGGGTGGCCACTAGCCCCATGTGGCTACTAAGCACTTAAAACACACCTAGTGTGACTAAGAAATATGACTTCAAATTTCATTCCACTTTAATTAAATTTCCATATGTGGCTAGTAGCTACCCTACTGGACAGTGGATTAAGAAAGTAGAGAATATAGACCCACACAAAAATACACCATTGACGTTTACTATACTATATATAGGGCTTCCCTGGTAGCTCAGTGGCAAAGAATCCATCTGCCGATGCAGGAGACGTGGTTTTGATTCCTGGGTCAGGAAGATTCCCTGGAGAAGGAAATGGCAACTCACTTCAGTATTCTTGCCTGGGGAATCCCATGGACAGAGGAGCCTGGCAGGCTACAGTCTATAGGGTCACTTAGCAACTAAACAACAACATACTTTATAGACAATGTATGCTATATATTTAAACATGCTTTAACACATTATTTCTTTACAGTCTTTTCGGCATAAAGGTAGAAACATTGTGCTAAACTAATTTTTCACTTATTCTTTCATTATTTTTAATAGGAACTATATGCATTAGTACCACAAAATTGAAAGAGTAATGATAGAATACATGTAATCGTAACTTGAAAAAAAGAGCAATAATAAAATACATAATAATTAAATATCAAAGTCAGTAAAAATACTCTGTAGTTAAAGAAATGTTTACAACTCACACAATTGCCACATTATATTGGTTTAATTATTCATCAGTTCATGCATGCATTTACAAAATGGTTACCAGGGAAAAACTACAATGATGTAGATGTTACTAAAATAATTCATGTTAACTGTGCATCTGGCAGTTTTTTTTTATTTAAGTGAGTGATGATTCAAACTTAATCATTCTTTTGGGAGGAATTCATAGGAGCAGAGCGGGAAAGATAGGTGCAATGGATGCCATAACAGTACCAGTCTCACACTCTGTCCCTTATTGACTCAGTAAGTTCTTACCAGCATCTGTCACTTAACAAAGTGGTGGACAGACAAGATGCAGACTTCCACACTCCCTTAAGGAACCAAATCTAGTTGGGAAGAAAATGTGTAAATAGTTATGTACAACACAAATACACTTGTTACAGGATTTTTATTTTAAAGATAAGATTTTTATTTTAAAAGTGAATAACTGAACATAAGAGTGAAAAATTACAGATGGAACTGAGAGTTAAGATATACACATAAAACTCTTGCCTCCTTACAAAAAGCACTTCATTCCTTATATTAAGTGCTAAAAATTAGGGTGTCAGTAAAAAACATTTTAAAAGAAATACATAATCTACTGCTAACAAAGTGCTAGGAGAATCTCTCACTGGACGTATAAGCAATAGATAAACATGTGCTAGTTTAACAAGTACATTCACTGAGTGCTAATAATTCATGAGCATTCATTTAGTTTGCTACCTAGTCAACAAATATTTATTGAGTGTCTACTAAGAGGAAGGCACTATTTTGTAGTGGTTACTGAGAAAACAAAGTCTCTGCCTTCATGGAGCTTACATTCATTCTATTTAGTAGGTGTATGATGAAGGGAGTGGTAAGAAAGGAGAGAGATAGAAATATGAATATATAAACAAGATAATTTCAGAATTAGGTAAGTTCTATGAAGAATGATATTAGACTCCTTCCAGTCATTCTCTATTTCTTGGATGGGCTGAATCCTGAATGAGAAGGTACAAATTCCAGAAAGAATGTTCCAGGCAGAGAAAACATGAAATGTAAAGATTCTGTGAGATGTTTTACATATATATCTCTCTCTTACTATCATTTTCAATGAAGCTTTTATTTATTTTCTTTACAGAAAATGCAACAGAAGGTAATAACTCTTCAGGTAAGAAGCAGAAGCAAAACTCAAAAGGAAAATTATAGGACACTGAGGCACTTTTTCTTTTTTAACTATTTATGGTATTTTCCTCCAAAACTAAAACTAGAAAAGTTTTCTAGTATATCATTACTCCACCCCCATTCCTTACCAAAGAAATGTTAACCACACTTTTCACTTACTTGGCTAACCCTTCCTTCAGAGATCTGGGACATGTTCAACTAAATAAACATAAATCCAAAATTATTTTCAGGTATAAATTAATAAAGTTTATTATATTAATACTAAATCAAAGGGATATTTCAGAGTTTTGATCAAAGATTCCTTGTCTTCAAACACAGTTGGGTGTTGTTTGCATGTTTTGCTTAGGTGGAAAAGATATTGCCATGCATTCCAAAATAAATGGCAAGTGCATTTGATCATATTTTATTTTTGTCATGTTTCAGTGCACTACACCAGTAGTGAATAAATTTGAGGATGTCTAGTTTTGAAAATGTGGCAGTCTAGTAATCACATCCAACGAAAGCCAGTTATTTCAGAGCATCATTCTCTGACCATCTTCAAAATTACCATTACGTCCTCATGCTATCTATTGAAAAAGGTGATGGGAATAGTTGTTGTTAAAGCACAGCTAGATCCTCATCATTTGGGCATGAATGTAGATCAAGTAAACCTTAAAGTAGATCAAGTAAACCTTCTATACTTGTTTATGCTTAAGGTTCTTTTAATCATTCATTCATTCAACAAACATTTGTGGAGCTCTTTCTAAGTTATGAACAGGCTCCCCTGATGGCTTGGACAGTAAAGAATCTGCTCGCAATGCAGGATATCTGGGTCTGAACCCTGGGTTGGGAAGAGTCCCCTGGAAAAGGAAATGGCAACCCACTACAATATTCTTGCCTGGAAAATCCCATGTACAGAAGAGCCTGGCAGGCTACAGTCCATGGGGTCACAAATACTCAGACCTGACTGAGCAACTAACAAAGTTACAAACTCTCTGTCACTAGAGCAGCTTTCTCAAACACAAGTATCTAGAAAAGCAGACAGAAGACGAGTGAAATGTGATGGGCAAAGGGCATTCAGCTTTAGTTCTGAGGAAGCAATATTCCGGTGTTGAGGACTATGGCAAACCAGACAGCATGCCTCTTGAAGGAGGCAGCTCTACTCCAGGACAACTCATTACTGCCATGGAAACTGTGGCATTCAGCATTGCTGAATTTTCTGATTCTTTGAGAGAAGCCAGAAGCCAGGAATCCTATAATGTTTTGCTTTATCTTTAAATGTGAAGCTTTTAAACTTATAAATGTGAAGCTTTTAAACTTATAAATGTGAAGCTTTTAAACTTATAAATGTTGGCAACCAGTTCAAATTTAAAACACTCTGGGACAAAAACGGGTAGCTGAACAAAACAGATGTATTTAGTAGTTGGCAGTTGTAAACTCTGCAGGAGAGATATGAAGATAGAGGTGATACTCTTGCCTTTAAGAAAGTCACAGCCCAATGAATATCTGTCACATTCAGAAACAAACACTCATGGAACAATGTGAAAATTATAAAGGTGAAGATATCAATAAAGTATTAGGAGGGTAGAGAAGAGACAACTGTAACAACTGCAACTATCATTTATTGAGTGCCAAGGCAATGATTACCCATTTTGCATGTGTTACTACGTTTCATCCTCACATCAACCCTGTGTATACAGAAATTACTTTATTAAAGTGGCAAATCTAGATTTGAACTCCATTCTTTCCAACTGTAAATATCTGGTTTTTTTTTAAAATTTTTTTTATTTATTATTTTTTTTTAAATTGTTTTTGCCATACATTGTCATGATATCACCATGGGTTTACATATGCTTCCCCTCCGGAACCCCCCCTCCCTCTTCCCTCCCCCCCCCCCGGGAAATCTCGCTGCACCAGCCCCGAGCATCAGTCCTGGGCTGGCGATTGACTAGACATATGAAAATTAACATGCTTCAATGCCCTTCTCCCATATCATCCCACCCTTACACTCATCCACAAAGTCCACAAGTCTATTCTATACATCTGCGTTCCTTTTGCTGTCTCGTATGTTGGGTTCTCGTTACCGTCTTTCTAAATTCCATATATATGCGTTAATATACTATATTGTTGTTTTTGCTTCTGGCTTACTTCACTCTGGATAATGGGCTCCAGTTTCGTCCATCTGAGTAGAATTGCTTCAAATGAATTTTTTTTTTTCA
>ML663016.1:3959003-4022820 GCA_007570785.1 Antilocapra americana
AAGCTTTTAATTTTAATTAGGTCCCATTTGTTTATTCGTGTTTTTATTTCCAATATTCTGGGAGGTGGGTCATGGAGTATCCCGCTTTGGGTTATGGCAGAGAGTGTTGCCATAACCTAAATATCTGTTTTTGTCCTACCATATTACACTGGTACCCACTGCTCTAAATAAAACTCTTAGTTTCTAAAGATCAACTACATGAATATGTGAAAATGAAACAAATTACTTTTTCACTCATTCTACCTCATTTCAGAAAAAAAGAGAAATCTTTTTTCTTTTCAATTTAATAATCACACTGGAAGATACTTATAAAATGCATTCTTTAAGATGTAATTTTTAGACAATAACATTTGAGTTGTAATATATTTTCATCAATAAGTTTTATTGAAAATGCTGAGATTCAAGTGTTTGAAGAATTATATGTACTCAATATGCAATAAAATTTATGAATTTATTTATTTAGCAGATATTCAAATAGTACTTACAGGCACTAATCTAAGAATGTTGTAAATGTTAACTATTTTCATGATTTTTCTTCTATAAACCATTTTACTAAAGTATGATTAAAATATAAAAAGTTATACATATTTAATATACACAACTTGATGAATTAAACCTGTGAAACTATCACCAGGATTTACACCATAAACCCATCCATCACCTCCAAAAGTTTCCTCCCACCCTCTTTATCATTATAATTACCGTTATTTTCCAACAAAAACACTTAACATAAGATCCACCTTCTTAGCAAAATTTAAGTATATAATACAGTACTGTTAAATACAGACACTGTGTTTTACTGTAGATCTCTAGGATTTATATATTTTATATAACTTAAACTTTATATCCTTTCACTAATACCTTCCCATTTCCTTTCCTCCAACATCTAGCAACCACCATTCTATTTTCTGCTTCTATAAATCTGATTATCTTAGAGTCCTCATATAAGTAGTATCATGGAGAATTTGTCCTGTGTCTATTTCACCTAGCATATTGTCCTCCAGATTCATCCATGTTGTTGCAAATGGCAGCATTTTCTTCTTTGTTAGGGATGAATAATATTCCATTATGTTTATAATTTATCTTTATTTATTATTTATTTTTAATAATTTAAAAATAAATTATTAATTTTGTTTATTCCTCTAGAGATAAGGCATCTGAGGCACAGAGATGATATGTAACTTCACCAAAATCACGTAACAGTAAGTTCCAGAGGCAGTACTCTGGTCCAGGCAGTCTGGCTCAACGAGCCATACTTTTAACCACTATGCTCTTCTGCCTCTCTACATTTTATTCCAGTAATGATATATTGAAAAGGGCACTAAATTAAACACTACAACATATACTTGGTCTAAAGTAAAATTAACAATGTGACTCAAGGGTGGCAGTGTCATTGTAGTTTAACCATTACTATACACATTAACTAATCAACACTAATTCAATAAATACTAAAATAACCTGACTTGGAAAATACTATAATATCATCAAGGTAAGATACAGAAAGAAAAACGTTTACTTTTTGAGTAATTAAGGAAATGCATATTAAAACAGACATCATTCACACCTTTCAATTCAGTTCAGTTCAGTAGCTCAGTCATGCCCAACTCTGTGACCCCATGGACCACATGCAGTATGCTAGGCTTCCCTGTCCATCACCAACTCCTGGAGCTTGCTCAAACTCATGTCCATTGAGTTGGTGATGCCATCCAACCACCTCATCCACTGTTGTTCCCTTCTCCTCCTGCCTTTAATCTTTCCCAGCATCAGTGTCCCTTCCAATGAGTCAGTTCTTTGCATCAGGTGGCCAAAGTATTGGAGCTTCAGCTTCAGCATCAGGCCTTCCAATGAATATTCAGGATTGATTCCCTTTAGAATTGACTAGGTTTGATCTCCTTGCAGTTCAAGGGACTCTCAAGAGTTTTCTCCAACACCACAGTTCAAAGCATCAACTCTTTGGCGCTCAGCGTTCTTTACGGTCCAACTCTCATATCTATACATGACCACTGAAAAACCACAGCTTTGACTAGAATCACCCTTGTCGGTAATGTCGCTGCTTTTTAATATGTTGTCCAGGTTTGTCACAAATTCTCTCCCAAAGAGCAAGCATATTTTAATTTCATGGCTGCAGTCACCATCTGCAGTGATTTTAGAGCCCAAGAAAAAAAAGTCTGTCACTGTTTCCATTGTTTCCCCATCTATTTGCCATGAAGTGATGGGACCAGATGCCATGATCTTTGACAGTTGAATGTTGAGTTTTAAGCCAATTTTTTCACTCTCCTCTTTCACTTTCATCAAGAGGCTCTTTAGTTCTTCACTTTCTACCATAAGGGCAGTGTCATCTGCATATCCAAGGTTACTGATATTTCTCCCAGCAATCTTGATTCCAGCTTGTGCTTTATCCAGTCTGGCATTTCACATGATGTACTTTGCACAGAAGTTAAATAAGTAGGGTGACAATATACAGCCTTAATGCACTCCTTTCCCAATTTGGAACCAATCTGCAGTTCCATGTCTGGTTCTAACAGGTGCTTCTTGACCTGCATACAGGTTTCTCAGGAGGCATGTAAGGTGGTCTGGTATGCCTATCTCTTGAAGAACTTACCACAGTTTGCTATGTTCCACACAGTCTAAGGCATAGTCAATAAAGCAGAAGTAGATTCTTTTTTTTGGAACTCTCTTGCTTTTTCTATGGTCCAACAGATGTTGGCAATTTGATCTCTGGTTCCTCTGCCTTTTCTAAATCCAGCTTGAACATCTGGAAGATCTCGGTTCACATACTGTTGAAGACTCACTTACTTGGAGAATTTTGAGCATTACTTTGCTAGCCTGTGAGATGAATGCAATTGTGCGGTAGTTTGAATATTCTTTGGCATTGCCTTTTTGGAATTGGAATGAAAACTGACCTTTTCCAGTCCTGTGGTCATTGTTGAGTTTTCCAAATTTGCTGATATATTGAGTGCAGCACCTTCACAGCATTATCTTTCAGGATTTGCAATAGCTCAACTGAAATTCCATCACCTCCAGAAGCTTTGTTCGTAGTGATGCCTTCTAAGGCCCACTTGACTTCACATTCCAAGATATCTGGCTCTAGCTGAGTGACCACACCATCGTGGTTATCTGGGTCATTACAGTATTTTTTGTATGAGTCTTCTGTGTATTCTTGCCACCTCTTCTTAGTATCTTATGCTTCTGTTAGGTCCATACCATTTCTGTCCTTTATTGAGGCCATCTTTGCATGAAATGTTCCCTTGGTATCTCTAATTTTCTTGAAGAGATCTCTAGTCTTTCCTATTCTGTGGTTTTACTCTATTTCTTTGCACTGATCACTGAGGAAGGCTTTCTTATCTCTCCTTGCTATTCATGGAACTCTGCATTCAGATGGGTATATCTTTCCTTTCCTCGTTTTCCTTAACCTTCTCTTCTTTCCTCAGCTATGTGTAAGGCCTTCTCAGACAACCATTTTGCCTTTTCGTATATCTTTTTCTTGGGGATGGTCTTGATCACTGCCTCCTGTACAATGTTACAAACCTCTGTCCATAGTTCTTCAGGCACTCTATCAGACCTTATCCCTTGAATCTATTTGTCACTTCCACTGTATAATCATAGGATATTTGATTTAGGTCATACCTGAATGGTCTAGTAGTTTTCCCTATTTTCTTCAATTTAAGTCTGAATTTTGCAGTAAAGAGGTCATGATCTGAGCCACAGTCAGCTCCTGGTCTGTTTTTGCTAACTGTGTAGAGTTTCTCAATCTTCAGCTGCAAAGAATACAACCAATCTGATTTCAGTATTGACCATCTGGTGACTTCCATGTGTAGAGTCTTCTCTTGTGTTGTTGAAAGAGGATGTTTGCTATGACCAGTGTGTTCTCTTGGCAAAACTCTACTAGTTTTTGCCCTGTTTCATTTTGTACTTGAAGGCCGAACTTGCCTGTTACTTCAGGTATCTCTTGGCTTCCTACTTTTGCATTCTAGTCCCCTATGATGAAAAGGACATCTCTTTTTGGTGTTAGATTTAGAAGGTCTTGTAGGTTGAAGAGAGATCATTCTTTCATTTTTGGGACTGCACCCCAATGCTGCATTTTGGACTCTTTTGTTGACTATGAGGGCTATTCCATTTCTTCTAAGAGATTCTTGCCCACAGGAGTAGATAAAACGGCTATCTGAATTAAATTTATCCATTCTGGTCCATTTTAGTTCACTGATTCCTAAAATGTCAATGTTAACTCTTGACATCTCCTGTTTGACCACTTGCAGTTTACCTTGATTCATGGACCTAACATTCCAGGATCCTATGCAATACTTTTCTTTACAGCACCGGACTTTACTTCCATCACCAGCCATGTACACAACTGTGCATTTTTTTCGCTTTGCCTCTGTCTCTTCATTCTTTCTGAAGTTACTTCTCCACTCTTCTCCAGTAGCATATTGGACACCTACCAATCTGTCGTGTTCATCTTTCAGTGTCATTTCTTTTTGCCTTTCAATTAGGAAAACAACTAAAAATACTGATATAACCCACTGTTTGGTAAGAATACAATGTAACATGCATACTTAATAGTGCTGATGGGTGAAAAAGTAGGCAAAGCTCTTTTGAGGGGGAAAATCTGGCAATATCTATCAAAATAAAGTGAAAACAACCTTTAACAGAAGCTACTGCATTTCTAAGTAGCTATTTTAGAGAAATCCACACAACTCACAATGTAGGACTGTCATCTTTTATTTTTTAGATGCCTGAGTTCTGAAAATATTTATTATTTTATTATTTTCTATGAACATATTATTTATATACTTTTTGAGTAATTAAAAATAACATTATGTCGGAAAAACTGTTGTTTACTTCTCAATGTCAAACTTAAGGGATACTTTCTTCTCTTAATTTCATACTAGTAGATTTTAAAAGTATGAATTATGAAACAAAACTAGGCCACATATGTAGACTACAAAATGAAAACAATTAACTTGTATTTTTTGATAACTTAAGACTATTTGAGACAGCCACTATCCATTCAAAATTAACACCTGACATCAGGCCCCTTCCCTTCTATAAGCAGCTTTAAACAATCCCCAACCCCCCAACTCACTCTATAAGATATTTCAAAATACACAATCTAAAAGCTGAATAAAAAATTGGAATTTCCCCAATCTCTCATAAATCCAAATAACATTAGCCTCATAGACAAACGTATAGGGACTGAGTAACCAGGCAACTCTATACTATTAAAACTACAATGTTATTTTTATTTAACCACGGTTCAGGTAATGTCAAGCATATATGTAAGGGCAAATTCATTAGTGTTTGACTAGGGTATTACAGGGACTCCTTTTTAACTCTAGCCTACACACTTTACGAAATTCACTGATTTTTAGGAGTAAAAACAGGAAGTGAGCAAGAACTAGGCAATCTAATCAATTAAAATTAGATGCTTTTAAAAAAAATACATTTTCCTATGGCAGATTCTTTATCTACCAAATATGATAAATCATCACAGGATACAATTCTTTGTAACTGCCAAATGTGGCAACAAAATCACAAAGGGAAAGTAAGCCAGTTCCAATTTGTTAAAGGGTGCAGTTATAAGGTTTTAAATATCAACTGCATTCATTTATTCCTTCATTCATTCAACTAACTATTAAATGCCATATGTTCTATACATTACCACATCCCTCAGTATCCCTATTAAATATATAACATTATTTCCACTTCAAAGATGAAAAAAATGACATCTAAGGACTTGTCCAACTGATATACCGGTTTCTCCACACAGACATTTAAAAGACAATGAAAAGGTAACAGCCAAAGCTAAATTATCATCACGTTCAGTTCTCTTTATTTCCAATAAATGACACTACCATGCACTCAGTTACTCAAGTCAAGATTTCTGGAATCATCTTTCATTTTCCCCTTAATCTCACCATCCATTCCCTTTTAATCCATATTCACATCAAGACTACCATAATCTATTAGTTGGATTATGGCAAGAATCACTTCACTAGTTTAGGTGCTTTCTCTTTTGCCTTCTGCAATCCACTCTACATATAGAGCAAAATAGTATTAAAAAAATAGGTCATATCATTTCTCTATTTAAAACTTCTAAAAGCATCCCATTATGCTTAGAATGATTTGGTCCCAACTTACTTTTCCAAATTAATAATTTATCCTCTCTCCCATCAAGTTATTTGTTTAAAGATGAATATATGACCCAAGCTGGGCCATCTAAATCAGCAGCAAGAATTCTGCTGTAACCATGAGAAAGGCAAACTTCACTGAAGTTAAACTCAGAGCTCTGTAGTAGCCACTGTATCAGTACTTTGGAAGTTATTGACTAAGAATAAAAATATTTCAGAAGAAAACAGAAGCAAAAGATGGACACAGAGAACCATTTATGCTGACTTGTACTAGACTCACATCACTCCATTTATTATTCAAACATTAATAACTTACTATATGTTAAGCATATGTATTGGGTGGACCCTGACAGGATCTGAAGATAAAAATCTTTTATATATATATATATATATATATATATATATATATATATCAGAAAAACAATGTTTCCTTAAAACGCAGTTACTTTCATGCCTCCACACTTTTTCCTCTTGTCCCTTGGAAAATTCTTACTCATTTTTAGAAGTTCAAATGAGAATACTGCCTCCTGAGAAGGCTTTCTTCAACCCTGCAGGTAAAGTTAATCCCAGTTACTACAATTCTTCAACACACTTCATTATAATACTTACTAAACCATCTTTAATATGTATGGGTTTATCTCAAAAAGTCCACATGCAAACTATCTTTGTGCTGTCAGCTATCAGAATGGCGCTTAGCATGTGGTAGAAGCACCAAGAATATTTGTTGTTGTATATATATGCGTGTGTGTATATTATATGGGGAGATTTCATACAAATGTCGGAAACTGCACTATTAAATATCAAAAGAAAGTAATTCTATCTCTATGAAAGATTAGCAAAAGTTTTATAGAGGTGGCACTTTTCAGCATGGATCTTAAAAACTTTCTAGATATGGACATGGAATGTAAAAACAATGAGAGCAGAAGCAGTATGAATAAACAAAAGTACAAGAAATTGAAGAAGTGTGTGTCTAAGAATGCAGAGCAGCCCAGAGCAGTGAGAACCTCTGGTGAACAAGGGAGAATAAAGGTGAAGTTGTTACTAGCTTGTTACAACACTCAGACATGAAGAGAGCAATCATTATTACGATGTAGATTCTTAAGGGATAGAATCAAGCATCAAATGGGTGTTGAATTAGACTTTAAATTGCTACAGAACACTGTACAGTAAATCCCCTACATATGAATTTTCAAGATGCAAATTTTCAAAGACGCTAATATGCCCCTGTATGTCAGCTACTGTACTGTATTTTTCAAGGTACTGTACCATAAAATTAAAAACGTTTTCTTTACTTTTTGTGAGTGTTTGTTTTTTATGCATTACTGATATGAAAAGTATTATATATCTATTACATTACAGTACTATATAGCCAATTCTATTAGCTGAGTACCTAGGCTAACTATTTGTACAAACTGGACTTATAAATGTGCTCTCAAAACAGAACTCTTTTGTATATAGGGGACTGACTGTACTAGATAAGAGTGATATATACAAGCAGGACACACCCACTACCCTCCTGAAGCTTACAATGAAAGAGAGTAATGGATATAACAGTAAAAGAGTTTCACACAATCCAGGCAATAATAACATATTAAAATAACGTTATAGCATGTATTGAGTGCTTATTACATTTTTAAGCATTGTTAGGAGCTTCAGATACACTAGTAAAGTTAATCTTCATAACATACCCGAGACTGATCGTATTCTCAGAGATGAGTAAACTGAGGCAGGAAGAAGCTAAATAACTCCCAAGGTCAAAGAGTTTCTAAATGGAGGGTCTAGTACAAAGTGTTACCTCAGTATAGGAGACTGGATTTGACTGGAAATGTTTCTTAGAGGCAGTAAAATTGTATTGTAGATATTGAACTATGTGCTTGAATTATGCCAGGGAATGGAACAATATGGTTTTACTCCCATAAAGCCTACAGTCTAATAGGAAAGACAAGTAAACAAATATTTAATTACAACTTGTGATCAATCCTATGAAGGAAATAAACTAGATTTAGTAATGGAAACTAACAAAGCAGGAGAAATCTACTTAGATTGGGGTGGGGCAGATGGGGGCAGAGAAAGTCAGACAATATTTAAACTGAGACCTGAAGAATGAAGAGCCAATCCATAAAAAGAAAGTTTCAGACAGGACAGTAAGAGGCAGGCAAGAGTCTTACGTGTTTAAGTAAAGGAGGCAATGTGATAATTCTCAGTAAATAACTTTGTAGTAAATTATACTTTATTTCTATTAATTATATTTCAATTTAGTATTAGTGAAAACATATTGCTGATTAACAAACTCATAACTCTACGTAATTAAAATGTAAAGTACATAGTAGGAAAACAGAAAATAAAAAATACTGGTAATTGCCGTATCACTCCACATGTATTTGTAGGTCACAGATATTCTAAATATAAATACTAAAAAATAGTTATGTAGCATCTGAACCATACATCTTGGCATTTAATACATCTAACAACAACATCACATAGAACAACAATATATTCTAAATATGATAAATGTCCTAAACAGGAATAAGTTCTAGAGCCTGGAACTTACACCTTTGCTTCAAAATAAATAACATTTGTCTTGAGATAAAATCTAGCTAAAAAAAGGAAAATCATTTTCATTGTGATACAACTAGTACACACAGTAGGTGCCCAAGAAATCAATTTTGTTTCATACCAAATTTATGATGATACAGATTTAGGGAATGTTAAAAGATTAAATAAATAATGTTTTTCAAGTTGAAGAAATGTCAAGCTCTGATAGTGTACAACAGAGTGGTAATACGGATAGCTAATTAATGTTTTCTAAAACTAGTGTTCAAGTGTTATGACAATTAGTTTTATCACTTGAATTATATTTTTTAGTCTGTTCCCTGCTATACATTATTTAGATTTTATCAAAAGTATGCCTTTGAAAGAGAAGTTATAATGCTCTATCACATTATTAAGAAAACACTTTGAAAATCAACAGATTATAAGACCTTTAAAGCCAAAAGTGACCTATGGGATCATCTAATCAAGAAATCTACTCAATGCAGTAGTGATGCATCCATAATGAAATTATCTCACAACTGATGAGAATTTTGAGAGAATTTCTAACCCTCTCTAAGACTCTCAGATCAACTTAAGATACTACGAATTTTCCCATTCTTATAGTATAGAACATTTACAGAATTTAAGCAAACCCATTATATGCAGACTCTACAGAAAGCTAATCTCTAATCTGAACAGTTGCTCTACAGACAGAAACTGACTATGTATTACAGATCACAGACATTACATTAAGATTTCCAATTATTTCAATGAAATGCCCCAAAAAATGAAAACTCTTAGTTACATGCTTAATTTGTGATAACCATGACTTTGTTAGAAAAAAAAGTAGTTAACTTTTTGTTTTGATTTATTGTAAATTTCAGGTATTCATTAGTCTCTGGAAATGTTTCACAAATATTCTCCCCTACATACACTTCAAAAGAAATCCTAACACAGTAAAGTTTTTAATCTAAGAATCTCTCATTTTTCTGAAGAGCTTGTACCTCTTAACTGTGCCATACAAATAGGTAAGGTTTTATTAAGATGTCATCACTCCACTATTATTATCCTTGAATCAAACATCTTTAGTATCTGTGGTACATCAATTCCATAAGGCACAGAATTTCAGCATGTAACTGAGTAGCTGACGCTGAAAGATGTACCTCCAGAGATAGAGTGTACTTGCACCTAATTAGAACTGCTCGAAATTTTTCGCACATTCAGTAAAACCAACAACTATGCATGTTGTCTAATGTCATTTTCTTTTTGTCTCGATTTTAACCAACAAAATATTTAACTGGTTATGTAAAGTGAGAGCGGAACGTGAAAAACAAAAAATTATGTTGATAAGCAATTAGTCTATTTATTTACCTCCTTAATCAAAAGAGTGAATCTGTTACACATCTAATACATACTGGGACTTTTTGTCTTTCTAAAACAAATTTAAAGTACTATAAGTCACATAAAATATGGTGTACAGAACATAAAACTTACTGAAATCTTTAGAGAGTAAGCTGCTATATTTCTATTCCTTTAATGATTAGTATTGAGATCTTAATATAGTATTGATAAATCTTCAAATTTTAAAATAAATTAAAAATGATTTCGAGTTTAGATGGTAAGAGATGGCACACAGAATGGCCAGAAAGCTAGCATTATTCTTTAAAAAACTTTCATGCAACATCATTATGAAGGATGTTTTATAAAAAACTAGTAGGTAGCAAAGTCATAGCAAGAGTAGCTTAATAAGGTGATAATGGACAGAAATGCCATCCTAACTGTGCTATTGGAACATGTGTGTTTAACAGTCTTGATTTCCAACAGACACTTTTTTCTGGTTTAAACCATAAAGCAGAAAAAAAACTGCAGTCCTGACAATGGGTCATTTTGGAACTTGGTCTCAAAAAATACACTAGATTCTGAAATTTAGTTTCTACTAGCAAGAGTTAGCACTACAGGAATAAGGCAGTTGATATATTCAATCACTTATTTATTCACTAATTCAGCCAACAGCCTTCCTATCACAGAACAGGCACTGAGGCCGAGATGAATCTGAAGGAGTTCACAATCTGCTGGGGGTTAGAGACACACAACCAGTAGTATGCTGATAAAACCTGGATCTCCAAACAAAAGGGTGTGACTTGAAAAGATCCCTGATTTCCATGGTGTAAATACTCTCACTGTGGCTAGTGAGAGTATTTCAAGCAGGCAACAGTTTGTTAAGGTTACAAAATTCCTGAGTATCTCAGTTAATGTAACAAATACCTTTCCTTCTACTACTATTCTAAAAGCATTCTGTTCAGTTCTATATAGAGGAAATAGAAAGATGAGAAGATATACATTAATAATATAACCCCTCTCTTTTCAAAGAGCATACAGGCTGGACAATGGGCTAAGACATCTACACGTTAAGTATGGGACACAATGACTCTGTGGCATATGAGGACAAAACCAACAGGTAAGGCAAGGTTACATTCACAATAGGACACAGGACTTACGGTTTCACACAGGGTATATAAGCTAAGTATGGTCTTCCTGAAACATATGTGGGTGGTTGAACAGTGTGAAGAGAAGGGATCAAGAAACAAGAGAAGAGTCAAAGGAACCTTTTGAAAAATAGTGGGGTGTGAGACAATAATATCATTTAGTTAACTCTGAGGTACATGCAAAGTAAGAATAACTCCTTTAAAAAGTATTTTAGAGTTAATAAAGTTGTACTCAACTATATTGTCTCACTTTCATGCTCATAATTAAGTATCTGCCAGGCAAATAATACTACCACTATGCTAACTTTAAAGATGAGGAAAGAGTCTATGTAGAGACAAAAGGAGGGTGAAGTAGGTTATTCCTTAGTACACACACTGCTAATGGATTAGAGATTGAGGGAATGGAATCACTGAAGGCACTACAAATCATACAGTGAGGAAAAGCAACGATTTTATTGGAGACTCTTAGAGACCACTTATCTACAATCTGCATTAGCACCTCTTGTTATTTAGCAGGAAGAGTTCCCATCAAGTCCTACATTTACATGCTCCTCAAGATCACAGCTTTCAGGAGGTGCCACTTTCAACCTGTGCAACGATATGCACAGGCCTGATATTAGTAGAGTCAGGACTGGAAAAGCTCAGTTTTCATTCCAATCCCAAAGAAAGGCAAAGCCAAAGAATGCTCAAACTACCGCACGATTGTACTCATCTCACACGCTAGTAAAGTAATGCTCAAAATTCTCCAAGCCAGGCTTCAGCAATACGTGAATCGTGAACTTCCAGATGCTTAAGCTGCTTTTAGAAAGGGCAGAGGAACCAGAGATCAAATTGGCAACATCCACTTGATCATCAAAAAAGCAAGACAGTTCCAGAAAACATCTATTTCTGCTTTATTGACTATCCCAAAGCCTTTGACTGTGTGGATCACAATAAACTGTGGAAAATTCTGAAAGAGATGGGCATACCAGACCACCTGACCTGCCTCTTGAGAAAACTGTATGCAGGTTAGGGAACAACAGTTAGAACTGGACATGGAACAACAGACTGGTTCCAAATAGGAAAAGGAGTACGTCAAGGCTCTCTATTGTCACCCTGCTTATTTAATTTATATGCAGAGTACATCATGAAAAACACTGGGCTGGATAAAGCACAAGCTGGAATCAAGAATGCCAGAAGAAATATCAATAACTTCAGATATGCAGATGACACCACCCTTATGGCAGAGAGTAAAGAAGAATTAAAGAGATTCTTGATGAAAGTGAAAGAGGAGAGTGAAAAAGCTGGCTTAAAGTTAAACATTGAGAAAACTAAGATCATGGCATCTGGTCCCATCACTTCATGGCAAATAGATGGGGAAACAGTGGAAACAGTGGCTAACTTTATTTTTGGGGACTCCAAAATCACTGCAGATGTTGACTACAGCCATGAAATTAAAAGACGCTTACTCCTTGGAAGAAAGGTTATGACCAACCTAGACAGCATATTAAAAAGCAGAGACATTCCTTTGCCAACAAAGGTCCATCTAGTCAAGGATATGGTTTTTCCAGTAATCGTGTATGGACGTGAGAGTTGGACTACAAAGAAAGCTGAGTACCGAAGAATTGATGCTTTTGAACTGTGGTGTTGGAGAAGACTCTTGAGAGTCCCTTGGACTACAAGGAGATCCAACCAGTCCATCCTAAAGGAGATCAGTTCTGGGTGTTCATTGGAAGGACTGATATTGAAGCTGAAGCTCCAATACTTTGGCCACCTGATGTGAAGAGCTGACTCACTGTAGAAGACCCTGATGCTGGGAAAGATTGAGGGCAGGAGGAGAAGGGGACGACAGAGGATGAGATGGTAGGATGGCATCACGACTCAATGGATGTGAGCCTGGGTAGGCTCCAAGAGTTGGTAATGGACAGGGAGGCCTGGCATGTTGCAATTCACAGGGTCACAAGGAGTCGGAGAGAACTGAGCGACTGAACTGAACTGAACAAATAATTAATATCTTTATTCTAGATACAAAGTATTCACTCCATGCTAAAAAATGCATCCACTACATCAAAGTAACAGAACAATACTGTTGGGGAATTTCCTGGTGTCCACTGGTTAAGACCATGCACTTCCAGTGTAGAGGTTGCAGGTTCAGAAATAAGATCCCATATGATGTATGGTGTGAACAAAAACAATACTGATGAAAAAATTCTGTGAAAAATTAAATCACAGAAACTCTGTATGATGAAATCATCAGGACTAATAGTACTCTTCATGCTATCATCATGTAAAGGAATTGGTATTAATCCACTTGGGATATTATTTTAGTCATGCAATGACTATTATTATTATTATATTATTTTTATAGTATAAATATTATATAATATTATTATATTATTATTACTATTATTCTAGTCATGCAACTTGCCATGAAGTAGAAACAAAGACTCTGTTCCCTTTTAAATATTTACCAGAAATGCTTATAAAATGTGAGTCTATAAATCTCTCCAATCCTTAATAATATCAAACTCGAGAGAAATTCTCTCCAACATTACCAAGTCTGTCTGTTTCCTCTTGACTTAACTTCAATAGAAAGGGGGGCATGGAGGGACATTTAGTTACTATCTCGAGAAGAGTTCTTTAAATTCTCAGCAAACACTGGTAAATTGAAATCTGGTGTCTCATATACTGGGTTGGCCATAAGGTTAGTTTGTTTTTTTTTCTGTAAGATGGCTCTAGTAGTATGCAAAACAATTTCGATAGTGTATAGTGTGATGGCTGTCATGTCAGTGCACATTTAAAAAAACAAAAAAACTGGTGAATTTTTGTGTAGCCATTTTAATAGAAGATAGAAGAAAAACTGAAGATAGAAGAAAAAGCAATACTTCAACATATAATGCTTTATTATTTCAAGAATGGTATTAATAAAAAATCAACTGTAATGCAAAAAAAGATTGGTAGTGTATGAAGAAGGCACTGTGACTGAATGACTGTGTCAAAAGTGGTTTGCAAATTTCATGCTAGAGATTTCTTGCTGGACAATGCTCCAAGGATGAGTAACCAGTTGAAGTTGATAGCGATCAAATCAAGACACTAATTGAGAACAATCAATGTTATACCATGTGGGAGATAGCCAACATACTCACAATATCCAAATCATGTGCTGAAAATCATTTGCACTAGTGTGGTTATGTTCATCACTTTGATGTTTGGGTTCCACATAAGTTTAGTGCAAAAACCTTCTTGACCCTATTTCCACATTCGAATCTCCACTTCAATGTAAATATTCTGTTTTTAAAACAAATTGTGACAGGAAATGAAAAGTGTATACTGTACAGAAACGTAGAATGGAAGAGATTGTAAGGCAAGTGAAATGAACCACCAACCACACCAAAGGTCTTCATCCAAAGGTGATGTTGTGAATATGGTGGGACTAGAAGGGAGGTCTCTAGTATGGAGTGTCTTCTGGAAAACCAAACAGTTAAGTGCAACAAGTAATGCTCCCAATCAGATCAACTGAAGGCAGCAACAAAAAGTGTCTGGAATTAATCAACATAAAAAGGATAATCCTCCCTCAGAGTAATGCAAGAAGCATGTTTCTTTGATGACCAGGCAAAAGCTATCATAGCTTGACTAGGAAGTTCTAACTTATCTGCCATGTTCACCAGACATTGCACCTACAGATTTCCATTTATTTTGGTCTTTACAAAATTCTCTTACTGGAAGAAACTGCAATTCCCAGGAAGATTGTAAAAGTTACCTGGAACAGTTCTTTGTTCAAAAAGATAAAAAATCTGGGGAAGATGAAATTATGAAGTTGCCTGAAAAACAGCAGTAGGTAGTGGAACAAAATGGTGAATATATTTTTCACTTCTTGGTGGAAATGAAACATGTGTCTTTTTACTTTAAAACTAATGCAACTTTTTGGCCAGTCCAATACTTTATCCTGGTGGCAACATCCCCAGTTCTTTATCTTCCTTTTTGGTACAATATTTCAATTAGTAGGTGTTGCATTCTCATAGGCTCTCAGTTTTTGATATTCATTCTTGTTTAGTTTACTTTACTATTTTTAAACGTACAGTTCAATGGGTTTCAGTAGGTTCACAAACTTGTGTAACCATCATCAATAATGAATTCCAGAGTTCATCACTAAAAAAAGAACCTCCCCCAAAAGATAAAGGATTTAAATGGACATTTCTCCAAAGAATATGACATACAATGGCCAATGAGCACCAGAAATAATGCCAGGTCAATATCACCAGCCATTATGAAAATGCAAATCAAAAGCGAAAATGAAATACCACTCTACATTTACTAAGGTGGTTATTTAAAAAGACAGAAAATAACAATTGTTGGTGAGGATATGTTGAAATTAGGAGCCTTGTGCACTGCTGATGGGAATGATAGTTTCTCAAAAAATGTAACCTAGAATTACCATATGACCTAAAAACTTTACTTGTGAGTATATATCCAAAAGAATTGAAAGAAGGGGCTTGAACAGATATTTGTCCACTCATGCTCATAGCAGAATTATTCACTACAGGCAGAAAGTAGAGGTGACCCAAATATCTCGTCAATGGATGAATGGATAGAACAAAAGGTGGTAAAAAAATACAATGGAATATTATTCAGCCTTAATAAAACCATGGAAAAATCATATATACAGCAAACTCAGCTATTTTTAAAATTTTAACCTTTTGTTTTTAATTTTTAAAAAATTTATTTATTTTTTAATTGAAAGATAATTGCTTTACAAAACTTTTCTATTTTCTGTCAAACACCATCAGATTTTTTTTTAGAAAGCCAAAAATATTTTAGAACTCTGAAAATTCACTTAAGTACGAAGAGAGATGCACACAAAAACAAATGTATACACAAATAAATATGAAGATTTAAATGGCTTTCCTAATTTCTTAAACATTCTATGGGCACCCGTATGAAGACCAGTGTGTTGTATTTAGATTACATTACACTTTTCATCATGAAAAGATGTTGCATGTAAATAAATGCAGAGTTAAAGATATTTAATATTCTAATGGACTGTTGCATACCTAGTTGTTCATTATTAATGAAATGCAAAAAACAAAACAAGACAAAGGAAAACAATATCAAAACACCTAAGTTCATTAGCAGCCATGACCCATTCCCCTTTCTTACTCAGTCAGTTGTCCCTGACAACCATGAATTTTTTTTAAATAGGCTGTAATTTTTAGAGTTCAGGTTCACAACAAAATTGAGCAGAAGGTAGAGTTTTCACATACCCCTTGCTCTGACACATTCACAGCCTTATCAACATACCCTATCAGAGTTGTGTATTTATTACAACAGATAAACCTACACTGACATGTCATTATTACTCAAAGACCATATTTTATGTTAGGGATCTCTTGGTGCTATACAGTCTATGGATTTGGAAATTATGGCATGTATCCACCACTATAGTATTATACAGAGTAGTTTCAGCCCTACTAACCAACCTTATGTGTTATCTCTGTACATTTGCCTATTTGGGGCACTTCATTCAAATGTAACAACACAGTATGAGGCCTTTTTGTGTCTGGCTCTTTCATTTGAATAATTTTCTCAAAGATTCATCTATTTTTTTTTTTAAGCAAGTATTGATATCTCATTTTGGTTTGGGTTTGCAATTCCCTAATGACTAAAGAAAGTGAAGTGACTAGTGCCTAAAGAAGGCAGAAACTGAAGAAGAACTAAAGAGCTTCTTGATGAAAGTGAAAGAGGAGAGTGAAAAAGTTGGCTTAAAGCTCAACATTCAGAAAACTAAGATCATGGCACCTGATCCCATCACTTCATGGCAAATAGATGGGGAAACAGTGGAAACAGTGGCTGATTTTATTTTTCTGGGCTCCAAAATCACTGCAGATGGTGACTGCAGCCATGAAATTAAAAGACGCTTACTCCTTGGAAGGAAAGTTTGACCAACCTAGACAGCATATTAAAAAGCAGAGGCATTACTTTGTCAACAAACATCTGTCTAGTCAAGGCTATGGTTATTTCAGTAGTCATGTATGATGTGAGAGTTGGACTATAAAGAAAGCTGAGCGCAGCAGAATTGATGTTTTTGAACTGTGGTGTTGGAGAAAACTCTTGAGAGTCCTTTGGACTGCAAGGAGATTCAACCAGTCCATCCTAAAGGAGATCAGTCCTGAGTATTCATTGGAAGGACTGATGTTGAAGCTGAACTCCAATACTTTGGCCACCTCATGTGAAGAGCTGACTCATTGGAGAAGATCCTGAAGCTAGGAAAGATTGAGGGCAGGAGGAGAAGGGGACACAGAGGATGAAATGGGTGGATGGCATCACTGACTCAATGGACATGAGTTTGGGTGAACTCTGGGAGTTGGTGATGGACAGGGAGGCCTGGCGTGCTGCGGTTCATGGGGTCGCAAAGAGTCAGAGACACGACTGAGCGACTGAACTGAACTGAACTAAATGTCTAAAGATGTAAAGCAATTTTTCACATGCTTACTGATTGCACAGTCTTCCCTGATGGCTCAGTAGGTAAAGAATCTGCCTGAAATGGAGGAGATGCAGAGACACTGGCTCAATTCCTGGACCAGGAAGACGCCCTGAAGGTCTTCAGTACACCTTCAGTACCCCTACTCTGGTATTCTAGCACATAAGCATGACCTTTTCCTCATCTTACCATCGGGCTATTTTTCTTTTTGAGCTGTAAGAGGTTTTCACATATTTGAGATAAAGTCCATTACCAATATATGATTTGGAAATATTTCTTCCATTGTGTGAGCTGTCTTTTCACTTTATTGATTCTGCTCTTGTAGGCACAAAAGTTTTTAATTATGATGAAGCTCAATTTACCTACTTTCTTTTTGTTATTTATGTTTTGGTGTCATATCTAAGGAACCATTGCCTAACCCAAGGTCACAAAATTATTTCTATGTTTTCTGTTAAAATTTTTATAGTTCTAGTTTTTACATTGAGGTCTTTGATCCAAGTGAGTTGATTTTTTGTATGTGATGTGAAGGAATAAGCTAATTTTATTCTTTTTCATGTAGATATCCAGCTGACTCAGTTTATTTCTGGACTTTTAAATTCTATTCCACTGATTTTTATGTCTGTTATTATGGCAGTAAGTTAGCCTTGACATTCACACAGAATTTTAATTCACTTATTACAAGTGAAGCTAATGACATCAAGTTAATATACCATACACTTTTATTGCATTTCAGTATTTTTAAAATCTTATATTTTAGAAAGGTGTGTCATGCTTATGCAATTAACTTTTAAAATCTTGTTGCATGATATGTATTTAAGGCAACAGTGTACTTTAAGATAAAAATAAAATTATTAGAAAAATTCTTAATTATAGAAATTCAAACACCATGGCAACAGAGGTCTCTATTTCAACAGTGAGCCTTTTAAGTAACACAGTAATGATTAAAGAGATATTTACATTCCACAGTGGCAAATATGCATATTTATATACATAATTATTACCTATTGACCGGTTTCTTCCGTCTCTCTCCCTCCCTCCCTCCCACACACAAGTACATATGAAATTTTGAAATTCACATGTAGTCACATTTTAGAACCAGAAAAATTCTTGGAAATCATTTCCTATTTTTTATAGATGAACCAAACCCAGAGTAGTTAAATGAACTGCCCAAACTCATATAGGGAGAGAGCAAAATATCAGACATTAGAATCTAGGTTTCCAAATTTCCTTTCAACCACTGAATGCTAATTCACGTAAATATTTGCTCATTCAACAATCATTAAAAGGTGCTAGGCACTAGGCTCAGTGCTGTATATATGAAGAGTAAATGACTGAGATCCTGCCCTCAAGGAGCCTACCATGAAAAGGAAAACAAACACAAGGCAAACAGGACAGAAGTGCTACAACAGAAGTATCTAACAAGTTCAATGAGACACACGGACTTTATACATATTTTAAAGTTCATTTTATATTTTCACTAGCAAAAGCAGAGCTTCTGCAGTCTTACATTGAGAAAGCCAAGCAAACGGAAAAGAAATACCAGGCCACTCAGGCCTAGATGATCATATAGCTTTCTAGTGGCAGGGGTTTAGACCTCAGATTCACTATATCATAATTCAACAATCTTTCTATTATCACAAGTTAATTAATTGCCAATTGTGAAGTACTGTTAGATTAAAACCTATAACACTGAATCTTGGACAGACATTCACTGTACTTAACATTAGGCTTATCTCTATCAGAGAACAAAAAGAATTACATAAATGGATACAGAGTCATGCTTTCGAAATGTGACATATTCAAGAGGTACAGCAGGTATGTAAAAATTCTAGAGTTGTTTAGCTTTAAAATCTACAAAATGGAAGATTCAGTTTCTTTCATAACATGGTTTTTCTCCTTCAACTACGTGGCTTTCTTTATTTTTTAATTTATTTTTAACTCCCTGCTTACAAAGCAAGGAGAATTTTATCGGTATCATTAAATATCCTCCTTATGGACAACTTGAAAGCAATTCAGATTATTTCAGTCAAATAGCAAGTCATGGTTCCCTGATTTCTAACAATGAAAGAGAAATTACATATAAGATAGTTTTATTTAGAACATTTTCTTGTCTTCTCACTCAGTAGTTTAATCTTGGACTTCCTATGGTATATAATTCATGCCATCCTCCCAAAAAACAAAAATAAAAGTTTGTACTTTCTCAAATGGAGGTTATTTAATCCTAAAGATCCCCTTACAAATATAAGCCTAGTATTTGTTTTAGAGACAGAAAATAATTCTCTCTTGGATGCCTACAATCATTTCTAGTCATTACTAGCTAAAAGTTTAACTAGGAAGTTCATCTCTCATCTTCTTCTGAAATTGGTCCAATCATTTATTTCTTCACTGTTTTTTCCCACCTAATGTCTCTAAATCAAACAGAACAAACATCTGGTTTTTATACTAATACTTTTAATTATTTCTAATTTGTGGGCATCTGACTTCTGTAGCATAAATTTTTAGCAAATTATTCCATAATCAATGTGTGGAATAGCTGTGGCTAAAAAAGGGAAAGATTTCTGTCTTGTGTTCAGCCACATGGATTCCATACCTCTAGACACCGAAGACTAAAACTCTGCTGGCATTTTAAAAATTCTATTTTGCACTCTATGTGCAAATCTAATTGGTTTTCTACTGTCACTTATAAGTCTTTCCCAGCATTATTCTTTTCCAAAGAACCTTCTTTCCTCTTGTTTCCTTCATCCTTTTCCATCAAGTGTCCATGTTCAATATTATTTCTCCCCCTACTCTCCCTCCACCCCCATGTACTAGCTGTAAAATAGATGTAAAGCTTGGTGTAAGTCCAAAAATTTTATGATCAAAATACATACTTAGCAAATTGTTTGGCTAAATCTTTCATGTATGATGAAAGATTATTACCACAATTCATTAGCAAATTATAGACTTTGAAATGTAGGCAGACAAATATTTGGCCCTGTATCAATCAATTTGGACCAGCTGGGTAGAAATTCACACAGTCCCAGGAAACCCGAGAAGTGAGGCGCTCTTTCATTTTTCATTCACTTGAAACATTAAAGAAAAATTACCATTCTATAAAAATGTCTACTTCTCAAGATTGTGGTAGAGCTATTTTAGACTGAGTTTTATTTTCAGTCAAATACTACTTTAGTGGCCAACAAACTGATCCTTTTCCTTGCAACTGAGTGCAGAACAGTGCCTAATGCATACACAGGCATCTGGACTATTTATATATCAGTTTAAAAGCTAAATATTTAATAATGATTCTATTGCCCTAAAAAGCAGGTGGGGGGAGAAGCTGTGGGGACTCTACATATACTAAACCAGCCTGAAAACTAATTTTGCAGTTATTCATGATAAATAATATCATTAACATTCTTCCTCTGAGCCTCTCTTGCCTAGTGAGGTGACCCTTGTACAAAGATTCTGATTGATCCTGTGTGTCTGTTTTATGGGGACAGCTGCACTTTGGGAGCAACTTAAAACAAATTTCATCTAAGGGGCATCTAATCCAGTCCTTGGTACAAGACACATGGAAAAGTCAGTGTCAAAATTAAACAATGCCGGCTTTGCAATGAGCAGATGCTTTTGCCTTGCAGCTGTAAAAACCTTAAAACAATCCAGTACTCTACTGTCTGGTCACGCAATGACCACAAAGCAAGGAATACATTTTGTCATTTACAGAAAATGTTTGCTATGAGCTTTTAAAGTCTTTTTCTTCTAAAAAAATGTTAAAGAAAATAATAATAGGAATACATTGAAGGTAATAATAAGGTAATATAGCCCTAGACTGAGCAACAAAAATTTTTAAAGTATATTTGCCAAAATAGATATGTTTAAAAAAGGACAACTACTTGGCTAAATAGTATTAGGCCACACACAAGACACATTGGGCAAAAGAAAAATTACTATACACAGACATTTTAAGAGGTTGTAGACAACGTTTGGTATACAGATAAACATGTAAATATTTCCTATATGCAGACCTTATTTTTATACACCTAATCTTAGTCTAGCTTAGGTATAAGCACTTTATGTTCATTTACCTACCCACCCTTTGATTTACTTTTTTGTTTTTGTTTATGTTTTTGCTGGGGGGCGAGTAGGTGAGGGGAAAAATATAATTCTCTTTTATATTTTTATAATTATATAAAGGAGGCTACATAATTCTCTTTAATATTTTTATATCTATATAAAGAAAGCTCTATAATTCTTATTTTATGGCTAGAGGATGTTAAAAATGTTAAAACACTTCTCAGCTTAAGTAATTTGGTATTTGTCAAGGTATATAAACCACAGTATTTTCCAACCTTTACCCATAGAAGAGAATCCTGTCTCTGACATTCAGGAATCTAGGGGTTAATATTTTAATACTGAAATAAACTCTTCTTCATGAGAAGAAAAGCTCCAACTACTGTGTGTGTGAAACCAAAGATTGAGCCCCACCTAAACAAATGACTGCATGGTCATGATCAATCCATTTCTGCTAAATGAGGGTCTGGCTTTAAACATAGCTTTTTATGGAACCTACAAGAAAGAGAATCTAGTAGTCTTACTTTTATTTTAAATAGTCTTCTGCAGAAAAATTTTTTCAGTAAGTTCCCCTAATCATTCCGATTTTTTCTTGAAATCTCTTTCCCCCCAAGGATATAAATTCATTAACACCTCATTGCTTATAAATTTCATTGGATATTTTGTGAGCTGAAAGTCTGGGGATTCCCCTTATATTCCTCTCCAGCCTACAATTTATATTTGAATGAACAAGTCCCAAAGTAATGACTGCATTAATAGGAAATTAATTTAATTTAATTTAAATATCAAGCAGCATGCTATCTTCTTCATTAAAGGTCTTTGAAAAGTAAAATTTTAAGTGTTTTTGTGGTTGTATATCTCTATATTTTGTTTTCTAAGAATATAACTAAAACATATTGACATATAAAGCATATTGGCGCATTATGCCAAAATGTAAACTCTAGACATTTCTTTTTTTGTAAAATGTTTATAATTATCACGTAAGTCATATAGTATTGGTATGATTCTGTTGTCCTTTGCTAATGGCTATATTTAATATGTACCATTACACAAAAGTAAACCATGGAACAAAAACATAAGAGAATTATGCCTGAAATATAAAAATGCACAAAATAATTTGCATGTGATCCTTTGTATTTTAATGCATATACCTTAGAATAAGAATTATTTTACACTGTCAGTATTCCAAGTTACAAGTGTACACAAACAGCTTTCAGAATAAAAAATTAAATTTGTACAAACTGGGTTTGTTTATACTTTCTTTTTTATTTTATAATAATTTTGGTTACCGATCAGAATTATGCTAACTGAGCAGTGCAAAAATAATTTATTTGGAAGTTCATTTGAAGTTAAGGTTATTAATTACACAAGTCCAATTTACATTTAATGGACTTTAATACATTATATATTTTTATGGTACCATGTGGAGATTTGGAAAAATGGTTGGCTCAAATAAGTGGTTCTCTTTTAAGTGCATTTTATCCCTTTGGGTTTACTCAGGAACAGCGATATATTTTTAAAGTATATATTTTACTCAAAAAATTCATAAGTAAGTCACAAACCAAAAGCTAACAGATGTGTGACTTCTAATTAGTTATAATAATCTCTGCTTCAATGCCATTAGAATGAGCCTTTCTTTTCTTTTGAAAACTAAAAAAGCTTTCCTTTGAATTTTAAACTGTCAGGCTGCTTCAAAGTCAATGTACAAAATCTGCTTTGATTAAAATTTTAGACATCTACAGTGATAACTTTATGAAAGGAAAATATTAAATTATAATTATCCTAAACAGACACAGTCTTGTGAAACTAACCCTACATTCATGTTAAAACACAAAGAGTTGAATATAATGAATTTGATTCATCCTCGAACACAAAGCTTCACCACAGTAAACTCAGTCAACTGTTGCTCTTGCGCCTATATTCATGGTGCTTAAATAGCGCACTTTAAAACAAAAAAAACTCCAATTGGCTTTTCAGACATCCACCCTCCCCAAAAATAACGCACTTGAAAAACTCAAATGATATGAAAGGCTTCAAGGCCTCTTTTCTCCCTTTCATACTCCTTTTTTTTTTATTTCTGTTTGCAGTAATCTGCCTTTCTCTTTCTCTTTCTCATTGCTACAGAGCAAGCGAGGAGGCTCGGAGCTTTGAAAAGGGGGCTCAGTGTGTAATGGGTCTACTAGAATTAATTTACTTGCACCAAATCCATTGAGCACAGAGGGATTTTCCCCCCACCCCCTTCTCCCTCTCTCCTCAAATCATTTGGAGTCGAACGCAGCCCCCCAGCCTTTGTAATTCTAGTAAAGCACTTAAAGTGCACAGTAGGTGTTCATGAGGACCATCTGGTCAAAAGCAAAACAAGCTGCTGATTTTGCCTTTGAATAGAATGAAGCAAGTGTGAATTAGTCTCTTCAATTAGCACTATTACAACCTGTCAAGTGCATATTGTAAAACAGGATTATTACAGTATTGGTCACCAGTGCAATTATTTACTCTCTGCCTTTTCTTGCATATAAAAATGTCTTATGTTTATTAGTTTCTGATAACTGAACATAATATCTCTTACCCCAGGCATTTAAAAACTACCAACACACAAATCACAGATTATGAAATACAGTCGGCCAAGAAGTTGTTAGGATACACGTACCTTAAGTAACAAAGGTCTAAAGCACTGTCAACTTTTTAACAAAATTTCATTGTTTCTACCTTTCTGAAATGTAGGAGAAGAAATACTTACACGGGCTAAAAAAATAAATAAATAAATGCCCAATAGAGATTATTTTAAAATACTTTCAGAAGGAGAGAAAGACTTATCAGTTCCAATGGCTGCATTGTAAACATTAAATTTATTTCCTAAGGAGATAATTTATTAAGCATCCCAGCAAACCCTAATATTTATAAACTGATCATTACTGATTTGTTCATTCGAAATAGTGTAACTTCAACACATCTCTGTTATAAAGTGCAACTTGAAACTTATAATATACATGGCATATTTTAAAAAAACTCATAATCTCCTTTTCTAAAAGCTGAATAAAGGCTTGAATTCACTGCCCAGATGCTTAAGAAATTATCTCTTTATTCTTGCTTAGATATCATTTGTGATTTCAAATTTTTAAAAAATCAGACTGTGATACATGCTGATTAAAATGGGTTCATTCTAATTGAGCTTATATGTCATTTATCTTGCAGTAAAAATAAACCACTTAAACTCTTAATTAAATAAGCACACACTTTAATTTATCCTATTGCATATGAACATTCTTATCTCCCTACTCTTCAGTTCTGTGCCAGCAGCTCCTATACTCTCCCCATACTGGAAAACAAACAAACCAAAAACTAAACAAACAAACTATACCTAAAACATATATAGAAAGGGCAAATTAGTTAAGAAGTTACAGTCAATACACTACTAGAAAACTGCTCATTAGTATAATCTGTAAAAGACTACATATTTAATTACTGGTACTAACTTCTAGCACTAAAGGAGAATAGTTTGAAATATATGTTAGTCAAGCAAGTTGAGAAGGTAGGAAAAGAAAAATGCACACAAAACCCTAACAGGAATTTCAAATGTGCAAAATCAGAACTAGCCTCATGATTTCACAGTTATTTAGCCAACATTATTTTCAAAGACTGGTATGATTTATTTAATTCACTTCTACTTGCTAATTCAAACTTGTAGCTTCCCACTTAACAATCACTAGTATTTAAATGTTCTACTATTTCATGCAAGATGTATCTGTTTAGGTTGTCAATTTTTCCCTTTAATTCCCACTAAGAAATAAATCAACATCAACAAGAACAGTGAGAATTTTAGGATAAAGTGAAACTCAGAAAAGAATTTAAATAATTCCAATAGCTATTCATCATGCCTTCTGCTGTAAGTGACATGGAATACTCCATGATTCAGAACCAAAATTACTTAGTTTCTTTAATCCTTGTTATTCTGGGTCATATGTGCATCCCTTAAGTTTGTATGACATCTACAAAGCAAAGTGGCTATTTTGTCTAACAGGAGCTTCTGCAATAGCAAGATGGACAACAAAGAATTAGTTTCCAAGAAAAGTTGGCTTGATTTCAGGGACTTTATATCCTTTTCCACACCTGGGATTAGGATTTGCACTAGGCAAATCAATCTTTTTTTCCCCTTAATTTAACCAATCCCAAGTGCATTTGTAACCACAGATCTTTAATAGTATTTTAAGACAGAATTACTTAGATCTATACAATTAACTGTTTAAAAAATCTTAATTCTCCGGATAGAAAATTCATTAAATTAAGGTAAGCTTGTTTAAATTTTCAAGGGAAGTCACTACAGTGTGCCAACCAGCTAATTTAGAACCCCAAAAGCAGAACTGTCACGAAATTATCGTTACATTATTTGATAATTTTTATAAATTATCTTGTCATAATGGAAAAGGATAATGGATTTTTTATTCTATGACTACTTGCAACCCTCCATTTTGACCTTTTTATACTAATATTGCCTTTTCCTCAAGTAGGAGGATAATGTAAGTGGAAGGATTTGTAAAGAGCTTAAAAAAATAACCTCAATATCTAACTAGCTTAAATTAAAGTCTAGAGCACCCAAAGGACATAAGTCATGCATTGTGAGGCAAGAGACCACAGAGCCAGGATGAACAAACACTTGTACAACTATCGGTTTATCACCATTAACTTGCAGGAACATATGGTCAGTGAAGAGTTATTTAAAATTCAAACTGCATCTAAGTTCTATTTTCCAAGTCAGTATTTTTTAAAATGTATTTTGTTAATTAAAAGTTGAAATCATAGTGCCTTTTTCAATCCTATTTCATTTAACACAACTTTCCCTTTAGAGGGTAAATATTACAAGAGTTTTCTTTTTAAAATACAAGACTTTCAAAATACCCCCCAAATGACATTTTTCCCACCTAAAACAAAAATAATATACTACTAAGTGAAAAATAATATCAAGCTTTAAAAAAAATTTCTTCCTTTCTCTCATATGTTGCTTAGAATTCTTCTTGAACCTTTTAGACAATACTGAAAAGAGATTTATAAACTGGTGACAAAAATTAGTTTACAAGTTAGAACATATGATGTCTTTAAGCTTACATAGTAATAGCAAAATTTCTAGCGTTTATAAAGTAACACTGTAAAATCATTTCAAGATTATATTTTTGTTGTGTTGCAACCTGACTTTCCATCAGGCTACTACAAAAAAATACATGTATTTAAGTATTTAACACTGTGGGTTGCAAGGCTGTAGCATAACAGCATTTTGTCCTCCTGAATCCCCTTCCAGGTATTTTACAAGTTGAAGAAGAAAAGTCTTAGGGTGAGGCCTACAGAGTAGGACCCGAGGCCTGAAGAGCATAATCCACATTCCTTTTCTAACCTGTACAGAATAAAAGGGCCTACGAGTACCTGTCTGCCCACAGAAAAGCAATGCAAGTATTTATTTTTTTCTGGCAACTAGTATTTCAAAATATTATTTTAGGTCAACTTTTAAAAAAGGAAAAAAAAAGGGAGAGAGAAAAGGAAAAAAAAGAAAAAAACAAACTCTTGTTAAGAAATACATTTTAGAACATCTATCTGCAAAAACATTTTTGGACATTTTTCATTTAGAAAATGGTGTAAAAAAATTTACTGTTTTCAAGTCCTTGAAACTTAAAATATATTTGATAATCTAAATAGCAGGCTACAGAGAACAGTTTCAGCCAACTGTGGCGTACAATGGCACATTTACAGAATTTTAAATATTTCTTTTAATAATTGATGTAGTCATTTTGAATCATTCTGCATAGGATATCAGGTGTGAGCAGATTGCATTAACGCTGCTTAAACATTTCAACTTGTCAGTATGGCCAACTCGATTTCGGAAATATTTGCAGTATTTTCCCATCGAAACAGTAATAAAGGCAAAATAAATATATGCCACTACTTTATAATCACCGAACATTAATGAATATTTTATGTCTTTTTAAATCTCCCTGTTTAATTTAAAAGGGTGAAATTAAGTCTCCTCCCTGCAATGTGCCAATTATCTGTAAATCAAACAATAACTTGGCCATTATGCTCCTTTTTGTTAATATAAGAGAAGCTAATTTGAAAACACTGAATGGCATTTTTAGACTATCAGTTTAATAGTCCTCTCTGCCCTCTTGTGGGAGAAAGTTGAAACACACTCAAACTATAAAAACTGGCAATGTTAAAAATACAAAAAACAAAAAAAGGTAAAATTTTGGCTATAAAAATCTCAACCATAAAGAAAAATAGGGCAATCTATATTTATCCTCCATGCATTATACTAGTCTTCAACTTAAAAAAGTAAATCAATAACAATGAAATTTATCTCTCATTATCTGTGCTTTTCTTCATTAAATTGAGTTTATTATGAAATTAAATTTCTTATTTAATATTTCTTATTCAATATGTAATTTAAATTTCATAATTATGAGGTTCCAAAAATAACTTTCTAATAGGGCCAGAGTTACTCTTTTTATTTTATTATTTTTAACATAAAAACAACAATGATTCTTCAAGGAATTAAAATTTTAAATTCAGAGAACAGAACATCCATTTTAGAGATTTTAAATGAAATGGCACTTACTATATTTAAAATCTTAGAAAAAAAATCAAATAATTTAAACCTAAAATTCAAATTAGGGTGCCAAGAAAAATTTTTTAAATCTTAGTTACTAGTCAATTAACTATTCAAGTGATAAACAGAGAAAATAAACTTCATGTAATGAGTTATTTATGCCAAACTCAGCAGTTGAAATTTATTGATAAAATTAAAAAAGAAAACCATTGACTGTCCAGCCATTTCAGAAACAATTCATATACTTCTGAAATATGATTAGGGTGGAAACTTGTTCTTTCAATATGACATTAATAATTAGTTTAAGCAATGTAGTTCTCCCCAAAAATTTATGAAATAATCCAAGATTAAACATGATTAATAAAAACATGATTAGACATAAGACTGTTGTCTTCATATCTTACAAGAGGTAATGTGACATAATCATCATTTCACTGTTTCTAAACACAAGTCTCATCATAGCCTTACACATATCTGCCCCGCCCCATCCAAGGAGATAAATTACTAGCTTTTAGGTGGGTGGGGCCACAGACAAGAAGTTACCTCTTCTCTCTTGGGGAAGGTTCTTTTTTGAAACAGTGGCCCTAGTTGGCTCCACTGAAGAAAATACTGACACTATAAATAGATTCTTCTTAGATACTCTGAGCGAAACGACTGGGTTCCTGCAGCATCTCTAGAATACTGCCCAAGGCTGGAATTCAGCTGCTTAAGAAAAGCCTCCTCAATTCCTTTTGGAAGCAGCCAGGATATACATTATAGACAATATATTTGAGAGCAGCCGTTCAAATAAAATATAAGCATGTTTGAAAATGCATGCTATCAATAATTTCCAAATTAGTATTCTGAATAATTACTATAAAACTGTGAAATATAAACAATGAGTTATTTTTAAGGAAGACTTTAAAAGTTGAATATTTTAAGAATTATCAAGGGCTTTCATTTACGACATCTATCTTTCTAGGTCAAGTAATATATCTACAGTAATCATTGATGTTCCAGTTAATTAAAATTAAGAAGCCAATAATGAAACATAAAGAGAGTTTCCAACCAGAACAGATAAGCCCTCTTTAACAGGGTCAACATTAGCTATAATGAGCTACCTTTATTCCTTAGCTGTGAGACATAACTCACCTCTTGAATGGTACTGCTTCCTGAGAAGTTCAGGTTGTACTCCCGCTGGACTTCTCGGTGGGTGATGATCAGCATGAAGTTTTGATTTAATGACTCCTGCAGGGCACTGAAAGGGTTGAAAGAAAAACAAGGAACTCTGAGATGAACAAGTTCTAGCTTGCTTTACAGTTAGCTGCAAAAACCCCAGGAGTACCATAACCTCCACACAGGCATGTCCGGGCCCAATGTTATCATCTTTTCAGCTCCTAAAGGCAAGAGAGCATGCTGAGAACAACCAAGGGGAGCTAACTTGTTAACTCCTTCTCTACCAAGGTGTTTTTAAACTTCAGCTATAAATACTTTGCATACATAAGAATTTTTACAAGTCATATGCTGTTGCCTATATATGTTTTTCACCAAGAGAAGCAAATTTGTCAATTATATTAAATTCCAAATATGCTACTAAAATGTATACTCAAAGACTCTGGTTTCCAAGTGTAACAGCAGTTCTGGAAGAACAGAAATTTCAAACTATACTCATAAGTATTGTATAGGAACAGAAATACAGCTTCAGTAAAAACTGAGAAAGCATTGAAATCTATAGAACTTTAATTGCTATACCATAATTCCTTCAAAATAACACACTTTTACTTAGGACTCAGAAAAACCCAGTATTTAGAAACTGGAGAATTCAGAGCAACATTAAACTCTGTGCCAAAGTTCCAAATAGCAAGAAATGTACCAGAATCATGAATAATAAATATATTTAGCCACATAAATTAAGAAACATAAGCCATGGTTCTATTTATGATAATATTAAAAAGCACTATCAGCAATAAAAATTTTTAAATGTCACCATTACATATGAACAATCTGTACTGCTCGTCTCAAGTGTAATTATGCCATGCTTATGGAATAAAAAATAATATATGATTCTGGTCTTCATCACTCCTCCTTTGCCAATACATAATTATGGGACAGATACACATACAAAGTAAGATTAGAATTAGGCAGTTATCTGTATCTTGGTGTCTCCCATAGGGTTCACAGGTTAAAGATTCAAAACATCTAGGAAATACCAATATACAACATGAAGTATTATTAATCAAAATCAAAGAAAACAATACAGTTTCTTTGAGCAGGGACCTTTGTCATTGTAGCCTTACCACTTAAGTGTAATATCTGGCACACTGTAGATAAATATTTGTTTAATAATGAATAAATTATAAATTCAGAAGGCAAGAGCAATGTTATCTTCTGGTAAACTACCATAGGAATCAAGCTTCTGATTTTTATTCATTTATTTATCAATATTAACTGAATGCCTTGCATTATTCCAGATGCTAAGGAAACCAACCCAAATAATATACAGCTCCTGTCTAATGAGGGCAGACAGATACATAAACAGCTGTAGTATAATGTAATAAGTAAAACTGAGAAACTGAAAAAAGTACAATGAAAACTGAGAAGGAAGTGCTTAATTGCGCCTTAGTGAAAGGGTGAAAGGGCTAAGGAAAAGCTTCAGAGGAGAAGAAAAATATAAACAGAAACTTAAAGGACCTTAGAGTTTATTAATGGAAAGGGATGAAATTTTAGATTTGGGAAGAGAGATGGAGATAGGTAGCACTTCTTAGACAATGAGATAACACATGGAAGAACACAGTATGTTCATTCATTCAGTCAACATGTATTTACTGAGCACCTACTCTCAGAGCTAGGGATATGAACAAAAAAAACCATGGTCCCTGCTTTCATAAAACTTATATTCTAATAAAGGAAACAATATTCAAATAAATGAATAAGTAACTTTAGAAAATGCTAAGTGTTGTGAAGAAAATAAACCCGATTGTAAAAGGCAGCAGAGGGGCAGGAAGAAGGGAATTATTTTCAATAGAATAGCTGGGGAAGACATCTCTGAGGAAGTGACATTTAAGTTGAGGCTGGTGTAAGAAAGAGACAGCAGGAGTCTGATCATGTAGGTCCTTACAGGCCACAGTAAAGAACTTGATATTTATAGTAATTGCAAAGGAAAGCCATTGGAGAGTTTTACATTGGGAAATGGTTAAGATCTGATTTACACTTACATTTATACAACATCATTCTGGTTGCCCTGGCTACAGTGTGGAAAGAGTCAAGGCACGGTTGGTCCCAATAAGAAATGATGGTGGCTTATGCTAACGAGGGTAGCCGAGGCAGAGATAGTGAAGAGTTGCCAGGTTCAACCGTATTTTAAAGGAAGAAACCAGACAACTTACTAAAGAAATATAAGAGAAAAACATAACTCAAGGCTGTCTAAGCAAATGGAAAGATGGAATTGCATTTAACAAAGAATCAGGTTAAGAACAGGTTGGGTGGAAAAACTAACCGTGAAATTTTGTATATATTAAAGTTTCAGGTACCTACTAAAGATCCAAAAAGAGATATGATATACAGTTGTGTGTAAGAATCGAGGGTCAAATAAGACAGCTTAGAGCAGGAATCAAGATTGCCGGGAGAAATATCAATAACCTCAGATATGCAGATGATACCACCCTTATGGCAAAAAGCAAAGAAAATCTCAAGAGTCTCTTGATGAAAGTGAAAGAGGAGAGTGAGAAAGCTGGCTTAAAACTCAACATTCAGAAAACTAAGATCATGGCATCTGGTCCCATTACTTCACGGGAAATAGATGAGGAAACAGAGGATACAGTGACAGACTATTTTTTTAGGCTCCAAAATCACTGCAGATGGTGACTGCAGTCATGAAATTAAAAGACACTTGTTCCTTGGAAGAAAAGTTATGACCAACCTAGACAGCATATTAAAAAACAGAGACATTACTTTGCCAATAAAGGTCTGTCTAGTCAAGGCTATGGTTTTTCCAGTAGTCAAGTATGGATGTGACAGTCAGACTATAAAGAAAGCTGAACAGCAAAGAATTAATGCTTTTGAACTATGGTGTTGGCAAAGACTCTTGAAAGTCCCTTCGACTGCAAGGACATCCAATCAATCCATTCTAAAGGAGATTAGTCCTGAATATTCATTGGAAGGACTGATGTTGAGGCTGAAACCCCAATACTTTGGCCACCTGATGGGAAGAAATGACTCATCTGAAAAGACCCTGATGCTGGGAAAGACTGAGGGCAGGAGAAGGGGACGACAGAGGATGAGGTGGTTGGATGGCATCATGGACTCAATGGACATGAGTTTGAGTAAACTCCAGGAGTTGGTGATGAACAGGGAGGCCTGGAGTGCTGCAGTCCAAAGGGTCGCAAAGAGTTGGACATGACTGAGCAACTGAACTGAACTGAGAGCAGGAGAGTCGATAGCACATAAAATAGCATCCCCCTATCCTCAGTTTCCATTTCTCCAATTCCAGTTATCTGCAGTTTATAATATTTTTGCAGGTCCAAAAATATTAAATGGAAAAATTCCAAAAATAAACAATTTCTAAGTTTTAAATTGCAGGCTGTTCTGAACAGTGTGATGAAATCTCATGCTCTCCTGCTCCATCCCACCTGGGTCATGAATCATCCCTATGTCCAGAAGTCACTCAGCAGTTATTTTGGTTATCAGATCAACTATCACAGCGTTTACATGCAAGCAATCCTAATTTTACTTAATAATAGCCACAAAGCACAAGAGTAGTGATAGTGGCAATTTGGGTACAACAAAGAGGAGCCATAAAGTGCTTCCTTGACATGAACAGGTGAAAGTTAAAAAAAAAAAAGTATGCTGAGTTTGCTAAACTCAACAGTAAGAATGCATCTTCTATCCATGAAATTGTGATGAAAGAAAAAGAAATCATACTAGTCACAGTCTCATCTCTACTTCCAAAAGTTATGGCTACAGTGCATGAAAGCGAAAAGGCATCATATTTACACAATAAAGTATTTTGAGAGAAAGTCCACATTCCTGTAATTTTAATACAGTATACTGTTATAATTTTTCTATCAACATTTATTGTTTATCTTTTGCCTAATTTATTACTGTGCCTAATTAATAAATTAAACTTTATTATAGGTATGTATGTACAGCCATACTTCATTATATTGCACTGTGCTTTATTTTGCTTCATTGTGTGTGTAGTTTTTTTTACAAATCAAAGAGTTGTGGCAACCCTGTACTATGCAAGACTATTGGCATCATCTTTCCAAGAGCATTCTTTTTTAATTAAGGTATATACATTGTTCTCTTTTTAGACAGAACTCTATTACACATTTAACAGACTACAGTGTAGCATAAACATAAGTTTACATGCATAAGGAAACCAAAAAATTCATTTGACTTGGCTTCATTAGTGGCTCACATGGTAAAGAATCTGCCTGCGATGTGGGAGACCCAGATTCAATCCCTGGGTTGGGAAAATCCTGTGGAGAAGGAAATGGCAATCCACTCCAGTATTCTTGCCTGGAGAATTTCATGGACAGTGGAGCCTGGCGGGCTAGAGTCCATAGGGTCGCAAAGAGTCAGACACGACTGAGTGACTAACACTTTCACTTACATTTCATTATGATATTTGCTTTATCTTGGTGGCCTGAAATTGACTTTAAAATATTTCTGGGGTGTGTGCCTGTATAAAGAAAAACACAGTATATGTAGAATTTTGTACTCTGTAGTTTCAGGCCCATCATGGATGGCAGGACTATCATAGATAGTATTTAGATTTTGTAGTCCCCCTCCAAAAAAAAAAAAAAAATCACTTAGGAAACCAGGTTAGAGAAAAGGAGAAAGGCCAAGATGGAGCCCTGAGGCATTCCAATAATTCGAAATCAAGCAGAGGAAGAGAAATCAATGAAAAGGAGTTTGATAAATGGCCAGTGAGATAACAGAAAAACCAAGGTAGCCAAAAGACGTAACCATTTCAATTAGGAGGGCATAAGCAATTACGTCAAATGAGACTTGAGTTTTACATGCAGTAAGGCCAGAAAAAATTATCATGTTCAGGAAATTGCAGAAAGCTCAGTGTAACCACAATAAAGGGTATACAAGGGGAGGCTCAAACAGTAGGCTAGGTCAATGCTGGAATGGGCAGCCATTCTCTTCTCCAGAGGATCTTCCCAAGCCAGGGATTGAACCTGGGTCTCCCACATTGCAGAAGGATTCTTTATCATCTGAGCCACCAGGAAAGCCCCTCAATATACATACATATGTCAAATGAATCTGAAGTCGGAAGGGGCAAGACTGGAAAGTCTGCTTGGGGTTTCAAGGTCTTGCATCAGTTCACTTCAGTTCAGTTCAGTCGCTCAGTCGTATCCGACTTTTTGTGACCCCATGAATCTCAGCACACCAGGCCTCCCTTCCATCACCAACTCCTGGAGTCTACCCAAACCTACATCCATTGAGTCAGTGATGCCATCCAACCATCTCATCTTCTGTCGTCCCCTTCTTCTCTTGCCCCCAATCCTTCCCAATATTAGGGTCTTCTCCAATGAGTCAGCTCTCTGCATCAGGTGGCCAAAGTACTGGAGTTTCAGCTTCAACATCAGTCCTTCCAATGAACACCCAGGACTTAAGGATGGACTGGCTGGATCTCCCCGCAGTTCAAGAGACTCTCAAGAGGTCTTGCATGGGTAGACCTATTTCACAATTATTCTCTAGAATTCAGCTTTTGTTCCAGAGCTTGACTGACTTCCCCTCACATCAAAAACTTTATACCAAACTCACTTTGATCTTGATTCATATTGTTTTCATCCTTCTTTACATCCCTCTCCTCCCAAATACTACACTAATACCTTATTTAATACTTATTTATAGTGTCTTTTTTAAGGGTTGCTTTGTTTCATGTGTGGAAGGCCGGAATTCTAGACTGCAATCCTTTTGAGGGTAAGTATTTTATCACTCATCTGTATTTCCCTTGGCATTAGCATCTAAAAAGTGATTCAATGAAATCCTATAAATATTTAAGAAATAATTCTGCATATAGTTTAAAAACTATATTTGATTCTATATTATTTGTACACCAGCATTCTATCTCCCAAATTGCTAGGCTGCTTTGAAGATGTAACAATGAATAAGACCCCCGCCTACTAGGAGTTCACAACTCCTCCACTCTTTCTATAATTATTTGATTCTTATTTGTAATAATATAGGAATCAAAGACATAATCACTGAGTTAAAACATGTGAGGATTTTAGAAAAGCGAAAGAGTACTTTGAAGTACTATGAAGAAGAACAGATGGTAATTTTATCAAGTAGATAATGGAGGCGATTTCAGACATAGACTAGTTGAACAGAAATGGCAACTGGAGAACACAGGGAAGGGTGTAGAAAGCAATGAGGAAGAAGTACAAGAAGATGCAAAGAAGGGTTTCCAAAAGAGGAAACTTGAAAAACATTAAAGACCAACATTATGGGAGCTTCAAATGCTAGGCCAAGGATTTCAAAATTCCAGAATTCTTGATTATTATATAGACAGATCTTATCTTTACATATGAATCTACACAAATGCTTAATACCCTTAGTGCTTGCCTTTATGCAATTCCTTAGATATGTTTCTTGATTTTATTTGCAGACTTATGCAATAACTTTGGGAAAAGGTTTGCTAGGACCAGCACTGACTGCCAGAATAGATTAGAAGAACACCAATTTAGTCTATTGCTACAATTTTCTAGTAGCCTCGGGGAAGGGTAAGTTTGGCAAGGAAAAAATATTTATGGCTTCAAATCGTTGGGAGTCAGAGACAGATTTGAATTCCTTCTTCATTACCTGCTAGTTGTTGTGAGTTGTCCCCCAGCCCCACAATAACACATTCTTTGAATACTATTATTATGCCACCATATACAAGGCCTGCAGTTGAGACACTTAACTATAAATTTTCAGTTTCCTCTTCAGAAAAAGGAAAATAATTTTTACTTGATAAAACTATGAATATTAAATTTTAGAAAGCCAAGCAGGAATTCTTATTACATATAAGATTTATGGTGGTCTGTTATTAAAAACTAGAATACTTTTGAGGGGTACCCACAATTTAAAATCTTACAATGACAGTGAAACATTGACCAAAGGATCTTTGGTGCTTTTGAGGCAGCTATTTTTCATGTTTTAGTTCTATTTTTCTGTAGCAATTCATAGATGGTAAAACTTTTTTATAAATTATTTTATATTGGATAAATAAAAATATAAATTTTTATTTATATTTTATTTATATTTAGTTGATTAGCAATGTTGTGTTAGTTTCAGGTATACAGCAAAGTGACTGTGTTATATAGGTATCTTCTTTTCCAAATTTTCCCATTTAGGTTATAACAAAATATTGAGTAGAATTCCCTGTGCCATACAGGCTATTTATTTTAAATATAGCAACATGTACATGTCATTACTTTCCTGGTGGCTCAGTGGTAAAGAGATCCCTGGGTCAGGAAGATCTCCTCAAGGGCATGGCAACTCACTCCAGTATTCTTGCTTGGGAAATCCCATTGACAGAGGGGCTTGGTGGGCTACAGTACATGGGGCTGCAAAAGAGTTGGATATGACTTAGAAACTAAACAACAACACATGTCAATTCCAAACTCCCAGTCTTTCCCCACCTCCCCGCCCTCAGGGAATACTGGAATGGTAGGCTATCCCTTCTTCAGGGATCTTCCCAATCCAGGAATGGAAACATGGTCTCCCATGTTGCAAATGGATACTTTACCAATGAGCTACCCATATGATAATCTCCAGGTAAAACCATGTTTGATGCATGAAATATAAGTGTATATTATGCCTAATATTATACAAGCTTATAGGTTCTTTTCAGCACAGATCTTGTTTAGTATTGATACACCACATTCATGTTCCCTGTGAAAACATTTTATTATTTGCAACCTCAGACTCCAGCCCGATTCATTCACTTAGCCATTTGGCTACTCTCCAGTGAGTGTAGACAGTAAAGAATCCGCCTGCAATGTGGGAGATCCGGGTTCTATCCCTGCGTCCAGAACATCCCCTGGAGAAGGGAATGGCAATTCACTCCAGTATTATTGCTGGGAGAATTCCATGGACTGAGGAGCCTGGGGGGCTACAGTCCATGAGGTCACAAGGGGTTGGACACGACTGAGTGACTAAAACGTTTACTATTCATGCTAGGATAGTTAGCCACAGTTAGTGCACCTTCAAACAGTCTTCTTTCACCTTCAAAATGCAAAGTCATTCACACTACTTCAACTTTGACCTTCAGAATAGCTCTAAGAGTACCTGCCAACCAAAGTAGGTGGATGAGAAATAACACAAAACAGTTTTTTGTTCCCCTTAATGACATGTTTTCTCTTCAATTAGAGGGAGAAGGAAAGTGTTAGTAAATGTAGAAAATTTTCAGAAGCAGTTGAATTTTATCTCAATGCAAGAAGTGGTTTTAAATAGAAATCTATTCTCTCCTCACTGGTTTTTAATGTATTAGTCTCTATTGTCATTTTCCTTTCAGTTTTAATAGCTGCATTTACCAACAAGGAGATGGCTTTCTACAAACAGGTAACAGTTATTAAAACTTACCATTATTCTACCCTCAAATACACACTGAAATTAAGTTTAAAATGTAATGAAAATCATATACATTGTCCCCAAGCTTCAAACTGGTGGGTATTTGGAAAAACTACCACACAACTACAACTACAACACACCTCCTTAAAATTTTCAGTGTGATAACTAAGCATTAGTATCTAACACCAACAAAATTCTAGAACATCCCTTCTCTACTTTCATTTTTGTCCACAAATCTTGGCCTTCCAGTGCTCTTTCATTAGCAGAATGTCCATCTCTAACTGGGAGGGAGTCCCATTCCAATTTAACTATGAGCATTTATCAGGAACAGTGAAGTCATCTGTAAAGTATCTGCCTTGTAGTGAAAAACAACTTCATTTTAATTCACTGACTTAGTTTAATACATTTTATATTCCTTTCTAGTTTTTTTATTGGAGGGGGAGGGGGGATTGACCGTAAGGAGAAAATAGCATACAGCAAATCTTAACACAGGCCTCAGTAAATAAATCTGAAGTTACAGACATTTTTATACCTGTGAACATAAAAAGTCATAAACTCCTGGCTTCCATATGTCAAGTATGGATAAAACAACATTAAGAAAATATATATAACAGCCTTTACTGTCTTGACTTTATTTCACATTGAGAGAGCACTTTCATGATTCACTAATATAGAAAGCATATGGATATTTTAATATGTATGCCACAGTGATTTTTCAAGGTTAACTTATAGCTGAATTATGGTAGCAAAACAATCATTTGATCATCATATCGCTATATACCTGTCATTAATTCCTGATTAAGAAGAGGAATGGCTTCTTCCTGACAAAGAACAGCAGGCCCATACGGTAGAACAGTAGAAGGCAGGGTGTTTTGCATCAAGGATATTAACAGTAATTTTAAGGATTTCTTCTCCAGAAATTCCTTGAATCAAGAATGTCCTCTTAAATCTTCAGTGGACAGAAGATTTGATCAGGCTAAACCATAGCCTTTCTATTATTAATAAAACAGAAACAGTTCTGTGAGATGCACTCATTGTTATAAAGTACAAATCTATCAAGATTAAACAACTAGACTTGGAAGAACAACACATTTAGACTTGGGATTCAAGGCTGTTACAGAATGAATGCTAGTGTATCCCCTCAAATTCACATTCTGAATGCCTAACACCCAACGTGATTGTATTTGGAGGCAGGGTCTTTGGAAGATGATTACATTTACATGAAGTCATGAGGATGAGACTCCTAAAATAAGATTACTGTTCTTATAAGAAGAGAGAACAGAGCTTGTGCTCTCCCTCAGTCAAGTGAGGACACGGTGAGAAAGTAGCCATATGCAAGCCAAGAAGCAAGCTCTCACCAGGAACCAAGTCTGTCAGCATCGTGGACTTTCTAGCTTCAAGAACTGTGAGAAAGTAATGTCTGTTGATTAAGTCACCCTGTTTATGGTATTTTTTATAGCAGCCTAAGTTGACTGACATAAGAGTTTTTAGGGGTTCTGTATTCATAGCACTCAAGTAAACAGACAGCATCAATTCAGCACAGGCTATCTTTTTGTTAAATACCTATATACACACATTCACTAATATCCCACTCATTAAAACCCACTGTAGAAAACAATGAGCATTTGTAAAATCTCATGTAACTAGGGGGGCACTGAAGAATTATGCATTTATTGTATGTAAATTATATCTCCATAAAAAATTATAAGCCATAAAACGTACTTCAACAATTGGATAACTACTATTCGTGCAATCTTAACCTCAAAAACACACTTTTAATCAAGGTAAATGGAAACTAAGGATTTTTTTCTCCAATGCTACTTTATAAGAGTATGTGACCACTGACATATACTGGTTGTTGACTGTGAAATTAAGTTTCTCAAATCAATGTTGTATAGGTAGTTCAGATGAGTAAAATACTAACATCAGTACAGAGATCGAAAATCTTGTTTCATTTCTGCTCATATGTGTATGCTATTTCTTTTCTTGCACTGGATATTTTAAACAAATGTCAACGAAAAATAGATTCAGAAGGTTCATTTCCATGAACTTTATTTTTTAAATATGACCTAATACTGAAGCCAAAAGATTAATTTTTTCAATTACTGATTTTCTTTTAAAAATAAAATAATCTTAGAATGTGTTGCTGAATTTTTTTATTAATATTTTATAATTTATATTTTTCTAAAAAGCTCCACAAAATTTTCTCTCCTTTGTCTCTTTGGGAATATTTTATGATCTACAATGATCTTTTTATCCTTTCAGATATAGCAAGCTTTTAAATTAAAAAGCATGACACATGGCAATTTAAATTTCCATTCTAAACTTACAGAGTCATATGAGCTCTTGTCAACAAAAGACCAAATTTACTATAATTATGGATTATTTACACTAAAACAAAATAAGAAATCAATATGTAAATGTAATGTTTGTTGTAGCTAATGCAGCCAGCAATGACAGATTAGGTTCAAATAGCAATCAGTTTGAAAATCTGGCACATATGTAAATGAGCTAGGGACTTGATGTTTACCTTTGACTGTATTTCATTCAGGATTTTTAAATTGTCTCAGGAACAGCACAAAAATAAAATGTTAATCTTTCTACTACAAATACAACTTGAGCCCTCATCATAACTGAAATTAGGTTTTGTTCCTGTCCGGCTAAACTAACATGTGATACTAATAATTCTGAGCTGCAGATTACATCATTCTTAATTAACACCACTGCTACAGTTGTTAACATCCTCCAAGACACCATGTTATCATCACCACAAGTTCTGTAACAATCTTAAAACCACGTTTAACAAAGGTTGGCCTCCTCCTCTGCAGCTACTTTTAATTGCTTTCTTCGCTGGCAATTAAATATGTCTAGATAAACAAACATTTGGTTTCACATAATTCTTAATAACATTTTTCAGGAAGATTTAAAAGTTCAGGTGTCCTTATGTCTATAATTACTGTCTATCAATATAGAGGTATATTGGATTCAGCAAAATGTACTAACCAAAATATATAAGATTAATCAAAATGTGGTAATTAGCGGTGATAGTGATATATTGTGATCCACCAAGTAGTTCATAGCAAGACTGTCAAAACATAATTCTATCCATCTAGACAAACCATGAAGAAAAAAAATGTACAGATACATCGATTTTTGTTTCATGAATTAGTGACTAAGTTTCCAACTTTCCATTAAATCAACCACAGAGAATACCTGTATTTCTTTTTCAAAGTGTGATTTTAACAAGCTAATCTCAGTAGTCACTGACCTATCAATAGGCAGTTAACTATATAAATGGGTTTGGTACATCAATCCAATTAGATGTGTTGTGATCTCCATCAATGCTGTAACTGGGGACAAGTTTCTTTTATCCAGAATGCGTAACTTTAGGGAAATGTTGTCTTCTTAAAATAAGCCACTTTCTAGTACCCTTTATTAAGACACAGTTACCAATCCAATACTTCCTGATATCACTTTTACAAAATGTAATAAAAATGCTCACGAGAGTTGAAGTTAGACAGTAATCACAATAATGTACTTGGAACACTGAGTATACTATATTAAGAAATGATGAGTTGCTTTAAGAATGATAAACATCAAATTGTTATCAAATATTATACTGCTTACAGCACCAGTAAAACATTTTCACAGATGAATATCATTTGTGAAAAAAAAAAGTTGTTTTGTAAAGCATTTTGGAAGGAAAAATTAATCAATCCATTCAGAACATTTACTTGCATATGTAAAGTTACATCTTTCCGTACCCTCAGTTCTGCCAGTCATAAAATGGGACTAGATTAGATGACTGCTTTAAATCCTTCCAAAGGTGATACCCTTATTCTAAGTCAGAGGTCTCATAACTATGACTACTGCATTAAAGGAGAACACCAAAAACTGAAATAGCAAGACAAATAGCAGGACACAGACAAAAAAACATGAAACATATTACAAGGATTAACATCTGTGCAGAGACTGTGAGGTGGTGGGGAAATAGGATGAGAGCTATCTGAAAGCATCCTTAGAACGTTCTTGTAATAAGTGGACCCCAAGCAGTTCTATAAGACTTCTCAGTAATCTTTTTAGCTGGGATAATGAGGGTGAATGAGTATCTTAAACGGCCTCAGAACAGTGTGGGAGAGATGGGGAAAAAAAAACACAAAAAGGAAAAAGCAAACTGTCTCTGTAAGTATCAATATACATACCACTCAGAGGTGTTACCTCTTAGCTAAGACCAAGGCTAGGGACATAGCTGCATACTTATTACCACAGCTAGTTATAAGAAGCAGGGACAGAAGAGGAATACTTCCATTTTCCCCTTATTATACCATGCTTAATGGATGTAGGAAGGGCATATCCAAAGCACATTAGAAGAGCCCTCAGGGATCATTCTGCCTCTGCTCACAGGTAAGTACTGTTTCTGCCCATGCTGCTTCTCTTCACAAAGGAAAACTTTTAATAAGAACACTCATAGCATTTTTTTTCAGATTCTAAACTTGCTTCTTCCAGAAAAAGAAAAAAGACTATTACAATTATTCACAAAGTCACCGTGTACTAGGTTAGGTTTCACAGAAGGTGAGGATGAGACCAGCAGTTTTGTCCCCAATTTCCTATGTAACCTAGTGCACTAAATTACCTTCCACCTTTTATCCTCTGTGGTAGATAGCCCTGGACAAGGCCTGCCATGAGCTCTCTAACCAACGTATCCTGCTGTGATCAGGCTGGTGAGGCAGGCCTACTGCATCAGTCCTTAAGGCTCTGAAACCCAGTCATAACTCTTTCTGTAGGGCACTTGAGCATGTGAAAAAGTGAAAGTGTTAGTTGCTCATTTGTGTCCAACTCTTTGCGACCCCAAGAACTACAGCGTGACAGGCTCCTCTGTGTCCTGGAACTCTCCAGGTAAGAACATTGGAGTGGGTAGCCATTCCCTTCTCCAGGGGATCCTGCCAACCCAGGGATCGAATCTGGGTGTCCTGCATTAGAGGCAGATTCTTGACCATCTGAGCCATGTGGGTCCAAAGATTTAGGTCTGGAATGAAAGGTAAAAGACTTCATGAAGAACTCAAGTCAAAGCTACATGATCCACTTGGTGCTTGTCTGTTTACTAAAGCAGTTTCTTTTTCCCAATCATGGAGCCTCCTTATTTTCCAGTAGCATTTGAGGCCCAGAGCAGAAGAGTTACCTGGCCTATCAAACAGTGATTCTGTGGGAGAGCTGGGGCTAGAACTCAGATGGGGCTGCGACTCAGATATCTTGACTCACTACTACTCAGTTTCCTTCCACAGTATCCACTGGAAAATATAATACCCTACTCTAGATTAATTCAAGGCTACTGTTACCTGATTTCCCACCAATGGTTTTCCAAGAACAAAGAGTCTCAATTAGTACCCTGAATTTACTCAAGCTTTTACAAATAGCAACTAACTCAAAGCCAGAGGAGGCCACAAAAGAGGACCATATGCTAGACTGTTAAACAACACCCTCACAGAATCCATCAAAATATTAATAGGAATCATCCTCCCAGTATAAAAAGGTCAAAGTTCAATAGCAAGACTCAATTACTATTTGTAAAAAGGGACAAATATACAGAAGGGATACCTTATTTTCTGTCACCCTGCCATAAAAAGTTGAGACAATCTGTAATTATAATGGAGCTGGACACTTTTACCACTTATTAGGATAAGACTAAAGCAAGTTGAAAAGACTATACTTTATTACCAAGGTACCTATTCAGTCACAAGTTATTGCCACTAGTTATTTGGCATTAGTTATTTCCCTTGCCTAGAATACTATTCATTCTGCTCTTCACTTTAATAGTTTTTAATCATTCATGTCTCAGGTGAAATACTGCATCTTCTGAGGCCTTTCCTCACCATACAACTTACAGGAGTCCTGTAAGTTACTTCTTATCATGCCATTCTATTTCAGTTTTCTGAAAAGCACTTATTATCATCTGATGACTCTTCTTGTTTGATTTATAGTTTGGTGCCTGTCCTTCCACCCTACTCCCATATCTACACATATTATGTTGTAAATTCCATGAAAGCACATACCTTGTCATCTTGTTTCTCAATGTATCTCTAATACCTAGAACAAGGAACTAACACACTGTAACTAAGATGGTACACAATCCATATCTGGTAAATGAATGAATAAATGACATCGTATAAGAATAAAATGAGATGAACTCTCCATACATCTGAAAAACACAATTAGCAAAACAGCCAATGGAGAGACTATATATGTATGGATGAAAACTAAGTGTCTCAATTTGCCATGAAACTTTTCATATTCATTAACAACAAATGTTTATTAAGGGCTTCTACATAGATGGCCATAGATGAGCTGAGGGAGATGCTCAGAAAGAATGCTCTTGTTTGCATAGCTTGGGATCTGGCTGGAGAGAGCGGACAGCCATTTATGAAATAATACTGGGGAAACTAAGACTCACAGAAGAAAGGTGCTGCCGGAGGCCACAAAACCAGTGGGACAGACACAGGAAAAACAGTGTCTGACTATAAAGCCAGAGCTCCTTCCATTATCCCATAATTCAGTGAAAAAAAAAAATCAAAAGGAACACTGGACAAAAATGCTTAATTCAGGCCAAAGAGTGAACACTGCCTAGTTTACTACACTTACGGAACACCTGTAAGATCTTCGGCTCCCCAAATATCTTATATCTGTTCTGCATGATGCCTGATATCCCACACTAGAACTTTACTTGTTAGCATTGGTCTCTCTGAGGAGGCAAACATTCTCAGGGATGTATTATGTCACAGTATTCATTCCATTAATTTCTAAGTACTTATAATGTTTCAGGCACTTTTTCAGCTGCTGAGGATACAAAAATGGTCCATAATTTCTTGTAGCTTTACACTGTAATAAGGAATACAGAAAACAAATATAAATATATTACTAATATAATGCATTTTGTAATAATGTAAGATGAAGGGAAAGAGTATCACAGAGGGGCTCTTTTAGCCAGGGGAATCAAGAAAAATTTACCTTGAGAATGTAACATTTGAGTTCAGATCAGTTTAGTTCACTCACTCAGTCATGTCTGATTCCTTGTGATTTCACGAATCGCAGGACACCAGGCCTCCCTGTCCATCACCAACTCCCGAAGTCGACCCAAACCCATGTCCATCAAGTTGGTGATGCCATCCAGCCATCTCATCCTGTCATCCCCTTTTCCTCCTGCCGCCAATCCTTCCCAGCATCAGAGTCTTTTATACTGAGTCAACTCCCTGCATAAGGTGGCCAAAGTATTGGAGTTTCAGCTTCAACATCAGTCCTTTCAATGAACATCCAGGACTGATCTCTGTTAAGATGGACTGGTTGGATCTCCTTGTAGTCCAAGGGACTCTCAAGAGTCTTCTCCAACACCACAGTTCAAAAGCATCAATTCTTCGGCACTCAGCCTTTTTCACTGTCCAACTCTCACATCCATACATGACTACTGGAAAAACCATAGCCTTGACTAGATAGACCTTAGTTGGCAAAGCAATATCTCTGCTTTTAAATATGCTGTCTAAGTTGGTCATAACTTTCCTATCAAGGAGTAAACGTCTTTTAATTTCATGGCTGCAATTACCATCTGCAGTGATATAGGAGCCCAGAAAAATAAAGTCTGTCACTATTTCCACTGTTTCCCCATCTATTTCCCATGAAGTGACGGGACCAGATGCCATGATCTTAGTGTTCTGAATGCTGAACTTTAAGCCAACATTTTCACTCTTCTCTTTCACTTTCATCAAGAGACTTTTTAGTTCGTTTTCACTTTCTGCCATAAGAGGGCTGTCATCTGCATATCTGAGGTTATTGTTATTTCTCCCAGCAATCTTGATTCCAGCTTGTGCTTCATCCAGCCCAGCGTTTCTCATGATGTACTCTGCATATAAGTTAAGTAAGCATAGCCTTGATGTACTCTTTTTCCTATTTGGAACCAGTCTATTGTTCCATGTCCAGTTCTAACTGTTGCTTCCTGACCTGCATACAGGTTTCTCAAGAGACAGGTCAGATGGCCTGGTATGCCCATCTCTTTAAGAATTTTCCACAGTTTTTTGTGATCCACACAGTCAAAGGCTTTGGCATAGTCAATAAAGGAGAAGTAGATGTTTTTCTGGAACTCTCTTGTTTTTTTCAGTGATCCAGCAGATGTCGGCAATTTGATCTCTGGTTCCTCTGCCTTTTCTAAAACCAGCTTGAACATCTGGAAGTTCAAAGTTCACATATTGCTAAAGCCTGGCTTGGAGAATTTTGAGCATTACTTTACTAGTGTGTGAGATAAGTGCAATTGTTCAGTAGTTTAAGCATTCTTTGGCATTGCCTTTCTTTGGGATAGGAATGAAAACTGACCTTTTCCAGTCCTGTGGCTACTGCTGACTTTTCCAAATTTGCTAGCATATCATATGCTGCACTTCCACAGCATTGTCTTTTCAGATTTGAAATATCTCAACTGGAATTCCGTCACCTCCACTAGCTTTGATCATAGTGATGCTTCCTAAGGCCCACTTGACTTTACATTCCAGGATATCTGGCTCTAGGTGAGAGATCACACCATCGTGATTATCTGGGTCATGAAGATCTTTTTTGTACAGTTCTTCTAGGTATTCTTGCCACTTCTTAATATCTTCTGCTTCTTTTAGGTCCATACCAGTTCTGTCCTTTATCGAGCCCATTTTACATGAAATGTTCCCTTGGTATCTCTAATTTTCTTGACGAGATCTCTCATCTTTCTCATTCTATTGTTTTCCTCTATTTCTTTGCATTGATCACTGAGGAAAGCTCTGTTATCTCTCCTTGCTATTCTTTGAAACTCTGCATTCAGGCGGGAATATCTTTCCTTTCTCCTTTGCTTTTCACTTCGCGTCTTTTCACAGCTATTTGTAAAGCTTCCTCATATAGCCATTTTGCTTTTTTGCATTTCTTTTCCATGGGGATGATCTTAATCCCTGTCTCCTGTACAATGTCACGAACCTCTGTTCATAGTTCATCAGGAACTCTGTCTATCAGATCTAGTCCCTTAAATCTATTTCTCACTTCCACTGTATAATCATAAGGGATTTGATTTAGGTCATACTTCAATGGTCTAGTAGTTTTCCCTACTTTCTTCAATTTAAGTCTGAATTTGGCAATAAGGAGTTCATGATCTGAGCCACAGTTAGCTCCCGGTCTTGTTGTTGCTGACTATATAAAGCTTCTCCGTCTTTGGCTGCAAAGAATATAATCAACCTGATTTCGGTGTCGACCATCTGGTGATGTCCATGTGTAGAGTCTTCTCTTACTGAATAAAGTAAAGGAGTGAGCCAAGTGGGTAACTGATGAAAGAACATTCCAGGTAGGGGTACAGCATAGTTCAAGTGTCCTGAAGTTGATGAAGCACACTTAGAATGTTTAAAGAAGAACAGGGAGGCCAGTGTGGCTGGCAAGATAGAAGCCAGAGATGAGAATGACAGAAGATGAAGTTAAAAAGTCAGGGACAAGATTATTTAAGTCCTTAATATACTTTGGTAAGGAACCTGAATTTTTGTCTAAGAGTAATGGAAAGCTAATGGAGGGGTATAAGAAGGGGAAAGACACAATCAAGCTATGGGCTGATTCATGTATATCTTAGACCATTTTAATATGAAGAGAGCTGCCATTTGAAGGTAGTGGAATAAGGACAGGGGAAAGAAGAGGCCATTAAATGGTAACACTGAGAGAAAGCAAAGGAAAATTTACCTACTCATTTTTATCATCTATGATTATAAGTAAGAAATACACACAATTCTTTCTTACATTATTTTTCTCCAGTTTTGATAACATGATTACACAAACATTATAAAATAAGATAGGAAGCAGTCCCACTGGTAAATTTGTATAAGATATCTTCATGGAAATCCTCTGGGCAAAATGTTACACTATAAGTTCAATTTCTGTAATGATTATGACTTTCTCAGGTTATCTAATTTTTATATTCATTTTTGTACCTGATAGTTTATACAAAATTCCCCACTTTAATGAAACTTCAGATTTTACTGCCACAAAGAAAAGTTATTTTATTACTATTCACGTACACTTTTATTTTAGATCAATTAATTTCTTGTTTCACATTAACTTACTTAATAATTATTATACTAATCAAAAAATCTGTAGTTATGTCTTCTTTTACACATCTAATATTTTTATGCTTATTCTCATATTTTCTTGGCTAGATTTTTCAAGCAGTTATTACTTGTTGATCACTTCTATCATTAACTGCATGTGTGTTCACTCATATTTGAATCTCTGTGATCCCATGGACCATAGCTCGCCAGGCTCCTCTGTCCATGGAATTTTCCAGGCAAGAATATTGGAATGTGTTGCCATTTGCTACTCCACTATCATTAACTACTGCTTTTAAATGTTTCTTTCTTTCTCTTTTCTTCAGACTTACTCTATTGCTATTTCTCTAATTTCTTAAACAGAACATAAAATGCAATTATTTTCTATCTCCATTGTCTTCTAATTAGTGGACATAATATTACAAATTTCCCTCTAAGTATCACTTTTGCTGTATTCAAAGTTTCAGTATATAGCACTCTTATTTGTTCAGTTCACTTCAGTTGCTCAGTCGTGTCTGACTCTTTGCAACCTCATGAACTGCACATGCCAGGCCTCCCTGTCCATCACTAACTCCCAGAGTTCAACCAAACTCATGTCCACTGAGTTGGTGATGCCATCCAACAATCTCATCCTCTGTCGTCCCCTTCTCCTCCTACCCTCAATCTTTCCCAGCATCAGGGCCTTCTCAAATGAGTCAGCTCTTCGTATCAGGTGGCCAAAGGAATTGCACTCATCTCACACGCTAGTAAAGTAATGCTTAAAATTCTCCAAGCTGGACTGCATCAATACATGAACCATGAACTTCCAGATGTTCAAGCTGGTTTTAGAAAAGGCAGAGGAACCAGAGATCAAATTGCCAACATCCGCTGGATCACTGAAAAAACAGGAGTTCCAGAAAAATAGCTATTTCTGCTTTATTGACTATGCCAAAGCCTTTGACTGTGTGGATCATAACAAACTGTGGAAAATTCTGAAAGAGATGATATAACCAGACCACCTGACCTGCCCTCTTGAGAAACCTGTATGCAGGTCAGGAAGCAACAGTTAGAATTGGACATGGAACAACAGACTGATTCCAAATAGGAAAAGGAGTATGTCAAGGCTGTATATTGTCACCCTGCTTATTTAATACATGCAGAGTACATCATAAGAAACACTGGGCTGGAAGAAACACAAGCTTCTTCCCGGAAATCAAGATTGCTGGGAGAAATATCAATAACCTCAGATATGCAGATGACACCACCCTTATGGCAGACAGGGAAGAAGAACTAAAGAGGCTCTTGATGAAAGTGAAAGAGGAGAGTGAAAAAATTGGCTTAAAGCTCAACATTCAGAAAACGAAGATAATGGCATCTGGTCCCATCACTTCGTGGCAAATAGATGGGGAAACAGTGGAAACAGTGACTGACTTTATTTTTCTGGGTTCCAAAATCACTAGAGATGGTGACTGCAGCCATGAAATTAAAAGACGCTTTCTCCTTGGAGAAAAGTTATGATCAACTTAGACAGCATATTAAAAAGCAGAGACATTACTTTGTCAACAAAGGTCCGTCTAGTCAAAGCTATGGTTTTTCCAGTGGTCACGTATGGATGTGAGAGTTGGACAGTGAAAAAGGCTGCATGCCGAAGAACTGATGCTTTTGAACTGTGGTACTGGAGAAGACTCTTGAGAGTCCCTTGGACTGCAAGGAGATCCAACCAGTCCATCCTAACGGAGATCAGTCCTGGGTGTTCACTGGAAGGATTGATGTGAATGGGAAAGACTAGAGATCTCCTCAAGAAAATTAGAGATACCAAAGGAACCCTTCATGAAAAGATGGGCTCAATAAAGGACAGAAATGGTATGGACCTAACAAAAGCAGATGATATTAAGAAGAGGTGGCAAGAATACATAGAAGAACTGTACAAAAAAGATCTTCATGACCTAGATAATCACGATGGTGTGATCAGCCACCTAGAGCCAGACATCCTGGAATGTAAAGTCAAGTGGGCCTTGGGAAGCATCACTATGAACAAAGCTTGTGGAGCTGATGAAATTCCAGTTGAGCTATTTCAAATCCCAAAAGATAATGTTGTCAAAGTGGTTCACTCAATATGTCAGCAAATTTGGAAAACGTAGCAGTGGCCACAGGACTGGAAAAGGTCAGTTTTCATCCCAATCTCAAAAAAAGGCAATGCCAAAGAATGCTCAAACTCTTATTTGTGCTCATTTCTAAATTACTAGTGGTTGTTATTATGACTTAATTTTGACCTGTGAATTATCTATAGTATCCAAATGTATGGAGGTCCTCAAAGATACCTTTTTATTACTACTTCACTTTAATTTTACTGCAAAGTGGCCAAAGAATGGATCAGCATGACAGTGATTCTTTGGTAGTGAATCTTAATTATCCTATTTGGAATACACTGTAGTATTTTGCACCATTATCACTGTATATTTGAGACAAAAAATGTAGGTAGTAGTACAGATTTCTCAGGACTGTCTCAATCTAGAGACATATGACTGAATTACGAGTGGGACACACATAGCAGTGAAAGCTCACCTGGCAACTAGGAAACTGGTGTTTATAGGGGTTTGTCATTTGCACACTTTGGAAAACGAAGCACTGAGAGGAGATGTCAGGGAAAATGTACACGAAGAGGGGCTGGTGAAAACAGGACTCAAGGGGATACCAACTTGACAGCAGATGAAGAGGTGCTTATAGGATGAAACAACCTGAGTGGCAGGCAGAATACCAAAAGAGTGTTGGAAATGTTCTTTAAAGATATTAATTTTTAAAAAGTCACAATATGTTAATGACTAGGTTGTAAGTGCCTAGAGGACAGACCATGTTTTCATCTAGTAGTTAATCAATAAATCTTTGATAGATTGACCCTTTCCTATGGTATGAAAGAAGTATAATTAACAACCCCTCTTTTAATTTTATTGTGATTGACAGTACAATCTGAAGTTGTGCCACAGGGGTAACCACATCACCTGTGAATTAATAAGTAAAATCTGATCTATTTTAAAAAGCTTAAAAACACTTCTCAATTGTTAAAAAGATTATGATTAAAGAGTTTGCTCTTAAATTCTCAAAGAGCCTGAAATTCTATTTTCTAAAAAACAAAAACATAATTTACTTTAAAAGAATTCTAAATATAATTCACTTATAAACACTTATATGGTAATTGTGCTGCTCTTAGCTTTTTAAAAAATATTGTAAATATAAAATAAGATTCAATTACCAGGCACCCCCTAGTGGCAGTAAAATCAAGTTAAAAGTTTTTTCCATAAGGCATGGTTTAATATATAGCTCTCACCAAACCTTGAGAATAAAACTGTCTGTCAGTAAACAATTTAAGAGCACGTTATTTTACATCTATATTTTACTAGATGCTGAATAGTGTATAGTAACTAAAAAGTTCATTCACACACTAAAATTTCATCAGTATCCTTGAAAACTACAGTAACTGAAATGCAAATAAATGAACTTCAAGGCCTATATAATGACAAATTACAAGATTTTTAAAAAATGTCATTATAGAAAACCGCTTCCAAAAAAGAAGTCATCTCTGGAATAAAACTTTATATATTTCTGTCAAAAAACTGGAAGCTAGATGGAGAATCAGATGAAAATATCAGTAGCAGAAGTATTAACTGTTGACCTTAAACCAGCTGCAAAACTCTTAAAAACACCTCAATTTCCTAATTTATAATACAGATATTAATATCAGCCTCTGTATTCTTACAGAAGCACTATAAAAATGAAGTGAGAGTTGAATGAAAAAGATTACTACTGGTATTTACTAGGATAAATGTTTTAGTAATTATGCTTTACAATTTGTGCTTTTGCATATAAATGTACCTCTTCTATTTAACGAATTTTTATAACCATGCTGGCAACTAAAATCAATGCTTCCTATTTTATATAAGGAGAATGTAAGTTTCTAGATAAATAAGGATTATAATCTGGGATTTTTCTCTCTAGATCTTACCTTTTTTGCATGGAGAGATTATAACCACATTACTTTCCTGATTTGGTTGTAATAAACTTTGTTTAGGAATAACACCATAACACCACTATTGTCCAGTTCATTAAGAGAAGACTGATACTCTAAAGAAAGAACACAACGTTTGCCACCGCACTGAAATTGGAATAGGGGAATGAGCAACAGGACCTTATCATAGTTCTGCACTACAATTAACAGGCAGTTTATTACCCAGCTTCCCTCAGTCTTTCCACATCTACTGACTTGTGTCAGAGAAATAAAAGAATAAAATCAATTTAACATCCAACCAACCACCTAAATCAACTATACCTTAAAAAAAAAAATCCCAAATCTGAGGAGAAGGATGGGATGATATGTACATAAACTTTGCTATTTTCCTCTATCAGTTTTGAAGTTTTTCTCTTTATTTGCTAGTTCTCAAATACAACAATCAGAATGATATTTCCTCCTTTTTAGATTATAAACTGGGTTACAAATTACACATAAGTTTTTTATGAATCCACCAACTATAACACAATTTTACAAAAACAAATCAACTTGATTATGGAGTTCAGTGCACAGCAATTTTGTCTCCTGTATTTGATAATATGATATGCTATATAACTCAATATTAAATTACTTTGGGGTTCCATTATAGAGTTATGATATAAAAAATTATTGTTGTTTGATAAAACACAAGTGAAAATCATAAGTTAAAAATAATTATTACCATTAGCTTTTATTTATTTATTTTTTTAAATTTTTTATTGTGTTGGTTTTGCCATACAATGACATGAAACCGCCATGGGTTTACATATGCTCCCCCTCCAGAACTCCCCTCCCTCCTCCCTCCCGATTCCCTCCCCCTGGGACATGTCGGTGCACCAGCCCCGAGCATCAATCTTGGGCTGGCGATTGATTTCACATATGATAATTAACATGTTTCAATGCCATTCTCCCATATCATCCCACCCTTGCCCTCTTCCACAGAGTCCACGAGTCTGTTCCATACATCTGCGTTCCTTTTTCTAGCTTTTAAAATTCTGTATGGATTTTGTTTTTAATTGTCTCTCATGAAATGAGAATTTAAGATGTATATTATAGATTAAAAAAAGAAAAATAATCTCTAGCTTTACAGAAAGATATCTTAGATTAACATATCTAAAATGACCCAGAGGGATGGAATCGAGAGGGAGGTGGGAGGGAAGTTATGGAAGGGGAACACATGTATACTCATGGTGGATTCATGCCAATGTATGGCAAAACCAACACAATAATGTAAAGAAAAAAGTCTTTCCTGAATTTCTTACAATATATAAATAATAATAAAAATAAATAATAAAAAAATAAAAGAAATACACCTTAATTTTTAAGTGCATTAATAAATTTCTCCATCAGCAGGAGCCTCTATGCTTCTCCTCTCACTAGCCAGATACACTGTGTTTTTTGTATCTTTTATTTGACTTTGAATTTTTATGTCTTTCTTATCATCCCAACATAGAAAAAAGCACCATTGTAACTTGCTAAAAATCCATACGGCCAACTAAGGAAGACTGCTTTAAAAAGTGAAAGTGAAAAGTCACTCAGTCCTGTCAGACTCGTTGTGACTCCATGCATGGACTATACAGTCCCTGGAATTCCCCAGGCAAGAATACTGGAGTGGGTTGCCTTTCCCTTCTCCAGAGGATCTTCCCAAACCAGGGGTAGAACCCAAGTCTCCTGCATTACAGGCAGATTCTTTACCAGCTGAGCCACAAGGGAATCCCAAGAATACTGGAGTGGGTAGTCTATTCCTTCTCCAGCAGATCTTCCTGACTCAGGAATCAAACCAGGGTCTCCTGCACTGCAGGCAGATTCTTTACCAGCTGAGCTACTAGGGAAGACTACTTTAGTGTTATATAAAGTAGTCATTTTCCAATAAACACTGCATTTCAAGAAACACTGTAGGCCCCTGCCTGCCTAGGGACTGAGCAGTTGACAATCAAACTAAGGTCAGACACATGACAATGAACATTTCCATTAGCCCAGGAAGACATTTTTGATAAATCCATTTAATCATGCTACTGGAAAGCAACAGACTATATAACCAATCATGTCTCTTATCTACGTTTAATTATGTGGATTACATACTGGATGACATTCGTAACTAACCTAAAAATAATGCTGTACCTGAGTAGATACAGAACCCATACCTATAATCTCATCTGCCATTTAAATCAACATTACTATAAGCACAAGGACTATAAGCACTGCTTGTCATGGTATGCAAATGCAAATTCCCATTAATATATGATATGAACATAAGATACAGAGCAACCCAAGAAATCTTTAAATTCTTAACCTAAAACAAACCATTAACAGACTATCAGATACAATTATATTAGATTTAACTTTCTTCAGTTCAGTGGCTTCTACTTTGGTAAAGTGAAATTTATTTTTCTTTTTGATACTATCTACCTGTGATGGTATGAGCTATAAGAAATATACATTTTTCTTCCCCACACAGAGCTCGAAAATCTTTGCAATTTTTTAAGTAATAGAGTGATACCAACGAGCTTCTATCATGAACCAACCTCATGATTAGAAGGTTAGAATGTTTAACCACTTCTCCCTCCCACCCTACTCTGTGAAGAAGAGAGGAGCTGGAGGTTGGGCTAATTACTAATAGCCAATGATTCAATCAATCATGCCTATGTGGTGAATCTCCATAAAAAATCCTAGTTGAAGAGTTCTGAAGAGCTTCCAGGTTGGTAAAAAAGAAAGCCATCCATGTGCTAGCAGAGGGGCACACTGTAAACATTACAAGCACTCCTCTGCTCGAGACCCTTCCAGATCTCATTTTATGTATCTCTTCATCTGGCTGTTGATTTAAAAAATGTTTTATAATAAACTGGTAATAGTACATAGAGCATTTCTGAGCTCTATGAGCCATTCTCTCCCAAGTTATTGAACACAGACGGGAGTGGTGGGAACCTCCAATCCACAGCCAGTTGGTCAGAAGCACAGGTGACAAGCTATACCTGCAGTTGGGTCTGATGTGGAGCAGTCTTATGGAGCTGGGTCCTGAACTTGTGGGATCTAATGCTATCTCCAGGTAGGTAGTATCAGAATTTGTTAAACTGAAGAATATCCAGCAGATGTTGAAGACTTGGGGGATAGGGAACACATCTGTTGGCCAGAACTGTTACATGGGTAGTGTAGTAAAGAAAACAGGACTTTTTTCCTTTTACTACATTAATATAAAGATAGTGGTGGGGAAAAATTTGACAATATTTGAAGGTTAGAGACACCAAGTTGTATTAAATTTAAAAAAAGAAAATGTGCAAAAAATTGTGACAATCTAAGAACTTAAACACAGTTCCAGAAGGATACTGTGCTTAGGAAAATTATCACTCTATCACTAGCTTAATGATTCACTTTAGATCAGGTTGCTTCATTAGGCAATAACAATGCAATATATAATTAAATATTGAAATCATTTTGTCATTCTATAAATAGTATATAGTGAGTTTCACTGTAAAAACTGAAAAAAGAATGAGACTCTCTATTACAAAAACAAAATCTTAAAAATTTTACATCAATGTAAAATTTTTATATAAGCTGTACTCTCCAGAGCACAAGAAATTTCCTCAAAGATATACTGCTTCAGCCATGGGAGAAACTAGAGTTCCGGTTATACACTCTCTTCCCTCCAACTCCCATTCTTCCTTCAAACAGAGAAGTCTCATTTAAGACTCTTTTATTATATACCAAAGTTTTGCTAGCTTTTCTTTGTAAAAAGATTCCATCACTAAAATCAAACAAATAAACACTCCAAATACTTTGAAACTTTATATAGTTAATTGCTGTTAGTAAGCTAAAACTTCAACAAGATTTTGATTTGATTTGATTTTGATATTTATATACAGCTTAAAGAAATTTAACAATCAAACTTTTCATTTCCTATTTCCAGGAAAAGTAAACACCTTACCCAGCATGACTAGATGATGAAGGTGGTGGCAAATCTGGTGTAAGAACATAGAGACTGTTGTTTTTTGGCAAGTGTAGTGATTTTAAGACCGTCTGAAAAAGAAAAAGTAAAAACAAAAAGTAACTATTGATTGTGCATTATTAATCCTTTCCTATAATTCTTAGAAAATTATTGCCATTGCAGCTTGACTTTTCATCTTTTGACAATTTCCTAACTAGGATAATATAAAAGAATTATTGAATCCAAATAAATTTGTTTCTCCCATGTATAAGTTAGCATAAATAAGAATATTAAAATAAAATAAAAATTCTTTAGTTCACAAAGAGATACAAATTACACAGTTATATACACAGTTGGGGATTATTAATTACTTCATTGAAGAAGCATAACCCTGCAACTAATATCTACTTCATTCAGGATCATTGTAGCAAAAATTAGCAAGTTATGTTTTCAGAGATCATTAGACCTAGAAAAGATGATAGAGAATATCTCAAACCAAAGATTTTTATAAATGAGGAGCTATAGCCTAAGAAGTGAAAAGACCTGCATGAGGTCTCTACTAAGTGTTACCTAGGTTACTTAACTGTTACCTAGGTTACTTAACTCTTCCTCCAGATACATCGTGTGTGTGTGTGTGTGTGTGTGTGTGTGTGTGTGTGTGTGTGTGTGTATGCGCGCGCGCGCACACGCGTGTGAGTGCACACTCTGTAGTGTCCAAATCTTTGGGACCCCACAGACAGGAGCCTGCCAGGCTCCACGGTCCATGAGATTTCTCAGGCAAGAGTCCTGGAGTGGGTTGCCCTTTCCACCTCCAGGAGATCTTCTCAACCCAATGATCAACCCATGTCTCTTGCATTTCCTGCACTGGCAGGCAGATTCTTTACCACTGCACCACATGGATGGAAAAAAAAATTTTTTAACATGAAAATCAATGCTGAAGGTTCTTCAGAGAAGGATTGGAAATGGAAATGAGGAACAATGAGGACACATATTTTACCAATTAGTCCAGTAGTATAATGGCTACTAGAGAAAAACAATTAAAACTGAGAATCCTCCAGAGAAACAATATTCTCAGGAAGGCAGATTTCAGTCAGAGGTAGATGGGAAGAGAATGTATAGGCAATAGAAGGAATTTTGCTAATGATGAAATTAGTTCCATAAGGCTCAGGAAAAAAGTTTCAAGCAGTGGAGAGCAAAATGAACAGAGACAGATATGAGCTGTACAGAGGCTATGGAGATTTAAGTGAGGAATAATTTGGGAATCTGAGACTCCTTGTGGTGACTGGCATAAACAGCATAAAAGGCATAATGAAACTGGTTCTGGTTGAATCAAATAATAATGTCAAGGCTGAAAGTATTGGAAAGAAAGGTGGAGTGGATATCTAGGAATCACTTTTAATCCTGCATATGAAAGCAGGGACACCTGGGGAGAGCTGATTTTTATCCTAGCATATAACCTAATGAATTTATTCTTGACCCACCATGAGAGGACCCATCTTACTAAAGGCAGAGTCTTCCTTCACGAGCTTTGGGACTTACTCTTGAGTAATATTTGTCATACCTTAATACTTACTCATTATTTGCAATATATTCTGACATCCTTTATCCTATTTCCTTTTCTTTTAATGCTGGATATAACCCACTCAATTAACTTCACAACTCACTAATGATGTGACCCTTGGTTTGAAAAAACACAGTAAGAGGCAATTAATCATAACTTCACAATCACCCAGGAAGCCTTGAAGTTCTGAATCTTTCTGTCAACTATATTCAAGTTATTCTGAAATCAGTCTGTGTTACCTTGCAAGAGTCAACATGCAAACAAACAAACAAAAATATGGCATACACACACAGGAAAGTTACTTTACCATGTTTTATCTTTCATTATTTTACTTTGATGATTACTGATAACAGCTTGGTCTTACCACTTGATCACTACTGGCATTTTACCATGCCTGATCCAAAGATTTTCCAATAAATCTTCCTTCTCAAACCACATATGATATGATTAAACATACTTTAAGTAGGTCAGTCATTCCACAAACATTTACTTGATGCGTATTACATCAGGCATTCAGAGAAGGCAGTGGCAACCCACTCTAGTACTCTTGCCTAGAAAATCCCATGGACAGAGGAGCCTGGTGGGCTGCAGTCCATGGGGTCACAAAGAGTCGGACATGACTGAGTGACTTCACTTTCACTTTTCACTTTCATGCACTGGAGAAGGAAATGGCAACCCACTCCAGTGTTCTTGCCTGGAGAATCCCAGGGAAAGGGGAGCCTGGTGGGCTGCCGTCTATGGGGTTGCACAAAGTCAGACATGAATGAAGTGACTTAGCAGCAGCATATCAGGCACTGGATATCTAATGATGAAAGAAACACCATTATTTATGGTGTTGTGATAGAAAATGCTGGGATGGGAGCCATTTTACAAAATACAAACATCTGTTAGAGAAAGTAACATTTAAACTGAGACCTGAAGGATGAAAAAGTCACCCACGTGAAGAACCGAGGGTAAAGCATTCCAGGCAGCTAAACAGCATCTGACAGATAAAGATGTAAAGAGCTTGAGCATTTTAGAAGAATTAAAAGCTTCTATGATGCCAGCTTGGAAAGTGAAGGTATGAAAGGTTGAAGATGAGGTTGTAGAGGTGTATATAGGGTAAATAATACAATACCTTTTAAACCACGGTGAATAGCTTGAATTTTATTCAAAGTGCAATAAAAAGTTATATTTTACAAGGAGAGTGATATAATTTGATTTATGTTTTTAAAAGAACATTGTGGCTCCTCTATGGAGAATGCATAGGAAGAATCCCCCCCCAAAAAGCTAGAAAAACAATAATGAAGCTATTACACCGGTCAAAGCAAGATATGCTAACAGCACGGATTAAGCTGTGCAATAACAATACTGTAAAGTGGCTATGGTTGACATATATTTTTTTTAAATTATTTTATTGAGGAACTCCCTGGCAATCCAGTGGCTAGGACTCAGGACTTTGACCGCCATTACCCAGGATCAGTCTCTGGTTGGAGAACTAAGATCCCACAAGCTGCAGAGCATGGCCAATTAATTTATTTATTAAAAGTTATTTTATTGAAGTATAGTTAGTTGAAATACAATGTGCTGTGCCAGTTTCTGAGGGTTAGATGTTATTCAAATGGGAAAAGATTAATGCCAACATTTTTGGATTTAGCAGTGGTGATATGGTTCTGCCATTTATTGGGAAAGACTGATAGAGAAATGGCATGGGAAGGAAAATCAAAAGTTTCATTTTAAATATGTTAAGTTAAAAATGCCAATAAGGTATGCAAGAATAAAAGTGAACTACCAATTTGGTTATATGAATTCACAGAAGTATAACCTAGCAATAAATATTTGGGAGCAATCAGAAAATTAATGGCATAGAAATAGCAAATATCACTTAGGGAGAAGAGCATATAAACAGTCAGCCCTCTGTATCCATAGGTTCCATACCCAAGGATGGAAAATACTCATAAAAGTAAAAATTCCAAAAGCTCCAAAAAGCAAAACTTGAATTTGCCACATATCAGCAACTATTTACATAGTATTTGCATTGTATTAGGTATTGTAAGTAATCTAGAGATGATTTAAACCATATAGAGGGTGTATAGATTATATGCAAATATGATGCAATTTTATATAAGGGCCTTGAGTGTCCATAGGTTTCGGTATGAAGGGGGAAATGCTGGAACCAATCTTTTATGGCTACTGAGAAACAATCTATCAGAACACACTGCATTAAGAACATTTTCAAAATGTTTGCCTTTCTTTTCACAAGCTACCAAAAATGAGAGGTAGGTGATTCCTATCCATGGGTTTCCCAATAAATGAATGGATAAATGATTTAGCTATGTAAACTAATGCATTTTGCTGTTTTATTTCTGCCAAGGTTGTTAATTTACTCAATCAGCATCTCTTTTTATTCTTAAATCTACTTTTTAATTACAACAGCCAAAAAGGAGCAGGGGTCAGTCAACTACAGCCTGTGCAAAAATTCAGCCTACTACTTACTTTTGTATGGCCTGTAAGTTAAGCATGGTTTTTGCATTTTTAAATGTTTGAAAACAAATCAAAAGAAGAGTAGTGTCTGATATGTGAAATCATATAAAATGCAAATTTCTATGTCAACAAATGTTGATTTAATCCAACAGTCATGCTCACTGGTTTATATATGGTCTAAAGTTATTTTCATCTATGATAGCAAAACTGAGTGTTTGCAACAGAGATTCCATGGTCCACAAAGCCTAAAATATTAACTACCTGGTTCAGTACAGAAAAAGTTAGCTAACCCCTAATACTGTTGTTATTTAGTCGCTCAGTCGTGTCCAACTCTTTGGGACCCCATGGACTGCAGCATACCAGGCTTTGCTATCCTTCAGCATCTCCAGAGTTTGCTCAAACTCATGTCAACTCAGTCGATGATGCCATCCAACCATCTTATCCTCTGTTGCCCGCCTCTCCGCCTGCCTTCAATCTTTCCCAGCATCAGGATCTTTTCCAATTAGTTGGCTCTTCACATCAGGTGGCCAAAGTATTGGAGTTTCAGCTTCAGCATTAGTCCTTCCAATGAATATTCAGGACTGATTTCCTTTAGGATTGACTGGTTTGATCTCCTTGTAGTCCAAAGGGACTATCAAGAGTCTTGTCCAACACCACAGTTCAAAAGCATCAATTCTTTGGCATTCAGCTTTCTTTATGGTCCAACTCTCACATTCGTGCATGACTACTGGAAAACACACAGCTTTGACTAGACGGACCTTTGTTGGCAAAGCGATGTCTCTGCTTTTGAATATGCTGTCTAGGTTGGTCATAGCTTTTTTTCCGAAGGAGCAAGCATCTTTTAATTTCATGGCTGCAGTCACCATCTGCAGTGATTCTGGAGCCCAAGAAAATAAAAGTCTCTCACTGTTTCCATTTTTTCACCATCTATCTGCCATGAAGTGATGGGACTGGATGCTATGACCTTAGTTTTGTGAATGCTGAGTTTTAAATCAGCTTTCTTACTCTCCTCTCTCATCTTTATCAAGAGGCTCTTCAACTCCTCTTACATTTCTGCCATAAGGGTGGTGCCATCTGCATATCTGAAGTTATTGATATTATTATAATATCAATAACCTCTAATATAGCACATCACTAATCTGTACTTAAAATCTATAAATATCTTGCAAACCTGAAATTTCTATAAATAACTTAATGAAGTACTCAGAGTATCTCCATATATCAAATGAACTCACATACAAATATTTATAAGCACGATGTCTACCAGAAGCTGTTGACAGAGAGTTGAACCGAAAATTGAAGATTTTAAGTTCATTCCTGGTATTTAAATATTAACTCAGTAACTAGTGTGAAAAGATTTAGTTATTTCTATTTCAAACACCTAAAACTTTAGTTAACTCATTTCTTTCCATCCCTTACCGCTCACTTTGTCAGAAAAAGAATGTGCATAAAATATTTTATGCCTGAGGCTTCAAATGGGTGCTTGAGAACAGCAACTACTAGCTTAAAATTGCAAAATTTTGAGTAAATTCTTAAAATATAACTCATCCATGCACCTGACCCTATCCACCCAACAAAGAAATACTCTTACCATTTAAATTTTCTAAGTTAAAAACATTTCCTATTACTGTTTTTGTTCCATATAAATACTTGATGTAAACATATATGGGTTTCCTGGTAGCTCAGATGGTAAAGAACCCACCTGCAATGCAGGAGACCTGCAGGGTTCAATCGCTGGGCTTGGAAGATCGCCTGGAGAAGGGAATAGCTACCCACTCCAATATTCTTGCCGGGACAATTCCAGGGACAGAAGAGCCTGGTGGGCTACTCTAGTCCATGGGGTTGCAAAGAGAAACAACTGAGTGTCTAACACTCACTTTCATAAATGTATATATACTGGGTCTGACTTCTTTCAGGCCAACAAGTAACTGTATAGAAAAGGCAATTATTCGAAGGCAATTACCGACTTCATATGAGGTTTGAGAAAAGGATAAAATGCTACCAAAAGAGAATATCAAGTTGACTTTTACAAAATACTTCTAAATAGGAAAAATATGCCGAAGAGTGATTTCACTCACATATCTAACAAATGTTGCTGATTAACTGTGAAATGTTTTAACTAGAAAAAAACTGTTTGCTGTATTCTTAAACTAAGTTACTATTACCAAACCTCCATCTGTCATATGTAACAACATTAACAAAAAACAATATTATACATCAGTCAATAGCATAACTTAATTTTCTCTTATTTCTAGGTAATTATGAAACTTACACTGTCTTCCACATCTCCAGTCTTCCAGCCTTTTAACAGCATTTTAGACATAGGTATCTGAAGTTCATTTTCTAAAATCTGTTTAATTTCTCCTATACAAATAAGAAGAGACCAAATATTACTAACAAAATAATACAATCAATATTTATTCATATAAGAGTAGTACTAATATTAGGCATATGGTCCTCAAGTCAATGACATTTGTTTCATGAATGAATATGAAAAATTTCAGTAGCCCAAACTTCAAATCTTGATCATACAACATGATGCCCCTTTGAAGAGCTAAAGTTTCAACATTAAAATAAAAAAATTAACAATTAATTAATTAAGCAGCTTTTTAAAAAGAAACAGATATCAGTGACAGGGATATTGAATAGAAACAATCTACTTCAAACCAACCAACAAACCAATATGTGACCAGCATATGGTGGGAGTGGTCAGTAAATTATAAAATTTGCGGCATTATGGTATAAGGAAAGCAAACTGTGCAATGCAATTTGGGGTTAAAGACCTAGCTTCAAGAAATAAAATACCTTGTCTGTTCTTAGTTTTTGTATCTATAAAATGGGGAATTATATTGTTTATCTTATCTACCTCTAAGGTTCAAGGATGAGGAAACAACATACAAGAAAGTAGCTGGAAAAAAAACCAACCAAAGCATATAATCTAGAAGAAAATTTAAACTGTCTTAAAGGCAAAGCCTTTGACTGTGTGGATCACAATAAACTGTGGAAAATTCTGAAAGAGATGGGAATACCAGACCATCTGACCTGTCTCTTGACAAACCTGTATGCAGGTCAGGAAGCAACAGTTAGAATTGGACATGGAACAACACTGGTTCCAAATAGGAAAAGGAGTACATCAAGGCTCTATATTGTCACCCTGCTTATTTAACTTCTATGCAGAGTACATCATGAGAAACACTGGGTTGGATGAAGCACAAGCTGGAATCAACACTGCTGGGAGAAATATCAATAACCTCAGATATGCAGACGACACCACCCTTACGGCAGAAAGTGAAGAGGAACTAAAAAGCCTCTTGATGAAAGTGAAAAAGGAGAGTGAAAAAATTGGCTTAAAGCTCAACAGTCAGAAAACTAAGATCATGGCATCTGGTCCCATCACTTCATGGCAAATAGATAGAGAAACAGTGGAAACAGTGGCTAACTTTATTTTTCTTGGCTCCAAAATCACTGCAGATGGTGACTGCAGCCATGAAATTAAAAGACACTTATTCCTTGGAAGGGAAGGTATGACCAATCTAGACAGCGTATATAAAAGCAGAGACAATACTTTGGCAACAAAAGTCTGCCTAGTCAAGGCTATAGTTTTTCCAGTAGTCATGTATGGATGTGAGAGTCGGACAGTGAAGAAAGCTGAGTCCCGAAGAATTGATGCTTTTGAACTGTGGTGTTGGAGAAGACTCTTGAGAGTCCCTTGGACTGCAAGGAGATCCAACCAGTCCGTCCTAAAGGACATCAGTCCTGGGTGTTCATTGGAAGGACTGATGTTGAAGCTGAAACTTCAATACTTTGGCCACCGCATGCGAAGAGTTGACTCACTGGAAAAGATCCTGATGCTGGGAAGGATTGGGGGCAGGAGGAGAAGGGGACGACAGAGGATGAGATGGCTAGATGGCATCACTGACTTGATGGACATGGGTTTGGGTAGACTCCAGGAGTTGGTGATGGACAGGGAGGCCTGG
>ML663016.1:4027820-4097478 GCA_007570785.1 Antilocapra americana
GACCTGCATACAGGTTTGTCAAGAGACAGGTCAGATGGTCTGGTATTTCCATCTCTTTCAGAATTTTCCACAGTTTACTGTGATCCACACAGTCACAGGATTTGGCATAGTCAATAAAGCAGAAATAGGTATTTTTTTGGAACTCTCTTGCTTTTTCGATGATATATTAACATAATATGTGATTAACAGAACATATATATTGGTCACTATTTTCTTACGTATATTTCAATCTTATACTTTATATTTAAAGTGGATTTCTTATACATATATAATTAATTCCTTTGTTATCCAGTCTCACACTCTCTACCTTCTCATAAGGATGTGAAGGTAATTTAATTATCTATATGCTTATTATTTGTTTCCTATTTGTCTTGACTTTTCTTTCTTTTATCATCTTTCTCTACCTTCACTTACAAATATTGAATATTTTAGGTATTTTCATTTCATTTCAACCCCTGACTTAATGACTTTTATGTGTTTTATTGTTTTAGAGATTAGTCTAGGGCTTATAACATGCATATTTAATTTCACACAGTCCATCTTCAAATAAAACATGACTTGTCTTACAAAAACATATTTCCATTCCCCTTTCCTATCTTTGTGTTCTTTCCATACCTCTACATCTTTAAAGTCAATTATCTTTTAAAGAAATTTAAACGAAAGAAAAATATACCCATATTTTTACCATTTCTCTTCATTTCTTTGTGTTAATCTAATTTCCTATCTGGTGTCATTTTCTTCAGCTCAAGGAACTTACTTCAATAGTTTAATAGCTCTTGTAGCTTTTGTATGAAAAACAAAGTCTTAATTTAGTCTTCATTTCTGAAAGATACTTTTATTGAATATAGCATTCCAGGTTGACATTTTATTTCTTTGGCACTTGGAAACATCATTAAATTGTCTCCTGGCTTGCACTGCTTCTATTACAAAGAGTGTAGTCATTATTTTGAAGGCTTCCCAGTGACTCATTGGTAAAGAATCTGCCTGCCAATGCAGGAGATGCAAAGACAGGGATTCGATCCCTGGGTCAGGAAGATTCCCTGGAGTAGGAAATGGCAACCCAATCCAGCATTCTTGCCGGGAAAATTCCATGGACGGAGGAGCCTAGTAGGCCCAATGAATGTCTGTATTTAATGGTTTGTATCTATGGAGTGTAGAAGTTTATTTTGATGGGTCTTTAAATTTCATGCATATGAGGTTGATCCATTTGAGACTTCTTTACAACATTATTTTGGTGGATCTAAAGCAGTGATTCTCCAAAGTATAATTCATAATTTTGGGGAATTCCTTGAGACTGTATAAAATTAATGATCACTAGGTTGAAAAGCATTATCTCAATTCTATCACTAAACGACTATTAGTCACTGACCCAATTCATAGGCCCTCCCTGAGACTCGAATTCTACATTAATTTAAAAAAAAAGCTAAGAATATATTTCATATTAATGTCACCTTTAGCATTTTTTAATGAAAAAAAACTTAACACAACATGGCACCAAAAAGTAAAAACTGCCCCTAAAGAAAAATGAGACAGTCTCCCAGTAAATACAAGAAAACCAAACCTGTCACTTAGAAAATGAGAACTATATCATGTGACTTTCTCTCAAGCACAAATCTCAAAGTGAATTTCTGCCACCTTTGTTCAAATCATACTTTTTTTTGTAATGTCAGACATCTTCCAGTGCCTCCATTCATTTCCTTATTTTAAACACTATTAGCCATCAACACAAACAAACAATTGTTTCAACTATGAAACTGCTCTTTTGAAAAAAATCTGAAGAAGATTCTGTAGCAGAAGCAGCATATTACACATTCAGGGCTAGACAGGACCCAGCTCAGAGGCTGTTTAAAATCATCCTGGGATACAACTTACCCACAAACAGCTAGTAAGTTAATGGCAAAACCTACAAGGCAATGTTTCATTGCTTTTCCCTCTATACATTTCACCTCAGACATTCAAAGATGCAGTCCTTGTATATCTTGCTGCTCAAACATACAAATTTAAACAAAAAGATCACTACTGTAACACCTATAGTTATCAACAGAATCATAAATATGTGACAACTCACAGTCTGAGACAAGAGAGGTCCAGAAAAATGCTACTCAGTTTAAGGTTACTTACAGTATATCACTGGGTCCTACAGTATTTGAGATTACACCCAACAAAGCACACAAAATACTCTATCAGGTTGTTCTAAAGGCTAATGTTTAATTGTGTCTGTAAGATTAAAAGTCCTTTTTCACTAAACACTTTTTTTGTTTGTTTGTTTAGTTGCTAAGTCGTGTCTGACTCTTTGTGACTCCATAGCAGCACACTAGGCTTCCCTATACTTCACCATCTCCCAGAGATTGCTCAAACTCATGTCCACTGAGTTGATGACACCATCCAACAATCTCATCCTCTGTTGCCCCTTTCTCTTCCTGCCCTCAAATTTTTCCCAGCATCAGGGTCTTTGCCAGTCAGTTGGCTCTCTGCATCAGGTAACCAGAGTAGTGGAACTTCAGCTTTAGCCTTAGTTCTTCCAATGAATATTCAGGGTTGATTTCCTTTAGGACTGGCTAGTTTGATCTCCTTCCTGTCCAAGGGACTCTCAAGAGTCTTCTCCAGGACCACCATTTCAAAGCATTAATTCTTCAGCACTCAGACTTCTTTATGGTCCAACTCACAACTGTACAGGACTACTGGAAAAAACATAACTTTGACTATGCAGACCTCAGTTGGCAAAACGATGTCTCTGCTTTGTAATACATAGTCTGGTTTCCCAAGGAGCGTAATTTTGTGGCTGCAGTCACTATCCACAGTGATTCTGGAGCCCAAGAAAATAAAGTCTGCCACTGTTTCCACTGCTTCCCCATCTATTTGCCATGAAGTAATGGGACCGAATACTTTGATCTTTGTTTTTTGAATGTTGAGTTTTAAGCCAGCTTTTTCACTCTTGTCTTTCACCCTCATCAAGAGGCTCTGTAGTTCCTCTTCAGATCAGTCCAGTTTAGTCACTCAGTCATGTCTAACTCTTTGCAACCCCATGGACTGCAGCACGCCAGTATTCCCTGTCCATTACCAACTCCTGGAGCTTACTCAAACTCATGTCCATCATGTCAGTGATGCCATCCAATCATCTCATCCTCTGTTATCCCCTTCTCCTTCTGCCTTCAATCTTTCCCAGTTATCAGAGTCTTTTCAAATAAGTCAGTTCTTCACATTAGGGGGCCAAAGTATTGGAGTTTCAGCTTCACCATCAGTCTTTCCAATGAATATTCAGGACTGATTTTCTTTAGGATGGATTGGTTAGATATCCTTGCAATCCAAGGGACTCTCAAGAGTTTTCTCCAACACCACAGTTCAAAAGCATCAATTCTTCAGCACTCAGCTTTCTTTATAGTCCAACTCTCACATCCATATATAACTACTGTCTAGTCAAAGCTATGGTTTTCCCAGTAGTCATGTATGGATGTATGGATATAGGAATTCCTCTTCACTTTCTGCCATTAGAGTGGTGTCATTTGCATATCTGAGGTTACTGATATTCCTCCCAGCAATCTTCACTCCAGCTTGTGATTCATCCAGCCCAGCATTTTACATGATGCATTCTGCATATGTGTTAAATAAGCAGGATGACGTTATATAGCCTTGATGTATTCCTTTCCTAGTTTTGAACCAGTTTGTTGTTCTATGTCCGGTTCTAACTGTTACTCCTAAACATAAATGTTCCATTAATTCTAACAGAAGCCTAATAATTATAACTAGGAGGGGAGTATTAAAAAATAACTTTACTATGAGCAAAAGTTCCAGTCATTTAGGAAGCACAATGATCAAGAATGATTGTCAAATAATTTTCATTAGCAACTGTGTTTTCTGTTTACCTCTTTGCTTCTAGTATCATAGACCTCTACCCAAATGAAGATATTCTGTGTTTACCATCCATAAAGCAGAATTATTTTAAGTTCAGTGGAGAACGGACTGAGCTAAAAGTCAAAAGACAGTGACTGGCCTTTCTGGGGTCTGCCCTAAGCTTTAAGTTTACATACCTGTAAAATAAAGCAACTGTGTTAAATGCCCTGTAAGGGCTCTTCCAATCGTAAAACCTCATGTTCACATTACAGCTAATATGCATATAGCACTATGTTAAGCACTTTGGGAGATACAAAAACTGAAAGATATGTCAGGATGACTAGGGCTTCCTAACCACAAACAGAAAGAAAAGCTATAAAGGAAAAGTCCATTAGTGTAAAAAAAAAAAAAACTTCCATGTCTCCAAAAGCACAATAAAATGAAAATGTAAATGAGGAAAATATTTGCAAAACAGGTAATGAATGAAGAGATAATCTCATTAACATATAAGAAGTTCTTACAAATTTTAAGGAAGTCACAGTAGAAACACATAAACTTACATAGAAAAGAGCCAATAAACAAAGTGTATTAACCAATTAAAAATAAAAAAATTGAAATGAAAGTATATTTCCAAACTGACATTTCTTTTTTTTTTACTGTAATAAAATATTCATACCAAGTGTACCATTTTAAAGTATACAGTTTAGTGACATTAAATACACTCACATTATGCAACTACAACCACTATCCATCTACAGAATGTTTCATCAATCGACAATGCAACTCTTTATCCATTAAATAACTCCCCATGCCCACCTCCTCCCAGCCCATAAAAACCACTATTCTGCTTGCTGAAATTTGACCATTTTAAGTACCTCTTGTAAGTCGAATAACATGTATTTGTCCTTTTCTGCATCTGGCTTATGAACCATTTAGCCTAATGTCTTCAAGATTCAGCCATGTTGTAGTAAATAGCAGAATTCTGCTTCTCTGTAAAGCTGAGCAATATTCTACTCTATCTACATACCACATTTTGCTTATCCATTAATCAGTTGACAGTCAGACTGCTTCCACTTTTTGTTCTGCTTTTCTGTAAAAGCTCCTTACTTTCCATTATTTTGGATATATACTCAGAAGTGGAACTGATAGATTATGTGGTAATTCTATGTTTAATTTTTTAGAGAACTGACATACGATTTCCTCAGCAGTTGTACTATTTTGCATTCCTACCAACAATGCACAACACTTCCAATTTCTTCATATCCTCAAAAAAGCAGACTTTAAAGGATCAAATTGCCAACATTTGTTACTTTTTATTTGGCTGGAGTTATATTTTATACACATAACAGTTATTTTAATGGGCATGAAGTGGTATCTCAGTGTGGTTTCGATTTCCACTTCCTTAATGATTCATGTGATGTTCAGCATCTTTGAGGAAATACCTATTCAAGTCCCTTTGCTTATTTTAAAAAAATTTTATTGTGATATAATTGACATATAACATTGTATAAGCGTAATGTATACATGTGTTGATTTGATATATTTATATACTGAAATACAATTACAACTATAGGATTAGCTCTATCACATCACATGGTTTTTTGTAGCAGGAACTATTTTAATTGGGTTATTTTGTTGCTGTCGAGTCTTTGGGGTTCTTTATATTCTGGATACTAACCCCTTATCAGATATATGATTCCCAAATATTTCTGCCATATTGTAAGTTGCCTTTTCACTCTATGGACACTGTTACTTCATGCATAACTTTTACATTTTGATTAGGTCTGATTCACTTGCTTTTTCTTTTGTTCCTGTGCTTTGGTCTCATAAATAACAAATCATCCCCAAACCAACTGTCATGAAGCTTTTTCCCTATGTTTTCTAAGAGTTTTACGGTCTCAGCTCTAATGCTGAAGTCTTAGCGAGAATTCTGGTTTTTTTAATATCACAAACTACTGGTAAGACTACAAATTAGTATATTGTTGATGGCAATTTAAAATAAGATTTCTCTAAAGAGTAATTTGGTAGAATACATCTGAAACTTTTAAGTTGTGTATCACCTCTCATGCAGAAGTACACCTCTACTAGGCATCTTTATGAAGAAAAATAATCACTGAGGTTCAACAAAGTTCACTATAGCATACTACAGTGAAAGATCAGGAATAGGGGGAGCACAAAATAACCAGCAAAAATAAAATGGTATAGTAAATCATAGTACAGGTTTTAAAAATTATGTGATTCAATGGCATTTTAAAATATAGAAAATGACCATGATGTAATATTGCAAGTAAAAAAAAAAAAGCAGATTTTAAAGCATCAAACATAGTCTATCTCAGTTTTGTAAAACATTTATTTATACAGAAGACATAGAATGAAACTGGGAATAAATGCAGCAAAATGTTAACTGTAGTTAAAAGTAGAATTACTGGCAACTTTTACTTTTTTCACACTTTTGTTCAATTCATAAACTTTCTACAATCAACACTGGAGCAGGAATATGGTTGGAAATGAATTATTTCAAAACAGAGCAAGGCAACTTCTATCCCAGGATTCAAGAAAGAAAGGGGAGACAAAGAAACTAATATCTATTGAAAGTCTTTCTTCCAAGTGCCAAATTTCAACCACATATGTTGAAGAGTAATAAGGAACTTGTCACTTTTTCAACAAGAAAATCTAGCAGTAGAGCAAAGAATTAAAAAGGAAACAGAAGAGAGAAAACCTATTAACCAAGGGTATCAAAATAGCAAGATAAGAAATAGTAAAAGAAGGCATAAACTGCATATGTTGAAAGCAGAAAAGGTGATGCATAAGACAGTAAGCTGAAAAAAAGACTCTTTAGCAGTGCTTCTTAAGATGTAGTTTTTCAATTTCATCAGAATAACCTACTATTTGTTTCTAAAATGTGGGCTCTACCTTGTTACAGAATTAGAATCTAAATCTATGGGATGTAATCCAGGACTTATACATTTAATCATCCCCCATCTCCTTTCCTGGAGATGGAAATGGCAACCCACTCCAGTGTTCTTGCCTGGAGAATCCCGGGAGTTGGGGAGCCTGGTAGGCTGCCATCTATGGGGTTGCACAGAGTCGGACACAACTGAAGCGACTTAGCAGCAGCAGCAGCATCTCCTTTCCAAGGTGATTTTTATGCATATAAACTTAGTAACATTCTTGTGGAATTTGATAACTAGTAGAACCTGAAGATGACAGGGATGAAGGAACAGAAGAAATGGCTGAGCTATCAAGCATGGTGGTACCAGCTCCATGTTGCTGTAGACTCCACAGCCTTGCCACAGAACTGTTGCTTTATACTTACTTATCCATTTATTTGTGTCATCTTTGATTTCTTTCAACAGCGTAAAGACTCCTTAAAAAACTAGAAATAGAACTGCCATATGACCCAGCAATCCCAGTGCTGGGCATACACACTGAGGAAATCGAAACTGAAAGAGACACATGTACCCCAATGTTCACTGCAGCACTGTTTACAACAGCTGTGACATGGAAGCAACCTAGATGTCCATCAGCAGACAAATGAATAAAGAAGTTGTGGACACATACACAATGGAATATTACTCAGCTATGTTAAAAAAAATAAAAGAACACATTTCAGTCAGTTCTAATGAGGTGGATGAAACTGGAGCCTATTATACAGAGTGAAGTAAGTCAGAATGATGTATATTAACACATATATATGGAATTTAGAAAGATGGTAATGATGATCCCATATACAAGGCAGCAAAAGAGACACAGATGTAAAGAACAGACTGTTAGACTATTGGGAGAAGGCAAGGGTGGGATGATATGAGAGAATAGCATTGAAGCATGTAAATTATCATATGTAAAACAGATGACGAGTGCAAGTTCGATGCATGAAGCAGGGCACTCAAAGCCAGTGCTCTGGGACAATCCAGAGGGATGGGGTGGAGAGGGAGGTATGAAAGGGGTTCAGGATGGGCAGGGCCGGGGATGGCATGGAGGGCACATGTGCACCTGTGGCTGATTCATGTTGATGTGTGGCAAGGGTCCCCACAGTGTTGTGAAGTGACCATCCTTCCAATTAAAATAACTAAATTAATTTTTTAAAAAAGGGTATACGTATGCTAGGCTAATGCACTAGAACTTAACCGCAGTTCATCTCTTACCTCTGGATCTGATTTCTTTCACTAGTTTTACCTTTTCAAAAAGTTACATAAATGAAATTATAAAGATTTCCTTCTGTATCTGGTTCCTTTAAAATTAGCACAATATTTGAGATTCAACAATGCTGTAACCAGCATCAGCAGTTTATTCCTTTTTATTGCTAAGTAGTATTCCACTGCAGAGATGGCAACGGCACCACACTCCAGTACTCTTGCCTGGAAAATCCCATGGATGGAGGAGCCTGGTGGGCTGCAGTCCATGGGGTCATTAAGAGTCGGACACGACTGAGCAACTTCACTTTCACGCATCAGAGAAGGAAATGGCAACCCACTCCAGTGTTCTTGTCTGGAGAATCCCAGGGACAGGGGAGCCTGGTGGGCTGCCATCTATGGGGTTGCAGAGTCGGACATGACTGAAGCGACTTAAGAGCAGCAGCAGCAGCAGCAGTATTCCATTGCATTGGTGTACCACAAGCTGTTTACTTATCAGTTGATAGACAACTGAGGTATTTCCTGTTTGGGGTCATTATGACTAAAGCTTCACTGAACATTCACACAGAAGTCTTTGTGGGAAAATGTTTTCATTTCTAGAGTAAATATCTAGAAATAAAATCACTAGGTCATATGGGTAAGTATGTTCTAATTTATAAGATTCTATTATACCAAACTCCAAAACATTTTTTCAAAACTCTTATCAGTTTACATTCCTACAGCAATATATGAAAATTCTAGTTGCTCTGCCTCCATGTCACCCTTTGGCATTCAGTCTTTCTAATTTTAACCATTCTAATAGTTGTGTGGTTGTTTCTCATTATGATTTTAGTTTTTATTTTCCTAATAACTAATAGTACTGAATTTTTTTCATGAGATTATGTTCTACCTCTCCAACAAAATAAAAAAATTTTAAGATTGTTTTTTACCTACATATTCTTTAATAAAGTGTCTGATAGATTCTTTTGCCCATGTTTTATGGGCTGTTTATCTTCTTCAGATTGAATTTTAAGAAGGCTTCCCTTGTGGCTCAGCTGGTAAAGAATCTGCCTGCAATATAGGAGAGCTGGGTTCGATCCCTGGTTTGGAAAGATCCCCTGGAGAAGGGAAAGGCTACCCACTCTAGTATTCTGGCCTAGAGAATTCGACGGACTATACAGTCCATGGGGTTGCAAAGAATCGGACACAACTGAGCGACTTTCAATTTCACTTTAGATATCCTGGATATAAAACCTTTATGAGGCATGTGTTTTGCAAATATTTTCCTCCAATATTCTTCAGCTTGCCTTTTCATTTCTTTAAAGAATATCTTTCAAAGGTCAGACTGTGTAATTTTGATTAAGTTTAATATTTCAAATTTTCCTTTAGATTTGTGCTTTTTCTGTCCTAGGGAGCAAGGGTAACTTGGCCTAGCCCAAAGTGAAAATGATCTTCTTTCAGAAATTTTACAGTTTTAGCTCTTACAGTTAGGTCTGTACACTATTTTGGACTAATTTTTCTATGTGGTATAAGGGTAAGGTGGAGGTGATGCTGCTGTAGCTGCCTTTTTTTTTTTTTTTGGTATTTCAATGTCCAAATAGTACCAACTCCATTTGTTGAAAAAACTATTCTCATTAAAATGAATTAACTTATACAGTTGTAAAAAACTGACTGACCAAGTATATGTAGGTCTACTTCTTGACTTTATTCTGTGCCAATGACCTATCTTTCAGGTGGTATAAAGCTAAAAATGTTTGATCTTTTCCAAAATTCTTTTGACTATTCTATACCATTTGCATTTCAATATAAATATTAGAAAAAACTTGTCAGTATCTATTTTTATAGCTGCAATTTTTATTGGAATTGCACTGATTCTATAGATTAATATGAGAAAAGGACCCTTCAATAATATTGAGTCTTCCAATTCATGAATGTAATATATCTCTCTGTTTAGGTTTTTAATTCATCAGGAATGTTTTGTAGTTTTTCATTAGAGGCCTTACATATATTTTGCTATATTTACCCTAGAAGGTGAAAGTGTTAGTCCCTCGGCGATGTCCAACTCTTTTGAGACCCCATGGACTGGCCTGCCAGGCTTCTTTGTCCATGCAATTCTTCAGGCAAGAATACTGGAGTGGATAGCCATTCCCTTCTTCAGGGGATCTTTCCGACTCAGGGATCAAACCCTCATCTCCTGCACTGAGGCAGATTCTTTACCGTCTAAGCCATCCGGAAAGCCCTAAGTCTTTTTAAAAATATTTTTATAATATAAAATACAAGTTTAAAAAAAACTTTTAGTTTCCAATTATTTGCTGCTAGTATAAAGAAATACAATTGATCTTTTATATATTTACTTTGTATCTTGTTGACCATAGGAATTTCAATTATTAGTTCTAGTATGTATTTAGTAGATTATCTGGGGCTTTCAACATAGGTTACTATGTCATTTTTGGATAAAGATATTTCAATCAATATTTTATTTCTTCTTTCTTGCCTTCTAACTTCAGACTTTCAGTAGAATGTTAAACAGAAATGGTAGGAGGGATCTTCCTTGCCTGTTCTTATTCTTAGGTTGAAAGCATTCAATCTTTTATCATTAACTATTATACTAAGTATAGAATTTTTATACATGCCCTTTATCAGGTCGAGAAATCTACCTTTAATTGCTAATTTTGAAGAGTTTCTTTCAAATGGATATTGAATTTTGTTAAATGCTTTTTCCATATCTGTTAAGATGACTGTATGGGATTTTTTTCTTTTAAGTCTGTTGATAAGGTACATGATTTCCTAAAGCAAATCAACCTTAAATATTCACTGTAAGGACTGATGCTGAAGCTAAAGCTCCAATACTTTGGCCACCTGATGTGAAGAGCTGACTCAATGGAAAAGACCCTGATGCTGGGAAAGACTGAGAGCAGGAAGAGAAGAGGGGGGCAAAAAAGGATGAGATGGTTGGATAGCATCACCAACTCAATGCACATGAGTTTTAGCAAACTCTGGGAGATAGTGAAGCACAGGGAAGCCTTTTGTGCTGCAGTCCATGGGGTCTCGAAGAGTCAGACACAACTCAGTGACTGAATAACAACAAGGTACATTAAATTTTTTCAGTCACTGGAGTGACATGATTCTAATTCTATTCGTGATAGATAACTTTTCATAGGTTGCAATTTGTTTTTAATGAATTTGTTATGTCTATATCCCTTACTAAGTTCTATGAAGATAAATGTTATGCCTGTTTTCTTCTCCACCTTATATCTAGGATCGAATACAGTACCTAGATCACAGTAGAAAATGCATACTGACTGAATAAACAACATGTGAACAAATGCAAGAACGGCAATTGCTATTAAGAAGCAGCTAGAATGGAGAAAGACCAAAAGTGCAGAAAATAATGAGACTATCTCAATGAGGGTTGATATTTCCACAACAGAGTAGTAAGGGGTAAAGATATGATCTGATTAGGAAAACAAAAAACAGACAAACAAAAATTTCAAAGTTTTTATATGCCCAAGATACCTGGAGAAATTTAAGCTGATATCAGCAGTCTACATCAATCAGGGTGTGAGTTATTGTCATCACCAAATTAGGAAATGAAGGCCAGGAAATCTGTTCTATTTCTCCTGGGTTACCACATATACTCGAATTAACCTAAAATTTTAAGTTTCCTTGATTCTCTCCAAACTACAGTTTATTTTACAAGCATATAAAGGAATTTCCAAACCAAATCTGTTTGTGTATCAGCGTGAAAAGTGGAAATGAGAGTTGCTCAGTCATGTCTGACTCTTTGTGATCCCATGGACTATTCAGTCCCTGGAATTCTCCAGGCCAGAATACTGGAGTGGGTAGCCTTTTCCTTCTCCATGGGATCTTCCCAACCCAGGGATTGAACCTGGGTCTCCTGCATTGCAGGCAGATTCTTTACCACCTGAGGACAAGGGAAGCCCAATAATACTGGAGTGGGTGGCCTATCCCTTCTCCAGATGATCTTCCCAACCCAGGAGTTGAACCAGGGTCTCTTGCATTGCAGTCAGATTCTTAACCAACTGAGCTATCATCAGTTTAATATCTTATAATAACATAAATGCCTAAAATGGGAGAGAAGGTCAGAAGAGGTACACAAAACAAAGGATAAGCTCAAAAGTACAACAATCCTAAAATACCAAGATATACTAAGATGTTTGATTTTATTGAAGTATAGTTGATTTACAATGTTGTGTTAGTTTCTGGTATACAGCAAAGTGACTCAGTTATACATATACAAATATTCCTTTTCATACTCTTCTCCATTATGGTTTATTGCAGGATATTGAATAGTTCCTGTGGTATATAATAGGATGTTACTGTTTATCTATTTTATATATAGTTATTCGTATCCTCTAATCCCTAACTCTTAAATTATCCCTCCCCCACCTCCTTTCCCCTCTGGTAACCATATGTTTGGTTTCTATGTCTGCAAGTACGTTTCTGCTTTGTAAATAAGTTCATTTGTGTCATACTTTAGATTCCAAATAAAAGCAAACTATCACTTGATAACTGTCTTTGTCTGACTTACTTCACTTAGTATGTTCATCTCTAGGTCCACCCATACTGATGCCAATGGCAACATTTCATTCTTTTTATGACCAAGTAGTATTTCACTGGGTATACCACATCTTCTTTATCCATCCAAGACACATTACATTCATTAGAGATTGTTGGGCTGATAGAAGAGGTAATAATTAGAAACACCTTACATTAAGGGCATATTCCTTTGCTTTTTTTCTCTAGACTTTAGCCCACTAAGATGGTAAACAAGTTGGCCTTTGGAAAGGCAAGAGAATGTTCTGAGCAAATCAGAAATTCGAGCTCCCTATGAATTGGAGCTATAGGAAATGAAATTCTCAGCAAAAAAATAAAAACCCACAAACTAAAAGAAAAGGAAAATGGACAGAAGATACCATTAAAGTTTAAGTATTAGATCAGTGCTCATCCCATTACCCAAAAAATGCACTCAATAAATATTTAACTAACACCGACTATTGCCAAGCACCAAGGCACAATAAAGATAAGAAAGTATGTCCATCTTCATATAAGCAAGGTGAAAAGACAGCCTTCAGAAGGGGAGAAAATAATAGCCAATGAAGCAACAGACAAACAATTAATCTCAAAAATTTACAAACAACTCCTGCAGCTTCATTCTAGAAAAATAAACAACCCAATTAAAAAGTGGGCCAAAGAACTTAACAGACATTTCTCCAAAGAAGATATAAAAATGGCTAACAAACACATGAAAAGATGCTCAACATCACTCATTATCAGAGAAATGCAAATCAAAACCACAATGAGGTACCACTTTACACCAGTCAGAATGGCTGCCATCCAAAAGTCTACAAGCAATAAATGCTGGAGAGGATGTGGAGAAAAGGGAACCCTCTTACACTGTTGGTGGGAATGCAAACTAGTACAGCCACTATGGAAAACAGTGTGGAGGTTCCTTAAAAAGCTGCAAATAGACCTGCCATATGACCCGGCAATCCCACTGCTGGGCATATACACGGAGGAAACCAGAATTGAAAGAGCCACGTGCACCCCAATGTTCATCGCTGCATTGTTTACAATAGCCAGGACATGGAAGCAACCTAGATGCCCATCAACTGACGAATGGATAAGAAAGCTGTGGTATATATACACAATGGAATATTACTCAGCATTAAAAAAAAATTCATTTGAAGCAATTCTACTCAGATGGACGAAACTGGAGCCCATTATCCAGAGTGAAGTAAGCCAGAAGCAAAAACAACAATACAGTATATTAACACATATATATGGAATTTAGAAAGACAGTAATGAGAACCCAACATGGGAGACAACAAAAGGAACGCAGATGTATAGAATAGACTTGTGGACTTTGTGGATGAGGGTAAGGGTGGGATGAGATGGGAGAAGGGCATTGAAGCATGTTAATTGTCATGTGTCTAATCAATCGCCAGCCCAGGATTGATGCTCGGGACTGGTGCAGCAAGATTTCCCGGGGGGGAGGGAGGAGGGAGGGGGGACCCGGAGGGGAAGTATATGTAAACCCATGGTGATATCATAACAATGTATGGCAAAAACAATAATAAAAAAATAAATAAATAAATAAAAACAAAAAACAAAAAAAAAAAGAAAGTATGTCCATCTTCAAAGAACTCACAATCTAACAGAAAGATAACTGGTTAAGAAACCGTAAAACAATCGCTGTATGTAAATATATAATGGACAGAAAAAGAGAACAGGGCAAGAACCAATCACCATCTCATCATGAAACTCTGAAACACCTGAAAAGGAAGTTCTAAAAGACACATCCTAAAATGAACCATGGATCTAAAGTGTGAAAATATCTGCAAGTGATGCCTCACAAAGAATGTGCTATTTCCAGTTTTATTGAAATATAATCATTATATAACATTATACTGGTTCCAAAGTACACAACATAATGATTTGGTGTATGTACTGCAAAATGATTACCACCATAAGTTTAGTTGGCAATCACCTTCTTAAAATTTTTTCCATGCCATGAGAACTTTTTTATGATCTACTCTCTTAGCAAAATTAAAATACATAATACAGTGTCACTAATTATAGTCACAATGCTATCCATTATATTCCCATAAAGCATGCATTTTAATTTCAACACAATTCTGTGCAATGGCTGAATGAACTGAAGATATTTAGCCTCAAGAAATGGGGAAAAACAGAACTATCTTTTAATATCTGGAGAACTTTCAGGAGAGAAAATATATCACTTTGTGTATTCTTTCTCTGAAAACAGAATGAGATCAAAGTAGAATGAGGTCAAAGTGGTCACTTAAAATAAGAAAAAACTAATACATTTACCTGACACCTCTGTTAGCATGTGGTTGATGAAGTGTTTTTATTTATAAAAGTTTAATCAGAACTGTTGAACAATGGAATTACTTCCTTAAAATTAATGAGCATCCCATTGCTAAAAGAATTTAGGCACACACTAGATAAACCTAAAACAAAAAAGTAGAAAAGACTGCTTACTTAGTGATCAGGTAGACTAGCTTTTACAGATTCTTGCAAAAACATTAATATCCATGAACTTTCTCTGTCAGTTCTCACATTTATAATGTGGGGACCCAGATTCTGGCTATCTCAAGGTAACATGAAAATAAGTAAGTCAATGAGTATAAAAAGGAAGGGGCAGAAGTGAAGCAGGATCAGGAGAGAGAACTATAGCATGAATCTGTCACTGGTAGAAAAGGAGAGGTTCTATACTGGTAGAAAAGGAGAGAACTTTTCAGCTAACTGAAGACCACAAACCCACCTTTATGTTCACGATTGTATATTCCTCTAGACACACCATTATTATTCCTGCTTCTGTGCCTTTCCTTGCCTAGAATAACCTCCAAAGTCCACATGGCATATTTTAACTCACATTTCATAGCCTAATTCCTCTCTATAATCTTTCTTAATCACCCTCAAAACTCTATATATTTCCTTCCCATATTTCCAAGTCACCAAATAAAACTGAATTACTTCTTTATCAACAATCTCACAGCACTCTATGTATTTTCATAACTGACACTGTTTTATTGGAAAGATCATGAATTCTAAATTTAAGACTAAATCTGTGGTTCAGCAATTCTCTGAGCCTCAGTTTACTCCTCTTCAAAACAGTTATAATAACATCTGCCTTACAGTATTGTTGTAAGGGTTGTATAGCAATTAAGTATAGTCAACGCAGTAGCTGGTGTACAGCAGGTAATGTATGTTTGTGTGTGTGCATATGTGTAAATGAATGAATGAATAGATAAATGTCCTTTTTTCTATTCTTCCTCTCTCTATCCAAACAGATGATGGAGTTTTCTGGAATAAGGACTTCCTTACTTATACACAGCCCAAGACCTTAGCATAATATTAAGCATAAAGTAATCAGCAAACATCTATAATAAAATGACCCATTCTAAATGCACCAAAGTCTTTTGAAATTTACTTCCTAATTTTTAGCAGTAATTGCTAAACATGAGACCCTGGGCAAGTGCAATATTATTTACTATTTCTATTACCTCATTTTTATTGCACTTTGCAGGTATTTCCTTTCTTACAAACTGAAGGTCTGTAGCAACTAGGAAATCTACTGGTGCCATTTTTCCATCAACATTTGCTCATTTCATTCCTATGTCATATTTTGGTAAGACTCACGAAACTTCAGATTTCTTCATTATTCTTTTATTTGTTATGGTGATCTCTGATTAAAAGCTCTGTGATGTTACTAGAGAAATTGTTTGGGGGCACTATGAACAATGCCCATATAAGACTAGGAACTTGATACAATACTGTGTGTACTGACTGCTCCACCATCAGGCCATTCCCCTTTCTCTCCCTTTCTGTGGGTCTCCCTAATCCCTAAGTCACAATAGTATGGAAGTTAGAACTATTATTAACCTTACAATGGCCCCCAACTGTTCAAGTGAAAGAAAGGGTCACATATCTCTCACTTTAGAATCAAAAGCTAGAAATGATTAAACACAGTGAGGAAAGCATGTAGAAAGTCAAGACAGGCCAAAAGCTAGGTAGGCCTTTTTGACCAAACATTATCAAAGTTGTGAAAAGAAAAAGTTCTGCAAGAAAATTCAAAGTGAATACATTTCAGTGAATACACAAATCAAAGAAAGTGAAGAAGCCATATTTGTGATATGGAGAAAGATTCAGAGGTCTGCACAGATCAAACTAACCAAAACAATCCCTTAGGCCAAAGCCTAACTCAGAGAAAAGTCTGAAATCTTTTCAATTCTAAGGTTGACAGAGGTGACGAAAGTACAAAAGAAAAGTAGGAGGCTAGCAGAGGTTGCTTCTTGTTTAAGGAAGAAGCCAACTCGATAACAAGAAAATACAGCAAGGAAGCTGCAAGCGATGAGGTAGAAGCTAAGGCAAGTCAGTCAGAACATTAGTTAAGGTAATTAATGAAGGAGGATACACAAAACAACAGATTCTCATACAGACAAAACAGCCTTATATTGGAAGAAGATGCAATTCAGGGCCTTCACAGCTAGAGAAGTCAATGCTGTTATTCAGTCACCGAGTCAGGTCCAACTTTTTGAGATCCCAGGGATTCCAGCACAGAGGCTCCCCAGTGTTTCACTATCTCCGGGAGTTTGCTCAAATACATGTCCACTGAACCAGCAATTCCATCCAACTTTCTCGATCTCTGTCATCCCCTGCTCCTCCTGCCTTCAAACTTTCCAAGCATCAGGGGCTTTTCCTATGAGTCAGCTCTTCGCATCAGGTGTCGAAAGTATTGGGGCTTCAGGTTCACCATCAGTCCTTCCAATGAATATTCAGGGTTGATTTCCTTTAGGATTCAGTTCAGTTCAGTTCAGTCACTCAGTTGTGTCCAACTCCTTGCAACCCCATAAACCGCAGCACATCAGGACTCCCTTTCCATCACCAACTCACAGAGTCCACCCAAACCCATGGCCATCGAGTCGATAATACCATCCAGCCATCTCATCCTCTGTCTTCCCCTTTCCCTGCCCTCAATCTTTCCCAGCATCAGGGTCATTTCAAATGAGTCAGCTCTTCGCATCAGGTGGCCAAAGTATTGGAGTTTCAGCTTCAACATCGGTCTTTCCAATGAACACCCAGGACTGATCTCTAGGATAGACAGGTTGGATCTCCTTGCAGTCCAAGGGACTCTCAAGAGTCTTCTCCAACACCACACCTCAAAAGCATCAATTCTTCGGCGCTCAGCTTTCTTCCCGTCCAACTCTCACATCCATACATGACTACTGGAAAAACCATAGCCTTGACTAGACGGACTTTTGTTGGCAAAGTAATCTCTCTGCTTTTTAATATGCTGTCTAGGTTGGTCATACATTTCCTTCCAAGGAGTAAGTGTCTTTTAATTTCATGGCTGCAATCACCATCTGCAGTGATTTTGGAGCCCAGAAAAATAAACTGGGCCACTGTTTCCATTGTTTCCGCATCTATTTGCCATGAAGTGATGGGAACAGATGCCATGATCTAAGTTTTCTGAATGTTGAGCTTTAAGTCAACCTTTTCACTCTCCTCTTTCACTTTCATCAAGAGGATCTTTAGTTCTTCTTCACTTTCTGCCATAAGGGTGGTGTCATCTGCATATCTGAGGTTATTGACATTTCTCCCAGCAATCTTGATTCCCAGGAAGAGGCTTGTGTTTCTTCCAGCCCAGTGTTTCTTATGATGTACTCTGCATATAAGTTAAATAAGCAGGGTGACAATATACAGGTGGCAGCCAAGAGGAGCCACCCCGCATCCGAGGTCAGGGGTGGTGGCCAAGAGGAGCTACCCCGCATCCATGATAAGAGAAACCCAGATAAGACGGTAGGCACTGACAGAGGGGATTGAGGGCAGACAAGACTGAAACTACAGTCACGGAAAACTAGCCTTTAGGATTAACAGGTTTGATCTCCTTGTAGCCCAAGGGACTCTCAAGAGTCTTCTCAGTCAGTTCAATAAATCAGTTGTGTCAGACGTTTTGCAACACCATGGACTGCAGCATGCCATGCTTGCACGTCCACACCAACTCCAGGAGCTTGCTCAAACTCATGTGCATCGAGTCGGTGATGCCATCTAACCATCTCAACCTCTGTCAACCCCTTCTCCACCTGCCTTCAATCTTTCCCAGCATCACAGTTTTCTCCAATGAGTCAGTTCTTTCCATCAGGTGACCAAAGTATTGGAGTTTCAGTTTCAATGTAACTCCTTCCAATGAATATTCAGGACTGGTTTCCTTTAGCATGGACTGGTTGGATCTCCTTGCAGTCCAAGGGACTCCCAAGAGTCTTCTCCAACACCACACTTCCAAAGCATAAATTCTTCAGCACTCAGCTTTCTTTGTAGTCCAACTCTCACATCCATACATGACTACTGGAAAAACCATAGCTTTGACTAGACTCCCCTTTGTTAGTAAAGTGATGTCTCTGCTTTTTAATATGCTGTCTATGTTTGTCTCTGCTTTTCTTCCAGGAAGCAAGTGTCTTTTAACTTCATGGCTGCGGTCACCACCTGCAGTGATTTTGGAGCCAAAGAAAAGAGTCTGTCACTGTTTCCACTGCTTCTCCATCTATTTGCCATGAAGTGATGGGACCAGACGCCATGATCTTAGTTTTCTGAATGTTGAGTTTTAAGCCAACTTTTTCACTCTCCTCCTTCACTTTCATCAAGAGGCTCTTTAGTTCTTCTTCACTTTCTACCGTAAGAGTGGTGTTATCTGCATATCTGAGGTTATTGACATTTCTCTTTTGAGATACTGATACTTTTATGCAGAGTATCATGCGAAATGCCAGGCAGTCTTGATTTCGGCTTGTGCTTCATTCAGCCCAGGCATTTCACATGATACTCTGCATGGAAGTTAAATAAGCAAGGTAACAATATACAGCCTTGATGAACTCCTTTCCCAATTTGGAACCACTCTGTTCTTCCATGTCCAGTTCTAACTGTTGCTTCTTGATCTGCATACAGATTTCTCAGGAGGCAAGTCAGGTGGTCTGGTATGCCCATCTCTGAAGAATTTTCCACAGTTTGTTGTGATCCACACAGTCAATAAAGCAGAAATAGATGTTTTTCTGGAACTCCCTTGCTTTTTCAATGATCCACCAGATGTTGGAAATTTAATCTCTGGTTCCTCTGCCTTTTCTAAATCCAACTGGAACATCTGGAAGTTCTCAGTTCACACACTGTTGAAGCCTGGCTTAGAGAATTTTGAGCATTACTTTGCTAACAAGTGAGATAAGTGCAATTGTGCAGTAGTTTAAACATTCTTTGGCATTGCCTTTCTTTGAAACTGGAATGAAAACTGACCTTTTTCAGTCCTGTGGCCACTGCTAAGTTTTCCAAATTTGCTGGCATATTGAGTGCAGCAACTTTCACAGCATCATCTTTTAGGATTTGTAATAGCTCAAGTGGAATTCCATCACCTCCACTAATTTGTTTGCAGTGATGCTTTAAGGCCCACTTGACTTCACACTCCAGGATGTCTGGCTCTAGGAGAGTGATTACACCATCATGATCATCTGGGATGTGAAGATCTTTTTTGTACAGTTCTTCTATGTATTCTTGCCACCTCTTCTTAATATCCTCTGCTTCTGTTAGGTCCATGCCATTTCTGTCCTTGATTGTATCCATCTTTGCATGAAATGTTCTCTTGGTAGCTCTAATTTTCTTGAAGAGATTTTTAGTCTTTCCCATTCTTTTGTTTTCCTCTATTTCCTTTCATTTATCACTAAGGAAAGCTTTCTTATCTCTCCTTGCTAAGAGTTTTCTCCAGTACCACAATTCAAAAGCATCAATATTTTGGCGCTCAGCCTTCTTTATGGTCCAACTCTTACATCCTTACATCCTTACATGACTACTGGAAAAACCATAGCTTTGACTAGACGGACCTTTGTCGGCAAAATGAAACCTCTAACTTTTAATATGCTGTCTGGGTTTGTCATAGCTTTTCTTCCAAGGAGCAAGCGTTTTTTAATTTCATGGCTGCAGTCACTATCCACAGTGATTTTGGAGACATCATTGCCTCACTACAAAGCTACAAAGGACAGGCTGACTCTCTTGTTGGGGGCTAACGCCACCAATAGTCATTTTATCATTCTGAAAATCCTAGTACCATTAAGAATCCCAGTAAATTTATTCTGTTTGTGCTCTATAAATGGAACAACAAAACCTGGATAAAAACACATCTGATAACATATTTGCTGAATATTTTAAGCCCACTGTTGAATCCTACTGTTCAGAAATAAAAGATTCCTTCCAAATTATCTCTCTACTGACAACGCAACTGGTCATAAAAGAGCTCTGATGGAGATGTACAAAGAGATTCATGTTGTTTTTATGCCTGCCAACACAACATTTATTCTGCAGCCTATGGATGAAACAGTCATTCCAAATTTCAAGTCTTACTTTTTGAGATATACATTTCATATGGCTAGCACTTCCGTAGATAACAATTCCTCTGATGGATCTGAGCAAAGTAAATTCAAAGCCTTCTGGAAAAGATTCACCATTCTAGATGCCATAAAGGATAGTCATGATTCATTGGAAAGGTCAAAATACGAACATTAACAGGTGTTTGAAAGAAGTGGATTTCAGCTATCATGGATGACTCTGTGGAGTTCAAGACTTCAGTGGAGGAATTAACTGCCAATGTGGTGCAAATAGGAAGAGAATCAGAATCAGAAGTAGAGACTGAATTTGTGACTGAATTGTCACCATCTCATGGTAAAACTGGAACAGATGAGGAGCTGCTTCTAATGCATGAGCTAAGAGAGTAGTTTCTTGAGATAAAATCTACTTACTACTAGTGAAGGTGCAATGAAGATGCTGAAATGACAACAAAGGACTCAGAATATTACATAACCTTGGTTGATAAAGCTGTGGCAGGGATTGAGAAGATTCATTCCAGTTTTGAAAGAATTTTACTGTGGGTAAAATGCTATCAAACAGCATCACACAACAGAGGACTCATTTGTGAAAAGAAGAGTCAACTGATATGGCAAACTTCACTGTTGTCTTATTTTAAGAAACTGTCACAGGCAAGCCAACCTTCAGCAACCGACACCCTAATCAATCAGCATTCATCACCACTGAGACAAGATCCTCAACCAGCAAAAAGATTGTGCCAAAGGCACAAATGATGGTTAACAAATTTTAGCAGCATTTTTAAGGCATGTGGATTATTTTCTTAGACATAATACTACTGCACACTTAACATACTACAATACAGTATAAACAATTTTTTTTATGCACTGGGAAAGCAAAAAAGTCATGTAACTTGTTTTACTGTGACAGTCACTTTATTGTAGTAGTCTTGGAACCAAATCCACAATATCTCCAAGGTATGCTTGTATATGTATGTGCAAGCCATTACTATGCATGATTATTCCTTTATAAAGGAAAAAAAAGCTATTTTACAATCTTTCAAAGGAATATGATAGGGAACTATCAGAGGAAGAGGAAATTGAAAGATGAACGGAAATAAAATAAAGATGCTAGAAAACGTAAGTCTATGCTTCTGATCTTCACTGTCTTGCTATGAAGATATGACAACAAAAGTCATATGAGGAATGAAAGTAACTGAGTAAACATTATTTCCAGATAAAGACATTTTATAAAATGTCAAACTTAAACCACACACCAAACTGACAATTGCATGGATTTAAGAATCAGAGGTGGCTCAGACAGTAAAGATTTCACTTGCAGTGCAGGAGACTGGGTTTGATCCCTGGGTCGGGTAGAGCCCCTGGAGAAGGGAACCGTCACCCATTCCAGTACTCTTGCCTGGAGAATTCCATGGACAGAGAACCTGGCAGGCTACAGTTCATGGGGTTGCAAAGAGTTGGACATGACTAAGCAACTAACACTTCGACACTTTTAAAGAATCAAAGAGAGGGAAGGTACTCATTTTGCTCTTTATATACATCTCCATTTTTAAAATGTTTACTAAAGCACAGTATCTAAAAATGTAAGACTAAATTTTTAAAAACTGCTAGTACATAAATAAAAATAAATTATGCACAGTAAGACCAGTCTGGAATGCTGCTTATTTAGATTTTAAATTGACTTTATATGATGTACATAACTCAAATCATTATGTTTCACACCTTAAACAGTGCTCTATGTCAATTATAACTCAATAAAACTTGAAAAATGATTTTATAAATAATTTGGAGTACATAATTGTTAACAAGGTGACAACAGACATGAGTTTGCTGCTGGACCAAAGAAAAATACTACTAATAGACAACATTTGCTATCTTTCCTCTTCAAAAGTACAAGCTATGATCAGTTCTCTTGCTTCATGCTAATTCATCTTTGTGAGGCAAAAAAGATTGCTACTATTTCTTTCCACATGTACTGATAACAACTAACAACAAAATTACAGAGTTTATCTGCATTTAAGAGTCAAAACCAGAAAAGGAGTTTATATAGTCAAGACAAAAACTGGTTGGAAATACTCCAAACTATTTTTTTAGGTTCAAAATGCACTTGGTAAATGTTTTAACTCTTCCTATACTCAATCAAACACTTTTACACTAAAATGGCATCCAACATAATAAAAGGATTAAAAACTTTTTTAAGAAAGAAGATTAAAAACAAAAATAAATAAGGCAAATGGTTCAACTCACAACAAACCTATTTTTCTGCTACACTCCAGAAATGGAACTTAAGGCTATGCTGAACAGGCTCACCAAAAGTAGATTTGCTGACAGATTTTATTGAACAAACTGTATTGAACAAATTCCTGTTTGTCGATTGCTAGATCTTAGACATAAAAATATATAATAAATCCTATCCTCAAGGTGACACTACTTCACACAAGATAGTATTAGTGCTTTAAAATAATTCTTTAAATTTATTCAAGAAAATCCAGAACAATTTTGTAATAAAATGAAACTACAGTAATAAAAAGGACACAAAAATATTACCAGACCAATACAATTACCACTAGGTGTCACTTTGATATAAAGTTCTTGGCTGCCTTTAGGCTTACTTTTATATTTTGTAAAGTCTTCCTGGTAATAACATGGGGATGGCATTATCTTATTTAGCATCTCTCTGTACTTTAGTATTTATTTACATATAGACAGATAGATACAGGAAAAGTAGTATTTATCCAACTCCTTAAAAACAGTAAGATGGCCAACAGCTAAAAACTAACAATTACATTGTAAGTCGCATAAAATTTCATGTGTCTCTTTTTTAAATTTCCTGCAGTAGATGAATTAATATGCATACAAATTTACACACATTCTCATTTACTGAGACATACATTTTCTCAACTGATACTCTTCTATGCCAAACATTGTGTTTAGAGGAAGAATTCAGAGAAAAAATAGAACTTGGTCTCTGAGTTTGAGAAGTTAACATTCAAAAAGGAAAATCAAAACACAAAAAAAAGAGTAAGATGTTTTAAAATCAATTCTGAAAGTATACACAAAATTTTATGATATCATAGGAGAGGAATCAAAGTAACTATGTCTATGGTGGTTAGGAAGGGCTTCATAAAAGGGAGATGTCTTGGGGAGCTGAGGAGGGCTTCCTGAGATCTGGAAAGGGAAAAAAGGGGGGGGGGGATATCTACTCATGGTATTGAAAGATGAGTGCAAGCTTTCCAGAAAATTAAAACAAGAAAGGACAAAGTCAAACAGAATATAGAAAGTAAGGTACCAACAAGGAGATTCAGAAAGATTATAAAAGATAACCATAGGAAAACTACGTAAGATACAGACCAGAGGAAGAAAAAAACTGAAAGAAGAGAAATAGAGGGAGGAATTGTTACAATAACTAATGAAAGAAATTAATTCTTGAACTGCAATATAAGGGATCAAAATAAAGGAGGAATTCAAGTGATACAGTGAAACTAAGAACTTAATCAAAAGCAGTGAAAGAAATGAAAGAAGAAAAAACTTCCAACAATTCCAAATATCCCTGAGTGTGCCTTCCACAGTGGTGCATATCAACAAACCAACAATGAACAAAAAAAAACATGCATGATGTGATTCTTTAACTGGTATGTAATTCATAATAAGAGAATAACTATAATCCAGAACAAAAAATAAAAAATTGGAACAGTGTGGATAAGTCGGAGAAAGGTACATATTATACAATAATGGTCTCTGGTTTACAATTTATTTGGAATCAAATTTCATTTACAAAATGTACATAGCTACTTAAATTGTATTTGTTTTCAAAATGAAAGATATCGCAAATGCTTCTACTCTACCATACTTCAGTGGAAGTCCATTTTTACAATAAATTAAAAGGCTAAGAGTTTACAAAATGTGACCCCTAGAAGCCCTATCAATATATTTCTATAACAAAGCTAGAAAATAGTTCACATTCCCCAAACTAGGATAGAATTAAAGTATAATTTTAACATATATAACTGAGAAGTAAACATTTTAATCACCTTCTTTGAAATGAGCAGGGACACAAAACTGACTCCAACTGAGTTAACCAATAAAAAAGTGGTTCAAGTCCATGAACTTTCACCATATCCCAAATATTTCAACAACAAAAAAGTGAAGTCGCTCAGTCATGTCTGACTCTTTGCAAACCTATGGACTGTAATCCACCAGGCTCATCCACCATCCATGAGATTTTCCAGGCCAAGAATACTGGAGTAGATTGCCGTTTTCTTCTCCAGGGGATCTTCCTGATCCAGGGATAGAACTCAGGTCTCCCACAACAAAAAGAATCGATTTTAAAGAGACACTATTAACTACTCAATCACATGCTATACAACAGTAGACAAAATTTACTTAATACAGAACTATTTTCTAGTATTCTTAAAATAGATAAAAATTTGAGATAATTTTATGATTTATGGCACTGAGTTACTTCTCTGACTGCACTGAATACATTCATCATGATGCTAAGAAAGTACAGGCTTGCTACTATCCTCCTAATACACCAAGGATAACTTAGCAATATTACTAAAAATGCATATGAGCAATAAGCATGGTCAATTCTAACTAATTACAATACTACTGTAAAGATGAATAAAATTATCTTTAATTATCAGTAGATGAGTTTCGTGATTTTAAAAATACAAGCTCATTTTAAATATCAACAAAGAGATAGAAAGTATAAAAATTATAAAAACTATAAAAAAGAATCAAACATAAATCCTGAAACTGAAAAATAAAAATATAATAAGTGAATTGAACATTTCACTAAAGGGACTCGACAATAGACTTGATTAACAAGAAGAAATAATCTATGTGCTAAGACATGTCACTTGAAATTATCCAGAGAAATAAAATGAAGGATAAAAAAGACTAAAGAAAGGCCAAAGTCCTTATGGTAACCCATTAATGGACAAATATACACATAATGGGAGCTGCAGAAGGAAGGAGAAAGCATATTTGAAGAAAAAAATGGTTGAACATTTCCCAAATATGGGAAAGAAAAGACATTCAGATTTATAAAGCACAAAAGATAATAAGAAGAATGAATCCTAAGAAATCCACATCAAACACATTAAAATCAAACCATCAAATTAAAGGATGTGAATGTGTGCCCAGTCACTCAGTCATGTACAACTCTTTGCAACCCCATGGACTGTAGCCCACCAGGATCCTCTGTCCCTAGAATTTTCCAGGCAAGTATATTGGAATGGATTGCCATTTCCTATTCCAGGGGATCTTCCTAATTCAGGGATCAAACCCACATGTCCTGAGTTTCCAGCATTGGCAAGTGGATTCTTTACCACTGAGTCACCTGGCAAATAAAGGATAAAGAGAAATGTGAAAGCAACAAGAGAAAAGCTTGTCACATAGAGGGAACCCTCAAAGGACTATCAGCTAATATTTCTCTATAGAAACCTTTCCAGTCAAAAGAGTAGAATAATATATTCAAAGTGCTGAAGGAACAAAATCACCAAAAAAGAATACTATGGCCAGCAAAATTATCCTTCAAATATTAAGGCAGAATAAAGACTTCACCAGATAAACAAAAGCTAAGAGAGTTCATCAACAGTAGGCCCACCTAAAAAGAAATGCTAAAGAGAGTACTCTAAGTTGCAACAAGAAGACACTATATAGAAACAAACCATAGAATATTTTAACAGTGGTACTTAAAACACTTAATCTGAGAGAGGAGTTAAAAGACAAGTATAAAAAATAAGTATAACTGAAAATATGTTAATGGATACATAATATGAAAAGATGCAATTTATGAATCAGTAACAAAAACAGGCAGGTCAGGTGGTCTAGTATTCCCATCTCTTTAAGAATTTTCCACAGTTTGTTGTGATCCACACAGTCAAAGGCTTTGGCATGGTCAATAAAACATAAATAGATGATTTTCTGGAACTCTCTTGCTTTTTCGATGATCCAGCGGATGTCAGCCTCTTGAGAAATCTGTATGCAGGTCAGGAAGCAACAGTTAGAACTGGACATGGAACAACAGACTAGTTCCAAAATGGAAAAGGAGAACGTCAAGGCTGTAAATTGTCACCCTGCTTATTTAACTCATACACAGAGTACATCATGAGAAACACCGAGCTGGATGAAGCACAAGCTGGAATCAAGACTGCTGGAGAAATATCAGTAACTTCATATATGCAGATGACACCACCCTTAAGGCAGAAAGAAGAACTAAAGAGCCTCTTGATGAAAGGGAAAGAGGAGAGTGGAAATGTTGGCTTAAAGCTCAACATTCAGAAAACTTAGATCATGGCATCTGGTCCCATCACTTCGTGGCAAATAGATGGGGAAACAGTGGAAACAGTGACAGACTTTATTTTCTTGGGGGCTCCAAAACCATTGCAGATGGTGACTGCAGCCATGGAATTAAAAGACACTTGCTCCTTGGAAGAAAAGTTATGACCAACCTAGATAGCATATTAAAAAGCAGAGGCATTACTTTGCCAACAGAGGTCCGTTTAGTCAAGGCTATGGTTTTTTCCAGTAGTCATGTATGGATGTGAGAATTGGGACTACAAAGAAAGCTGAGCACCGAAGAATTGATGCTTTTGAACTGTGGTATTGGAGAAGACTCTTGAGAGTCCCTTGGACTGCAAGGAGATCCAACCAGTCCATCCTAAAGGAGATCAGTCCTGGGTGTTCATTGGAAGGACTGATGTTAAAGCTGAAACTCCAATACTTTGGCCACCTGATGCAAAGAGCTGACTCACTGGAAAAGACCCTGATGCTGGGAATGATTGAAGAAGGGAGAAGAAGGGGATGACAGAGGATGAGATGGTTGGATGGCATCACCAACTCAATGGACATGAGTTTGAGTAAACTCCCAAGAGTTGGTGATGAACAGGGAGGCCTGCCATGCTGTAGTCCATGAGGTCTCAAAGAGCTGGACACGACTGAGTGACTGAACTAAACTGAACGGAACAAAAAAAGGAGAGAATAAAACAGCAGAGGCTTTGTATTCTGATTGAATTTAGGTTAAAATATGTAGTAACTGTAAGATGTCTTATATAAACCCAATGAAAACTACAGAGAAAATACCTAAAGAAGATACACAAAAGAAAATGAGAAGAATCAAAGAATGACACTACCAAAAAAAACTCAACAAAGGAAGACAGAAAAGAGGAAAACAGAGACAAAAAAGCTACATGAAAGAAATAATTAACAAATGGCAGTAGTAAGTCTTTTCCTATCAGTAATTACTTTAAGTGTAAATGGATAAAACTCTCCAATCAAAAACAAGAGATAGGCTAAATGGATTAAAAACACAAGGACCAACTATATGCTGTCTATGTGTGTATGCTTAGTTGCGTCCAACTCTTTGCAACCCCATGGACTACAGCCCATCAGGCTCCTCTGTCCATGGGATTTTCCAGGCAAGGGTACTAACATGAGTTGTCAAGAGTATCTTCCTGACACAGAAATCAAACCCAAGTTTCAGGCATCTCCTGCATTGGCAGCTGGATCCTTTACCTCTGAGTCACCTGGGAAGCTCCTATATTGTGTATAGGAGACTCTAGATTCATGAACACATACAGGCTGAAACTGAAAGAATGAGAAAAGATATTCTGTGTAAATGGCCCAAAAACAGACAACTGGATGAAGGAGATCCCTCACTCTCCCTATCCCTCCCTCCTGCTCCCTGCAAACACACACACACACACACACACACGAGTAGTACTCAGCCATAAAAAAGTACAAAAGGCTGTCATCTGCAGAAACATGGATCAAGAGAATACTATACTTGGTGAAGTAAGTCAGACAGAGAACGACAAATAACGTGTGATATCACTTACATGTGGAATCTGAAAAATCTAATACAAATGAACGTATATACCAAAAAGAAAGAGATCCATAGACATAAAAAACAAACTTATGGCTAAAAATGGGGAGAGGGAGCCAGGGAAGAAAAATTAGGAGTATGGGATTAACACACTACTATACACGAAATAAATAAACTGTACAGCACTGGGAATTACATGCAATACATTGTAATAATCCACAGGGGAATATAATCTACAAAAATACTGAAACACTATACTGCACACCTGAAATTAATACAATACTGTAAATCAACAATACTTCAATTAAAGAAATAAATGTTGTGAGAAAATATTATATAATGATAAAAGAAGCAATTCACCAGGGAGACATATCAATTATGAGCATATATGTACTCAACATCAAAGAACCCAATTTACAAAGCAAACAAGAATCAAGGGGAGAAATATACAATAACACAAAAACAGCAGAGGATATCAATAATGGATAAAACTTCCACAGAGAAGATCAATAAGGACTTGAAAAAAAATTGTAGACAAAATGGAACTAACAGACATGTACAAAATGTAACACCCAACAGCACCAGAATACACTTTCTTCTTAAGCACACATGGAACATGCTCAGGATAGATAAAAAATTTAAGAAGAAAAGCATAAAGGAAAGTGTCGCTGACTTTAGGTTTCATTATACTGTGGCTGGAAAACATACGTGGTATGATTTCAGTCTTTTCAAATCTGTTAACTTGTTTGTAACCTAATATGTCAGGATTCCCTGGCAGCTCAGAGCTAAAGAATCTACCTGCAAACGTAGGAGATGCAGGTTTAATCCCTGGGTTGGGAAGATCCCCTGGAAAAGGAAACGGTAACCCACTCTAGTATTCTTGTCTGGGAAATCTCATGGATAGAGGAGCCTGAGGGCTACAGACCATGGGGTCACAAAAGGTGGACATGACTTAGTGACTAAACAACCACCACCACCTAATATGTCCTCTATCCCAGAAAGTTCACAGATATGGAGATATTAAATAATTTAATGCTTGAACAACCAATAGGCCAAAGAAGAAATAAAGAGAAGTAGAAAATATCATCAGACAAATGAAAACATAACACACCAAAACTTATGGAAAGCAGTACTAAGAGGAAAGTTTCTAGCAATAGATGCATACATTTAAAAAGTAAAAAGATCTCAAATAAAAATACTAAAATTCATATGGAACCACAAAGGACCCTAACTAGCCAAAACAATCTTGAGAAAGAAGAATGAAACTTGAGGCTTCACACTTACTGACTTCAAGAAATTTTACAAAGTAATCAAAACAGCTCAGGATTGGCATAAAGAGGAGAATCAAATAAAGTCCACAATAAAACCCAAACATAAGTCAAACAATCTTTGACAAGGGTATGAAGTCTACTTTACAGAGAGTCCCTTTAACAAACAGTGTGGGCAGAACTGGATAGCCACATGCAAAAGAATGAAATTAGACCTTTATCTTATACCATACCCAAAAATTAACTCAAAATGGGTTAAAAATCTGAAACTGTAAAACTCCTAGAAGAAAACATAAAGAAAAAACTCCGTAATACTTATCTTGGCAATGATTTCTTGGATATGACACCAGAAGCATAGACAACAGATATAAAAATAGACTAGTGGGACTAAATTAAACTAAAAAGCTTTTGTACAGCAAAAGAGATAACAGACTAAAAGGAACCTACAGAATGGGAGAAAATATTTTCAAACTACATATCTGTTATGGGGTTAATATTCAAAACAAAGAAATTCACAACTAAATAGCAATAAAGTTAAATAATCCAATTTAAAAGTTGGCAAAGGACTTATTTGAATAGACATTTCTCCAAAAACATACAAATGATCAACAGCTATATAAAAAGATGCTCAATCATCATGAACTGTAAATCAAAACTACAATGAGGTATCACCCATACATGTTAAGATGATCATTATAAAAACAAAAACAAAATATCAGAAAATAACAAGAGCTGGTAATGTGGAAAAATTGGAAGGAATCCTGTGTACTATTGTTGGAAATGTAAAATGTTCAGCCACTATGCAGAAAAGTATAGAAGATGCTCAAAAATTAAAAACAGAAATAACATATGATCCAGCAAGCCCACTTCTGAATATTAATCCAAAAGAACACACCTAAAAGTCCACTGACAGAGGAATGGATAAGGAAGATGCGGTACCTATATACAATGGAATATTTGTTATTGTTTAGTCCCTAAGTTGTGTCTGATTCTTTGCAACCCTATGGGCTGTAGCCCACCATGATTCTCTGTCCATGGTATTTCCCAGGCAAGAATACTGGAATGGGTTGCCATTTTCTTCTCCAGGGGCTCTTCCTGACCCAGTGATCAAACCCACATCTCCTGCACTGGCAGGAGGATTTTTTTACTGCTGAGCTACTAGGGAAGCTCTAACAGAATATTACTCAGCCATATAAAAGAGTGAAATAATGCCATTTGCAGCAACATTGATGGACCTAGAGATTATCATACTAAGTGAAGTGAGGCAAATACGATATCATTTATATGCAGAATCTACTCTTTAAAAAAAGAAACAAACGAATGTATTTAGAAAACAGAGATGAGCTTACAGATACTGAAAGCAAACTTACAGTTAGCAAAGGGGAAATGGAGAGGGGTGGCAATAAACTAGAACCCTGGAATGAACATACATACACTACTATTTATAAGATATTAATAAATAACCAATAAGGATCTACTGTATAGCACAGAGAACTCTACTCAATATTCTGTGATAGCCTATATGAGAAAAGAACCTTAAAAAAAAAAAGAATATATACACATATAACTGAATCACTTTTGCTGTACACTTAAAACACAACACTGTAAATCAACTATATTCCAATAAAATGAAATACAGAAAACAAAAACAAAAAACAGAGAAAAAAAACCAACACACACACACAAAGAATTGGAAGTAGTGTCTAAAGAGTTATTTGCAATCCCATGTTCACGGCAGCATTATTTACAAGAGCCAAGAGGTGGAAACAACCTAAACGTCCATAAACAGATGAACAGATAAAGAAAAGTATGGTACATACACACAATGGAATATTACTCAGCTTTAAAAAAGGAAATCCTGTAATATGCTACAACATGGATGACCCTTGAGGATATCATTCTAAGTGAAATAATCCAGAAACACAAATGCTACATGATTCCACTTATACAAGGTATTTAAAGTAGTCAAACTCACAGAAGCAGAAAGTAGAATGACAACAGCCAGGGAACTTGGCAGTAGGGGAAAATGGGGAGTTGCTTTTCAGCGCATACAGAGTTTCATTTCTACAAATGAAAAAGTTATAAACATCTGCTGTACAACAATGTAGCTGTTAATAAAACTATACTGTACATACCTCATTTACATGTGGAGGAATTTAGGCAAAGAAAAGAACAAGTCCAAATGCCCTATTGGGTATAACCTACTCAGTGAACCAAAAGAAATCCATTATAAGTTGGGCATGGTGAGTAAGAAGGAGAGTGTTAATAGATGAAAACTAGAAATGCAGCAGTATCTGGTCAAGCAGGACGTACAGGCCATGTTAAAAGACTTGAATTTTATCCTCTAAACAATGGAAAGTTTCTTAATGGATTTATGTAAAGGAATAACTATTTGACTAGTTTTTACAGCCTTGCTTTTCTCTTAATGTACTTCAATTAATGAAATGAAATAAGAATCTCCCCCAAAGGGAACAAAAGCAAAATTTCAGAAATATCTAAAGTTTAGATTTAAGGCAAAACTCTATTAAAATAGCAATTAATACAGTTTCTGGTTCTACAACAAACATGGATCAAATAATCTGAATTGAATACGAATTCAACATAGTTTCTCTACAGAATTTCGGTAAAGTTTGTCTTAAAATGGCAGGCATACACTTTGAGTCTCCTTTGAAAGAATAATGCTAAGCATTTATTCAGCCACCAGGGATAAAAAGTGATGGAAATGTCTTATTTCTGATCTCTCATTAATCAGTATTAAAAATGAGGGCGCTTCAGCTAAAAAGTCTGATATCAATGTATTTAATAATTGTTATTTTTTTAAGCTCTGAGATGTTTGATTTGTATCTGCCCTGAAACAGCTTCATATACCATTCTGTATATGTAAAACAAAAAAACTTTCTTCTCAAACTCACCTCAATCTCAAGACAGTATTTAAAATTAGAACACAATAATCTATATGGAACAACATCAATCTGGTTTTTCCCCCCCTTCTCAGTATAGCACAAATTTTTTATTTGTGAAGGCTATATGGTAGGAAAAACCTTACCAACAGTACAGCTGTCTTCAAGTACCACATCAACATTTCTGTCTCTGTACTCAACCCTGAAGTCCAGCATCCGCGGTTGCCTTTCTACAATTTGCCTAGATGGCATTACAGGTCGAAATGCTGAAGAGGAAGAGGGAGCAGGAGCTGGAGCCGGGTGACTTGCTGGATCAAATGCAGGTCCTGATATAGTCTCACTTCCATAGTCACTGAAATATTGATAGAAAAGGATTATCATCAACCAAATCACTACAAATTACCACTAAAGAACTACTCCATACTTGGCTTGTGTTGTTCTTCACATCAAATTTATCTACCTATGCATCAAGGACTAACTTGAGTTCTAATTCTTTCACAAAATCTCTCCCACTGACTGAAAGCCACCTTACTTTCCCTCTCATAGTAGTATTACACATCAATCAATTATTTTTTTGTCTTGTGTTTTTACTATGTTGGTAAAACAGCGTTTAAACTCTTGTGAATTACAGTGTTTTCTTAACCCACTCTGATTTACTTATCCAGTCATTAATTAACTACACTTTCCACAAAAACCATTCTGAAACTTTACCATTCCTAAACCAAATAAACAAATAACCTTAACCATTCCTTCTGAGAAGAATCTTTCCTTCCCATCCCATCCCCAAAGTTCACCTTTCTTCTAGCTAATTAAATTTATCCTCCATATCTCAGATTAAATATTTTCAACTCAGAGTATGTTTTACTACCTCAGACTAGTTCTAACTTCTCACCACTACCAATAATTATGAAGCTCACATTTGTGTTTTTATTGGCCATATCATCTGTCGAGTTCAATACTTTATCACAGAAGATACACACTTGACAAACTAATCAGAGGAGAAATGATTCTAAAGAATTAGGATTTCTTTCTCTGATTTAATGTATATTATATATACATAGTCACTGTTTTCCCCCCTCAGTAGGAACAGTAGTGGGGGAGCATAAGAAATGTTCCTGTTAAATACCATTATTGTATAATTTTTCTCCAACATCCGAACTATTAAGCTCAGTTCTAAAATACCTTTCTTCTCACCCTGAAGTTAAAGTAAATTAATGGGGGGGGGCTCGAATAGGAACAACAAGAATGACCAAAAATAAGCTAGGTTAAGCGTTGTTTATACAATTAAGGAGGAGAAAATATTTACATTTACTTCACATTTTAAAGGACAGAATTAGAATAACACTAAGAACAGAGTAGAAAAGAACAGAATAGAATAGAAATTACCAGTATGTTTAATAGTTAGAACTAAGCATTGTTTCAAAAAACTTTTGATTCTGGGACATATTTGTAATACGTGTTTTGGATTCCACATATTTCTCACTGCAGGTCACTGTCAAAGTCTTAACATAACTAGCTTAGATCTTAACTGAGTTCAGGCACTCTAGCAATCGCTGATTAAAAGACAAAAACCTATCCATTCTCCCAGTTGTTACAGTCAAGGAAAGTAATGTGGGAAGACATGTGAACAGAGAAAATGTCCAAAGCAGGAAGAATGTCACTGCTGGAATCAAAGTGAGCTTATAAGTATCTAAGAACAGAATCTGTGCAAGGATACTTCACGCATCTAAATCTTGTCACAGTGTCTCAGAACCTAAGAAAAACAGTAGCTTAGTCACTGACTTATTGTTTCTTAACTCCAAATTCACCCTTGTACAGTCTTCTGTAATTTAGGAGCTAGGTTTTCTGCAAAATTATATTTTTTCTTTAAGGTTTCCTAATAGACTTTGTCAAATAGAGGATACTAGATAGAAATCAGCAACTAGGAAGGCAAAAAAGATTTCCTTCTTCCTGTTTACATGCATTTCCATTAGCATCACCCTGCAGCTTTCAGTCTCATGCTTTTTTCAGCATTCTTACAACCAGCTTCTTGTCATTCCCTCTGCGATACCAGTTAATGGCTAGACAATAAACATCCCACAGAAGTCTGATCCTCCATTCCAAAGAGCCCTTCTGAGATTTAAAGTTCTATTAATTCCTTATACCTTCAAGTGGTAACTTCCTGAAGCAATTATTACACCTAAGTTACTTCAGTTCTACTTGGTGCTCTTTTAGTTCTCCAAACCTGTGTAACTGATCCTACATTGTATGCTTAGTCACTCAGTCCTGTCAGACTCTTTGAACCCCCATGGACTGTAGCCCACCATGCTCGTGGGATTCTCCAGGCAAAAATACAGGATTCTTGGATTCTGAATTCATGGGATTCTCCAGGCAAGAATTCTGAAGTGGGCAATCATTCACTCTCCAGGGGATCTTTCTGAACCACAGAATGAACCTGGGTCTCCTGCACTGCAGGCGGATTCTTCACCGTCTGAATATCTCTGTTAAAAATACCCTAGAGTATGGTTTCATTTTCTTGATAATGAAGGTGTCCCAGGAAACTCAGGATTCAGGAACTGCCTTGATTATGGCCTTGACCTTTAAGGCACTGCTCAACTCCTTGCCAACAGAAAATGGGATTATTAGTGATACAAGCCATGCATTGGCATAATGATTAACTATCACTATTGAAACAAGTGCCTGAAGGAACTAAATGATGATCTGACCTGACCATTATGGTGGTAATAATGATAACAAGAACTATGAGCAGGCTGCTTCTGACTCCAAAGGAGAGCTTACAGAACAGAATGACACACTAGGGGGGGGTTAACATTCCATTCATTCATGTTAAGAATGTTATAGAGTTTCTGAAGTGGCACTTTTAAACAAGTTTCTTATTTCTTGTAAACAAAAGTATGATTCTCCTAAAAATCAGACTCAAAATTTAAGTTGTCAGCTTGCATAGCTATAGTGAAAGTTGAATATACATGCTTTTTAAGTCTCTCTTGTGAAAGTTAAAGCACTGTTGTGGAAGAGTGAGGACCTAAGATGTGGAATGGGGATGAAAGTGAAAGTTGCTCGGTCATGTCTGACTCTTTGCAACCCCATGGACTGTATAGGGGTCGTATAGGGGACTGTATTCTCCAGGCCAGAATACTGGAGTGGATACTTGTTCCATTCTCCAGGGGGTCGTCCCAACCCAGGGATCTAACCCAGGTCTGCCACATGACAGGTGGATTCTTGACCAGCTAAGCCACCAAAGAAGCCCAGGAAATGCTTCTTTGGATTCAGATTAAGGTTAGAACTGTGAACCCCTTGAGTCTCTCTGAGCCTCTTCTGTAAGAAGAAACAGCTCCTCCTCCCATGGTTGAGAAGACTAGCCTCCTGCTTAAAACTATTAATAATATCACGTGAGACAGCTCCCTTGGAAGCAGACGCCTGTTCTTAAAGCCTACCTCCACCAATCCTTCCTGCCTCTAGTCGGACGGAGGCATGCTCCACAAAAACAAGCACAACATGTTAACTGAGAAAAGACGGCTTATATCCAAAAGGAATAATAAGGTTTGGATAAATTATATCAGCAAAATCCTAGGGAACAGTTGTGGAAATAAATTTGAAGTGAGTTTGACAAAAAGAGTTTGGATAGGGCCAAATATAATATGTTTGCTTAAGCAGCTGTAAGAACCTCTAACAGTTTTCTTGTTGACTGAAGGAAACTGAAATCCCAAATGAGTCTACATTTAATAAGGATGAAATGCCCAAACTTTCCTGGCAAAATGTAGAAGAAATCAAGATGCTTAGAAAAACATGAATGCTGGAGTGGATTAATCATGTACAATCTAAATATATACACATCAGCCCACGACAGTATCCATGAGATCCCAGAGAACACTGTACTAAAGCACTGTAAAAACACATTAGTAAGGAAATCTACATTCTTCAAAAACTCTGTAGTAGCTGTCTTCTGTGGGTAGGGAATAAGACAGGTGTTTCAGGGCTAATAACACCACTGAAAAAGATTCCCTTATAGGCATGATGGGATCCCACAGTGCAGAGGTCACACAGCAGAGTTCAACAAGAAAAAGGTGGATGCAATCATGTTAACAGACAGCATGGATGAAATATAAGAATCAGAAGATTTCAACCTGCAGAAGTCTTTAATAGCACTTCATTGAATGTGGTACTTCTAAGAAACAAAATTGAAAGTCAGTTGACTAAAATTACTTGACCTATAAACAGTAGAAACCTAGATCTGGCAAGCTAGATCCTAACCTCCATAACTACCCTGGAGGGTCATAGTTACTCTGTTTCCAAACACAAAATTCTTGGTCCCCTAGAGACAATACAAGAAAGCCACCATAAGTATTGTAAAATTTCCTCTAAGAATTCCCCTAAAAGATCTGTAGCTATTTACTAAGGGTTTGTGTACTGATTAAAGGAAAAATCTAGATCTTTAGGAGATTATTAGATGCTAACTCTAATACTAATTCTCCTGGGAATATAAAAATGGAAGATTACAGTGGTAAATGAAGTTTTGGCCTAAATCTAATTACACGAGGTTCATTTACTCTCTTCAACCCTACCCTGCAGTTTTTTCCCCATATCCCAACAAGATAGCTCATACTGACTTCCTGATCCACAAAATCAGAGATACTATATTACGTAGGAGAGAACAGGAACAACAACTCTTGCATACACTTTGTTTTAATTTGCAAGCACCATGACAAGCATTTTGCTTCCTCTCAGCAGGGTAAACAATATGCCTTCACTGTCTTTTCCTGAAGATTAAATCAACTCTTGCTCTTTGCCATAATAACCTAGCCTGGACAGATCTTGATCACCTAGGTATCCCACAAAACATTACAGTGATGACAATGTAGACTGACCCTTAAGAGCAAAAGTAGCAAGCATTTTGATGCTTTGGTAAGATACATGGTCGTACTAGACATTAGGAGATACACACCACAAAAATGCAGGGCCCTTCACCTTGGTGAAGTTTCAAGGTCCAGGGGTCAGAAGCTGGTTGCTGTACCTTGTACTACCATCAAGCCAAAAAGATATCTAAGCTAACTGAGAAAGAAAAAATTTGGACTGGGAAAGGAAAAAATGACTATGTATAATATGTCGGTACCAACCAAAAATAAACTGCTGAAACATTACAACCCTAACCAAAGATATCCCTGAAGGACCTCCCTGGTGGTCCAGTGGTAATGAATCTGCCTGCCAATGTAGGGGACATAGGTTCAATCCCTAGTCTGCAAAGATCCCACATGCCTTGGAGCTACTAAGCCCAAGCACCACAACTACTGAGCTCACGTGCTACAACTACTGAAGCCTGTGCAACTAGAGCCCATGCTCCCCAACAAGAGAAGCCATCACAATGAGAAGCCCACACACTGCAACGAAAAGTAGCCCTACTCACAGCAACTAGAGAAAGCAACTAGCACACAGCAACAAAGATGCAGCGCAGCCAAAAATAAATAACTAAATAAAATTTTTTAAAAAGACAGTAGTGAAAGTGAGGAGAACCTAAAGCTGTAACACATGGTGATCACTTCATTTAGACGGAGAAATAACTTGAGATCCAAATCTACACTGAATCACATGAAGTAGTTAATGACTTGGTCAGCTGATCAGAACTTGGAAAACATAAAAAGAAAACTGACTCACTCAAGAGTCTGAGGAAGAGGAATGGAAATGGATTATTTAGAGTGGACACAAAATGTGAATATATGTTACTGGGTGACTGCTGTCTATGAAAATGAAAGTAAAAGTCGCTTAGTCGTGTTCGGCTCTTTGCAACCCCAGATACTAGTTCACGGAACTTTCCAGACCAGAATACTGGAGTGGATAGCCATTCCCTTCTCCAGGGGATTTTCCTGACCCAGGGATCGAACCCAGGTCTCCTGCACTGCAGGCAGATTATTTACCACCTGAGCCACCAGGGAAGCAGTCCTCAAAGTTTAAGGGTCCACCTTAAAGGATGGTATATGCTTTACGTCAATGACCAAAACACAGTGATATGTCTCACTGCCAGGGGAAAAAAAATGGGTATGGAATTAAGTGGTGGTATTAACTTATTATGCCTAATAACTTACCAAATTTTTGCCTCCTGCAAATTTGGGATCTGGTGGTTCAGAGATCACAGGACGTAATGTTTCCACAATACTTCCACTGTGTTAGAATTTAAGAATGCCACTTGGCCATGCTATACTCCTCAAGCTGCCGAATCAGCCAACAAAGGAGGAGATACTAGTTGATATCTCCTGATAATCAAGGGGAAAAAAATCAAGATTGTTGCTACATGCAATGGACTATTTTCTAGGGTATGCCCAAAATTAAGAGTTAATGGGAAACTGTAACCAATTTTCTTCAAAAAATACACTGAGGATACTAACTCTTCAAGAATGAATGTTTGAGATGTCCCACCAAGTAGAGAACCTTGACTATTTGAGGTACTGACAGAGAACAGTGGAAGAGCAAACCAACCACGGCTTTAGGACCAGTCACAGGAACAAGGCCAGTAACAGTCTGTGTATACACACACAAAGCTCTGTTCTTACAATTCACATACTGATCCCATCAACACTACCAAGCAGTGGCTGCACCATCAATGGCACCCCCTCTGTTTCAGAGTCCATCACTGATGTTAGCTTCTACTTTCTTTCAATACTTCGAGACAAACTGCTCCATCCTGTCAGAAGTATCAGCATCAGCTGAGCAAGATTTCTTTCTCATATCCCTGGTGCTAAGTTCCTAAGGTCCTTCCTCTGAGCTCCAAAATTCTGCTAACTTCAACCTCTCCCCAAATCCTTCTTTTTTCCTTCCAGTACGAGGAATGACCTTGTGCCCTTCAGTGGTCAACAGGGGGCTCTTCTGGGCGGCCTGTCCTAGAGCAAGCTCTCTGGAGTGGGCTCCACGGATCTGCCCCGAACAGTGCCAGCTCTGCCCACCCTTCTCAGAGGATGCCACAGCTTCAAGCTGTCTCTGGCTCTAGGCTCCATTCCTCATTCAAGAGCAGAACGCACCCCATCCGGGCCTAGCCGCTGTCTCCTGAGGTCGTTACATCTGGATTGTTTTAAGTATCCCTTTTTGGCTCTTTCAACCTACACCACATCTGTGTAACTATGCACCATGTGAAAGACCCTCAGATTTGAAATTCCTAGTGTGCTGCTTTTTTTCTCTTTACCAAACTCTAACTCAAGGACACAGTTTTATATTTCTAATCAGAGCAGACTATTTGGTATGTGTGCAGGTCACAAAGAGGATTTTTTTTTTTAATTATCACTTTAAAATTTTCTTATTGGCTTTAACTATTCTATTTCAAGATCAACAAAACATAATGAATTTACATTAGAGTTTCTTACTAGCAATCAAAAAGAGAGAGAGAGAGACAGAGAGGAAAAGAGGTCCAGTTAATGAATGATCTTATCAGTTGTGACTAATGTTCAAAAACATCTAAAGAGTGCAAAGGTATCCAAAACTGTTGACTCAAAAAATATATTTTAAAATTTTTCATCTATGAAGACTTCAATCCTATAATCTGACCTTCTCACTACTCTAGTTAACCAATAGTTTAAAAGAAGAAGAAAAAAACCAAAAAACCAGACACACACACACATAAACTGAGTGGTAAGGGAAACTCTATGGAGAAAACTATTTTAGATCTGAACTTCAACTCAAGTGTTGTTTTTATCCTTATTCAGCTTTCCTCTGCAAACTACACAGGTCCAGGGAAGACAGTGAAGAAAGCAAAGCAAACAGAGACTCTAACCTTGTTATTTCCATTCTGAAAAGTTCACTCCTTGGTAAAACCTCTAGGTACAAGATAAATAGATAAAATGTGCCCTAAAGATAAATGTCTTTAAAAAAAAAAAAAGCCAGATTTTTTAAATGGGCATCAGAAAAGATAATAAATAGAAACTAATTAGCCAAAATGGACATTATCTAAATTAGAAAACCTCAGCATCTACCTATTCTGAAAGCTATTTATAATAACGCTCAAGATTTGAAAACAAACCTCTCTTCTCGAGGCTTCCTCAATGAATTAATAAAACAAAGAAACATACAGTACATATGTCTGGATCACAAAATAAACTAATTGATAAATACTATTCGGTCAATGAGCAAAATTACACAGTATTAATTCAAAAATTTTTTAGAAAACATAACATATACTGGCCACTAATACAAGTAATTCATTAGTGCATCTTTCTTTCATTTTTTTTTTTTTTGCAGACCAATGCTCTTTATTTATTTTTTTTATTTATTTATTTTAATTTTCTTGACATTATCGTGTTGGTTTTGCCATACATTGACATGAATCTGCCATGGATCTTTCTAACAATAACTATCTCCAAAAATAATTTTTAAAGGTGCAGAACAATAACCTGAATAAATATTTTACCAAGAAGGATTAAATATACATGTATATGTTTGATGTTTGTTTATGAATAAATGAACAGTTTAGATTTTGACTGCATTAGTTACAAACTTTATTAAGTTCAGTTCACTGGCTAGTCAAGTCCAACTCTTTCCGACCCCATGGACTGCAGTGGGCCAGGCTTCCTTGTCCTTCACCAACTCCCAGAGCCTGCTCAAAAAAAACCACAGGTTCATCCAGTCGGTAATGTCATCCAACCATCTCATCCTCTGTCATCTCCTTTTTCTGCCTTCATTCTTTCCCAGCATCAGGGTCTTTTCCAATGAGTCAGTTCTTTGCATCAGATGGCCAAAAGATTGGAGTTTCAGCTTCAGCATCATCCTTCCAACGAATATTTGGGACTGATTTCCTTCAGGATTGACTGGTTTGATCTCCTTGTAGTCCAAGGGAATCTCAAGAGTCTTCTCCAACACCACAGTTCAAAAGCATCCATCTTTGCCACTCAACTTTCTTTATGGTCCAACTCTCACATCCATACGTGTCTACTGGAAAAGCCATAGCTTTGACTAGATGGTCCTTTGTTGGCAAAGTAATGTCTCTGCTCTTTAAAATGCTGTCTAGGTTGGTCATAGCTTTTCTTCCAAGGAGCAAGCGTTTTTTAATTTCATGACTGCAATCACCATCTGCAGTGATTTTGGAGGCCAAAAAAATAAAGTCTGTCACTGTTTCCATTGTTTCCCCATCTATTTCCCATGAAGTGATGGGACTGGATGCCATGATCTTAGTTTTTTGAGTGCTGGGTTTTAAGCCAGCTTTTTCACTTTCCTCTTTCACTTTCATCAAGAGGCTTGTTAGCTCCTCTTCACTTTCTGGCATAAGGGTGGTGTCATCAGCACATCTGAGGTTACTGATATTTCTGCCAGCAATCCTGATTCCAGCTTGTGCTTTATCCAGCCCAGCATTTCACATGATGTGCTCTGCATATAAGCTAAGCAGGGTAACAATATATAGCCTTGATGTACTCCTTTCCCAATTTGGAACCAGTCCATTGTTCCATGTCTGGTTCTAACTGTTGCTTGGACCAACATACAGATTTCTCAGGAGGCAGTTAGGGTAGCCTGGTATTCCCATCTCTTGAAAAATTTTCCACAGATTGTTGTGATCAACAAAGTCTAAGGCTTTACCTTAGTCAATGAAGCAGAAGAAGATGTTTTTCTGGAATTCTCTTGCTTTTTCTATGATCCATTGGATGTTGGCAATTTGATCTCTGGTTCTGCTACCTTTTCTAAATCCAGCTAGAACACCTGGAAGTTTTTGTTTCACATATTGTTAAAGCCTCTCTTGAAGAATTTTGAGCATTACTTTGCTAGCGTGTGAGATGAGAACAATTGTGTGGTAGTCTGAACATTCTTTGGCATTGCCTTTCTTTGGGACTGGAATGAAGACGGACTTTTTCCAGTCCTGTGGCCACTGCTAAATTTTCCAAATTTGCTGGCATATTGAGTGCAGAACTTACACAGCATCATCTTTTAGGATATGAAATTGCTCAACTGGAATTCCATCACCTCCACTAGTTTTGTTCATAGTGATGCTAACTAAGGCCCACTTGACTTTGCACTCCAGGATGTCTGGCTCTAGGTGAGTGATCACACCATCATGGTTATCTGGGTCATTGAGATCTTTTTTGTATAGTTCTTCTGTGTATTTTTGCCACCTCTTTACATGAGTTCTAAAGTAGAAATTTTCTTTTTTATAAAGTACCCGTAAGTCAGACAAAGAAACTTTTTTTCTAATGCTTAAGGCATTGTTAGGTAACTGATATAGTTTTCTTTATTAATGTCCATTAAAACCCTTAAGAAAGAAATGCTCATATTTCATAGATGAGGAAACTCAAGATTAGAGAATTTATAGATTCACCAAATGCCACAAATGTAATAGGTGGTGAGGTCTGGATTTTCTCATCTTAAAAACCATGCTTTTTCTTTTATATAACTCTGTCCTCTTGAGGTTATTAATCTAGTCATGTCATAATTTTTAAGATTTTTTGCCTTGGGATAAAGAAGGTAAAATTTAATGCATGTAAATAGCATCTTTCTTCTACAGCTTTGTTTTTACAGTTATTTTTGAATTGTAAGCAAGTATATGCTGTATTAGCAATGTATTGTATAGTGAAATAAGCCTTGGAGGATGAAGCAGAAGACTTGCTTATGTTCCCGACTCCATCAACATCATGCTGCATTATCTGAGTCAAATCATTCATGCCTTATTCTCTCTCCTTTAAAATGAGGGATAATAATACCTGCGTTTACTTGCTTATAACTGAAATAACGACTGTAAAAACAAAGCTCTAGAAGACAGATGCTATATACATGCATTAAATTTTAACTTCTTTACCCCAAGGAAAAAAATCTTAAAAGTTATGACATGACTAGATTACTGTCAATTTCTTTGCCTTGAACTTATGGGTACATAAAAAAAAAAATTCCAACTTTTAAACAAATGTGAACATCTGATTTCAAGAAAAACTATCAAGTACAGAGATTAGGTTCTTTTCCGCAAAATGATTTATATATTAAAAAAAAAAATAACCTTCTTCTTGGGAGCTCTTCTCTCTGTTGAGGTATAAACTGACAAATTGAGGTAGTTGTTTTCACAGACTATCATCAACTTACTACACAATTCAAGCACACACAGTACAGACTCTTTTAAGCCATCTACATATGGCAGCCCTGGCCTGCGCCTCACGCTTCTAGCGTCAAAGCTGTGTCAAAGCCCAGAGCCCTCTCTCGTCCCTTCCAGTCAGCAGACACACGGGGAGAAGTTCAGTCTGTCAAGTCCACACCGATTCGACAACTCAAGAACAAAGTTAGGGAGAAAAATAGCTGAACACTATTACTTTCTTCTCTGGATATATGAATCAGTCCTTTAACAAGCAAACAAAACAAAATAAAACCCACTCTGATGAAAGTTAAACCCCAAATATTATAGTAACTTTATTACTAATCAATTCAGTACTGAATTTCTAGCTAGAAAATATATTAAGCAAAAAGTATTTTCTGTGACAGGAGAGTTGGGATGTTTCCAGGGATGAGGGAATTTCTACAATTCACTTCTAGCAAATACTATTAATTATAAGATATATCCATTATGTACTCAGAACCTAGCAGCTGAATCCACAAGGGTTTAGCAAGCAAAAAATTTGGCACAAAAAGTGACATAACATTTACTCAAGAATAAAACTGGAGCCATATTTAGCAGTCTAAAACTTTCTAAACCAAGGGGAAAAAAATAGTCTTGAAGGAAGCTCTTGTAATCATCTGGTTTGCTTTCTAGACAAGGGTTTCAGTAGAACTGAATGCTTGTGAACTAAAAAAAAAAAAAAAAAAAAAAAGAACAAACCAGCAAACAAAAATTTGGTACAGACTGTGGAAATCAGCCACGTTTACTCTGGATGAAATTCTGATAGTCTTCCAAAAAGAAAGAGAGAGTGGGGAATAGGTCTGCTTATCATTGCTTTGACCTAAAAACCATTAATCGCAAAGGGTGGTACAGGTATCAAACAGAATTTTTCTTCCTTTATAAATATACACAGTTTCCTATAAAGCACAGCACATTCTGCAGTTCACAGTGGATTTTTTGATGTTTTTGCAACAGCACTTCTCTTCCTCTCCAAAACAACCTCATTCCTAGTCTGCTGTTTCTGTTTGCCTCATCTGCACTTAGCAGATCATGCTTCAGTGACTTAGAAATCCCAGCCACCAAAATTCAAGCCAAAGTTTGAACTGCAAGGAGAGAGGAGGGGTAGGGGGGAATCAAGTAATTAAACTATACTTGGAAGGGAGAATGGTTTACCTCCTATGACTTTATAACGTGCTCTCTTAATCCATAACCAGTCTCCAATTTTAAGAAAATAAAGTTATGAATTTATTTTTAATTTAAGGAATTATTTTGTAACTACTATAGTTCTCTTGGCATCATCTTCCAATTTTACCTTTTGGCAATGACACAAAACCACAGAGACTATTCCACATGTTTTACAGTGGATACTTCAGGCAAAATAGTTCAAAGCTCTGGGAAGTTTCATTATTAAGGACTTACTCAAATTGCTGCAAATTAACAAAAATTTAATTTAGAAACCAAAGAGAATGGAAAAAAAAAGGAATCAGTAAAGCTGGACATAAAGCCTGTATAGTTAAATGATAACCATGCTCTGGAGTTACTGAGCCATGTCTGATTTTCTCACTACTAACAGCTTGAAGGATTCAATTCCTTCCATCTTATGAATAAGAAGATGACCTTGAAAAGTTTTCCTAAAAATAAAATAAAATAATCTTTAAAAATGGTATCATTCAATCTGAAATAACATTACACAGTTAAACACTAGAGACTTTCAGAAATTAATATAACTAACAAATGTCTGAAAGAAGAATAACTGTATCAGTAACTTTATACACCAAAGATCAAATGCTCTATGAAAAAATGAAACAAAAAAAATTAACCACTGTCTCTCTTTTGCTTTAAGTTCTCATCTTATAACATACCTTTGCAGAATGCCATTTTCCTGGGGTATCACACCATTAATAGCTGCCTGTAAACAAAACACAGAAAAGACATTTAAGGAAACAGAAAAATGCTCAGGGGTGCAGTGTAGTGGGGTGCAAAATACTATGAAGGAAATAAGTATACTTTGAAAATTTAAACAAAATACTAGGTGTTTCCTCAGTGATAAAAAAAATTCTCTAGTAAGTATTTTTTAATACATCTCTATAATAAAACTGTATTTTAGAGAATTTTTTAATGCATTTGGCATAAAGTATTCCCAAATCTTGAGTCATAAAAGCTTAATCCCACAGTTCTCATTCAAGCAAAACACCCACAAAACGAAGGATGCTTAAGGATGTTAGAACAAGTAAAATCAGTACCTTAAAGTTATCTCTTAATATTAATTAATCTCTTCCTCAGATTGAGAGGAGCAAGATATAGAATCACATATGAAAAATACCAATAAGAATTTTTAAATTAGCTCAGGAATTAAATTCATTGTGTTATGTTACAGTCATTATTCTTAAAGAAAAGAACAATCAGAAGGAAAAACTTGTAGGGGCAAAAGGTGTCTGATAAATACACCACAATTGTATCAGGTTACAAAAGGACAGGAGCGACACTGGGGAAGTCTCCTTACATAAAACATTTCTGAAATTGGTCTCTAAGCTAACAAGTCACCAGTTACTCAAGAGATATAGCACAAATGTGACATGATATGGGCATTGTTAAAGACTACTAAGCAAACAGGTTGTTACATCCTGGATTGTGGGCAGTTCACTACAGAGTAATAGAGAAGTTCTCTGAAGGGAAAAAAAAATGATTCTTCCAACTTTGCTTTTGTGTCATAATGACTCCTTCCCTCCCCTTTCCCACAGGTCCACATCAAAATGCAGATAAACACTTTGATGTTTTATCAGCTGTGTGGAGATCAATTGCAAAAAGGAGTTTGTGCATTTTGTGAAACATTAATTTAAATACTTGCCAGAGGTAGGTCAAGTTTACAAATTTATACCATTGAATAGAAACAACGTAGAGTATAAGACACTTGCTATGAATTTTCAAAGTTTTAATGCTCCACAGGCAAAAGTCAAAGAAATCCACAGATTAATACAGATAGTAGATACCACAGAACCCTGACAACTCTGGAGGCTCATAAATCCTTTGAGTCAAGCAAACCTTAAAATCAGTTTTGAAAGTCACAAATTCAATAGAAGCATCTCTTCCTGGTGCCAGGTCAATTATCCCTTTTCTGTTGACAGCGATGGTTCCACATACAAATATTCTCTTTGTTAAAAACAGAAAGTGGTAAGGGAATGTTCTGTGATGTTGGAAAAGAAACAAAATACCAGAGTTTGGAAAGATTTTGTTCAAATTTTCACTAGAGAATGCCAAGGTATAATGGAAAGAACACTAAGGATTTATAAAGTCCAAAGTTTGAATCTAGATTCCCCCACTTATTGCTTTGACGACCTTAGTATATATTCTCCATTCACTAAACTTCCTTGAGTCGTAGTTTTCTCATCTGTATGAGTCAATACTACATCTTGAGTCAAAGTGGACTTGCCCTTTTGTTCCTTAAAGGCATCAAGTTTTTGTATCTTGGGGCCTTTTAAGATACTATATCTGGTTGGAATGCCCCTTTTCCCTATTGCCTGTTTGGCTGAATCTTAATTAATCATCCTGGCCTCTAGCATGGAAAAAAGGTCACTCAACAATTAATTTTACCATGAGAAGTTATGGTAACATCCAAAAGGAGACAAAAAGTAATTTTAAAATTACTTTTCTTTAAATTAAAAATCACAGCTAGATTAAGTAAAACATCTGTTTAAAGGCAATAAAATTAAGCTCTGGAAATATTTTAATTCCCTCCCTCTCTTTCTTCTTTGGTGATGAGAAGTGAGACAAAGAGAATCTTGGGGAATTCAAATATGTAAGAAAAGAGAAGAGAAAGCTAAAACCAAAAACAAAACAATAAAAATGGAAGGGTTAGAAAAGAGGGGAAAGAGCAGGAATATGTCATAGAGAGGGCAACAAAGATACAATTAAAGAGGGATCAGACAAAATAAAAAGATAGGAAATCAGTCTAATATAATGAGGCCTAATAAGAGACTGTGAGACATATCTGAAAACAGTTTTGGTAAAAACTGTATTACAAAAGACTAAGAAATATATAGGAAATAAGAAAATATAACTGATTTTGAAACAATACAAAAAGTAAAAATATAGGATCTGCAAGAACAATGACTACAATAAATTTTTGTGTTTTTTTAAAAAAAAAGAATAGTGATTTATTGAGTTCAAAGAGAATTCGTTAGAAAAGGGAACAATAATGAATGAAGAAATAAAGAGTAAAATTAAAAGTTCAGTTCAACAAACTTAACAAATGCCTATTCATTGCCAAGCACTATGCTAGACTATGTGGCTGCCTGGGATCTATCTAGGGCTCGGGAGAGCACAGATAGAGAGGATACCTTTAGGAAAGAGACTAGATTTAGAAAAACCTACATTAGAGGCTGGGCTTCCTTAGTGATCTTCATCAGACTGAAATATATTTCAAAAACAACATCTTGCCTTGATCTAGGTTATAGTAATTTGAAAATCCATTTTGCTATAACTATTATTGCTTTTATGCCATTATGTCAATGACATTTTTAATCTACTAATTTACCACAATTAGAATCCAGCTTCTAAGTTCCCTTTAGCAAAGCTGGATGACACTTGAAACATCATTTCTCAGAGCCCACTGGAAGATAGGTGAGGCTGTTGTTTTAAGTATAATGGAAGTCAAGGTCAGAGGTGGCTATAAGAAATATTATCTTCAGCCTTAACAGATGGATAAAATGATGACACTCATGGTGAGCTTTAGACTTTTTTGGGGACAGGAAACAGCAAAAATTCCTGTAGAATAGTCTACATCATCAGATATAAAAGAAAAACGAGCCACTGGTAAACTGGTGGATTATAAAACTATGGCATCCAATAAACAAATAAATAAATTTACAGCATCTAATACAAATCATCCCCTACATATATAGTAAATCTTGGCTTTGGGTTTCTTTATATTTAAGAAAATGCTAATAAGATTTCTTCAGAGGGGAGGGAGATGAGATAGGCATGTACAAATATTATCCAAAAATTTCAGTGTCAACTTCTGAGTAAAAGAGATGCAGTAATAATAAAGGTAGCTAACATTATATATTAACAGTTCTTGCTAGGTGTTATGCATTCTTTAGGTGCTTTACTCTGTGTGTGTGTGTGTGCGTGCTCAGTCACGTCTGACTCTTTATGACCCCGTGGACTATAGCCTACCAGGCTCCTCTGTCCAAGGAATTTTCCAGGCAAGAATACTAGAGTAGGTTACCATTTCCTACTCCAGAGCATCCTCCCAACCCAGAGATAGAGCCCTCATTTCCTGCATCTCCTGCACTGGCAGGCTCAAACTAAATCATTCAACTTTCATATTACTCCCTCATTTTACAAATGAGAATACCAAGAAAACACAGCAGAAAATGATAGGCAAAAGATAAAAGAAAAAAATGATGACTATAAAATTTTTAAATGTTTGCTCTTTGAAAGACACCATTAAGAAAATAAAAAGGTAAACCACAGACTGGGAAAAGTATTTGCTACATATATATGTCTGAGAAGGGATTTTATATTCAGAATATTAAAAAATTCTTATGACTCAAAATTGACAAATAATAAGATTTGAACAGAAAAGTCTCAAAAAAAGATGTATGAACAGCCAATAAGCATATAAAAAGCTGTTCAAATTAAACAGTCAGCAGAGAAAGGTAGATTTACCAGAGAATGGTAAATGACCACCACATACCTATCAAAATGGCTAAAATTAAATCAGATGATACAAGTTTGGACAATAATGTTGAACAACAGGAAGTCTCATATATTATACAATCACTTTCAAAATTGCTTTGTATATAAAGGTAATAAACATATAGGCTAGCAATATTACTCTTAAGTACCTACCTAAAACAAATAAAAACATCCCCCAAACAAAAACTTGCATTCTATAATATTCATAGCAGCTTTAATCACAATTCCCAATAACTAGAAGTAGGCCAAATGCCCAAAAATAGGCAAATGTTGTTTGGGGTCTAACACATTGTCAGGATACAATGGAATATTACTCAGCAGTTAAAAAAAAAAAAAGAACATACTACAAATACTTTCAACTATATGGGTACATCTCAAAAACATGATGCTAAACGAAATCAGACACACATGAGAAAATACTACAAGATTTTGTATATATGAAATTCTAGGAAAAACTAACTTAATCTCTAGTAAAAGAAGGCACTAACAATAGAGCAATTAAGGGATAATGACTCTAGAGGTGGTAGTAATATAGATTCATACAAAACTCATCGAATTGTACATTTAAAGTGAGCCCATTTTACCATCAATAAACTTAATTTTTGAAAAAGAACAACAAAGAAATATGCTTCAGACACACTAAAATGGGTGAAATTAAAAAGACTACCACCACCAAATGGTGATGAGGATTTGAAGCACAGGAACTCACACACTGCTGATGGCACAACTACTTTGGAAACAGTTTGACAGTTTCATATATAAAATTAAACAAACACTTAACATACAATACCACTTAGGAATTCATCCAAGAGAAATCAAAACATGTCCAATAAATACTAGCATACAAATTATTCATAGCCACTTCATTCTTAATACCAAAACACTATATACAAGCAAAATATACTTTAAGCAATGAATAAGCAAGAATGTGGCATATTCACACAAAGGACTGTTACTCAATAATAAAAATGAACTTCTAATACCTGCAACAATACTGAGGAATCTCATAAATATCATGTCAAGTAAACAATGCCAGACACAAAAGAATGCATAGTATAGGATTCCTATTACATGAAGTTTTAGAACAGACAAAACTTTCAAAATGTAGTAATACAATTCAGATCAGTGACTGCCTGAAGCAGGGTTAGGAGTTACTGAGGGAAAAAGAAAAGATTTTCTAATGAGAGAAATCTTGAAGGGATGGGGACTGAACACAATGTATACATAAACAATGTAAACATCATCAAAACTCATAGAACTGTATACAATTAAAGTTTGCAAATGCATATAAATTAGTCATTTTCAAAGCTGATTTAACAAAAGAACATTAAAACTCTAATTCAGTCTCATGGAACACTAACAAATGTCATCTCAAACATATATATTGCTCCATTAGCTATTATTGTGCCCTACCTGTGGTTTGTACCCACTCATCATCACCTCCCTCTTTACTTTTGATTAAGATCACCTGTTTCCCACTGAAAATGTGTTAATCATGGTGACCCAATTTAGACCAACCAGGCTCTCCTAAGGATGTGATTCTTGAACAAGTAACTAACCAGTTGAAGCTGTGTCCTGACAATAGTGCACAGAGGCACTTTTCTTTTGTGTTTTGGTAGAAATGATGGCTTTCCTTTATTAATGTCAGAGTAGGAGTGATCACATCCTTTTCTTTCTTTTTTTTTTTTTTTTAGTTTTGCCATACAATGACATGATATCGCCATGGGTTTACATATGCTCCCCCTCCAGAACCTCCCTCCCCCCTCCCTCCCCCTGGGAAATCTCGATGCACCAGCCCTGAGCATCAATCCTGGGCTGGCGATTGATTACACATATGATAATTAACATGTTTCAATGCCATTCTCCCATATCATCCCACCCTTGCCCTCATCCAGAGTCCACGAGTCTGTTCTATACATCTGCATTCCTTTTGCTGTCTCGCATGCTGGGTTCTTGTTACCATCTTTCTAAATTCCATATATATGCGTTAGTATACTGTATTGTTGTTTTTGCTTCTGGCTTACTTCACTCTGGATAATGGGCTCCAGTTCCGTCCACCTGAGTAGAACTGATTCAAATGAATTTTTTTTTAATGCTGCGTATTATTCCATTGTGCATATGTACCACAGCTTTCTTATCCATTCATCAGTTGATGGGCATCTAGGTTGCTTCCATGTCCTGGCTATTGTAAACAATGCAGCGATGAACATTGGGGTGCACGTGGCTCTTTCAATTCTGGTTTCCTCGGTGTATATGCCCAGCAGTGGGATTGCCGGGTCATATGGCAGGTCTATTTGCAGCTTTTTAAGGAACCTCCACACTGTTTTCCATAGTGGCTGTACTAGTTTGCATTCCCACCAACAGTGTAAGAGGGTTCCCTTTTCTCCACATCCTCTCCAGCATTTATTGCTTGTAGACTTTTGGATTGCAGCCATTCTGACTGGTGTAAAGTGATACCTCATTGTGGTTTTGATTTGCATTTCTCTGATAATGAGTGATGTTGAGCATCTTTTCATGTGTTTGTTAGCCATTTTTATGTCTTCTTTGGAGAAATGTCTGTTAAGTTCTTTGGCCCACTTTCTGATTGGGTCGTTTATTTTTCTAGAATGGAGCTGCAGGAGTTGCTTGTATATTTTTGAGATTAATTGTTTGTCCGTTGCTTCATTGGCTATTATTTTCTCCCATTCTGAAGGCTGTCTTTTCACCTCGCTTATAGTTTCCTTTGTTGTGCAGAAGCTTTTCATTTTAATTAGGTCCCATTTGTTTATTCGTGCTTTTATTTCCAATATTCTGGGAGGTGGGTCATGGAGGATCCCGCTTTGGTTTATGTCAGAGAGTGTTTTGCCTATGTTATCCTCTAGGAGTTTTATAGTTTCTGGTCTTATGCTTAGATCTTTGATCCATTTTGAGTTTATCTTTGTGTATGGTGTTAGAAAGTGTTCTAGTTTCATTCTTTTACAAGTGGCTGTCCAGTTTTCCCAGCACCACTTGTTAAAGAGGTTGTCTTCTCTCCATTGTATATTCTTGCCTCCTTTGTCAAAGATAAGGTGTCCATAGATGCATGGATTTATCTCTGGGCTTTCTATTCTGTTCCATTGATCTATATTTCTGTCTTTGTGCCAGTACCATACTGTCTTAATGACTGTGGATTTGTAATATAGCCTAAAGTCAGGTAGGTTGATTCCTCCAGTTCCATTCTTCTTTCTCAAGATTGCTTTGGCTATACGAGGCTTTTTGTATTTCCATACAAATTGTGAGATTATTTGTTCTAATTCTCTGAAAAAGACCTCTGGTAGCTTGATAGGAATTGCACTGAATCTATAGATTGCTTTGGGTAGTACACTCATTTTCACTATATTGATTCTTCCAATCCATGAACACGGCACATTTCTCCATCTGTTTGTGTCCTCTTTGATTTCTTTCATCAGTGTTTTTTAGTTTTCTATATACAAGTCTTTTGTTTCTTTAGGTAGAAATACTCCTAAGTATTTTATTCTTTTTGTTTCGATGGTGAATGGAATTGTTTCCTTAATTTCTCTTTCTGTTTTCTCATTGTTAGTGTATAGGAATGCCAGGGATTTCTGTGTGTTGATTTTGTATCTTGAAACTTTGCTATATTCACTGATTAGCTCTAGTAATTTTCTAGTAGAGTCTTTAGGGTTTTCAATATAGAGGGGATCATGTCATCTGCAAACAGATAGAGTTTTACTTCTTCTTTTCCAATCTGGACTCCTTTAATTTCTTTATCTGCTCTGATTGCTGTGACCAAAACTTCCAAATTAGAAATGAAAACAGAGAGATCACAACAGAAAACACAGAAATACAAAGGATCATAAGAGACTATTATCAGCAACTATATGCAAATAAACTGGACAACTTGGATGAAATGGACAAATTCCTAGAAAAGTACAACTTTCCAAGACTAAACCAGGAAGAGATAGATAATATTAATAGACCCATCACAAGCACGGAAATTGAAACCGTAATCAGAAATCTTCCAAAAAACAAAAGCCCAGGACCAGATGGCTTCACAGCTGAATTCTACCAAAAATTTAGAGAAGAGCTAACACCTATTCTACTCAAACTCTTCCAGAAAATTGCAGAGGAAGGTAAACTTCCAAACTCATTCTATGAGGCCACCATCACCCTAATTCCAAAACCCGACAAAGATGCCACAAAAAAAGAAAACTACAGGCCAATATCACTGATGAACTTAGATGCAAAAATCCTTAACAAAATTCTAGCAAACAGAATCCAACAACACATTAAAAAAATCATACATCATGATCAAGTAGGCTTTATCCCAGGGATGCAAGGATTCTTCAATATTCGTAAATCAATCAATGTAATACACCACATTAACAAATTGAAAAATAAAAATCACATGATTATCTCAATAGATGCAGAGAAAGCCTTTGACAAAATTCAACATCCATTTATGATAAAAACCCTCCAAAAAGCAAGAATAGAAGGAACATACCTCAGCATAATAAAAGCTATATATGACAAACCCACAGCAAACATTATCCTCAATGGTGAAAAACTGAAAGCATTCCCCCTGAAGTCAGGAACAAGACAAGGGTGCCCACTCTCACCACTACTTTTCAACATAGTTTTGGAAGTCTTGGCACTTTTCACAATAAGCTTCTGACAGAGCAATTCTGTTTACTAATTGTCCTAAGACTTGGTTGTTCACACTTTCTTTCAAATAAGTGAGCAACCTTCCAATAAACCCTGCTCTTCTTCCTAATTCTACTTTGCAGTCAGACTGATGAACCAAGATTCAATGAGGTTACATGACAAATTCAATACACATTAAGTTATAGATCACCATTTTTCCAGTCCTCAATAACTGTCACAGTATTATTAGCTTAATTCCTATAGCAGCCTCCTCAGCTGGTCAATCTCCAAATTAACTACTGATTACAAATCAGTGAAACTAAATACATTTCAAATACAAGAATCTATAAACAAGTAGAAAAAGAAAACCTGTTAAATTTTAAAATTTATGAAAACAAAAATGACATATACATTTTCATTATATAATCATACACACACACACACACACACACACACACACACACACACACAATCTCCAGACAGACTAGTATAGGCGACTCTCTGTATTCTACATGTTTGGAAAGCCTGTGAACTAGGGTAATAATTATGATCATAATATTAGTGTTGTTTCCATCTCTTGAAAATACTTAAGAGTATAAAAAGTGCTTTCTAAATCAGTGCACTTTTGTTAAACTTGAAATCATTACTCTATGGTATGTCAGATTTCAGGTATTTTCAAAATATCTTAATAATAGGTGCCAGACCCACAAAGTACTCATATTTTAGCATTCACAACTCTGATTCTGCCATCAAGTGAATTCTTCCAACAAAATCCAGGCTTTCTCTTCCCCATTATCAAGGCAGCGTTTTAGACGCTGGAGGGAATACAAGGATGACAGACACATTCCTCCCAAGTTGAGCACTTAAAGAAACAATTAATGGCAGTCCAACCTGAGGAACAGTATGGAATTAGAAAGGAATGCCTATTGTTGATTAATAGATCTCAAGGCCCAGATATGAATCATTTTCTCCAAGAAAATTTAACTGACTCACACTACGTTTTTCTCTATGATTTTTCCATTGTGTTGTACCTACATAGCAATCATTCAGCTTATTCATGCATTTGGATATTTCATTCTTTCACTCCACCATTAACCCATTCAACATTTAATTATTAACTTGGAACTATTTTAAATATTAAGGAAACCACTGTTGTGAATAAGACACAATCATTCTCTCATGTTCTGCCATAAGTTAAGCCAATGAAAAATTCTAAAGAGATCATCATTCTAAAGCTCCGAATCGTGGAATTTCCACCTCTGACCTTGTAGGGGGGGGAAAAATGCTCCTTCCCCTGTGTGTGTCCTCTACTCTCAAGAGTCTACCACAACTCTACTTCACTTCTGACAGCATTTGTGTAGATTTTCTATACATCAAGCAATTCTGTAACACCAGGAAAGTATCTGTATAACTTAAGTCTGACACTATCTTTCTGAAGATAGACCCCACAAGTTAAGGGTTCAGTCCCACAAAACAGTTTCTACTTCAGATGCTAATCACAATTGCAAGTTGTCATCTGTGCTTCTGATCAAACATCTATAAATCAGAGGTTTTCATGATCCTCTTCTCGATTCAATTAATATGCTTAAGTGGCTCACAGAAATCAAGCAAAGGTTTTACTTACTAGACCACTAGATTATTATAAAAGGATATAACTCAAGAACAGCCAGATGGAAGAGATGCATAGAGTGAGGTATGTGGTACAGGACATAGAGAGTCCATGTTCTCTCCAGGCATGCCACCCTCCTATGCATTCACCCAGAAGCTCCCCCAACCTGTGCCATTGAGATTTTTATGAATGCTTCAACATGTAGGCATAATTAATCATTAATTAACTCAATCCCCAGCCCCTCTTCCCTTCCTAAAGGATACGGCTTGGTCTTTCTAGTGACCTGACCCTTTCCTTAAGCTATTCACAAAACCGTGAGTTTCATTATAACAAAAGACACTCCTATCACCCAGGAAGTTCCAAGGGATCTGGTAGCTTTATGTTAGGAACCAGAGTCAAAGATCAAATATTAGGACAACAACAACAACAACAAAATGCTACTCTTATCACTTGGGAAGTTACAAGGGTTTCAGAAGCTCTGTGCCTGGAACCGGAATAAACCAATACCAACATCTATTATTTCACAAACCTCAAGAATTATGTTAATCAAGTAATCTATTCTGGGATGAAAACTTCCCCAGCTACCATGTGACAGACCAAGGAAACAATAGATTTAAGTGTTCACACTAAAAATGGCTATAAGATTATGGCTGAAAGCCAACGAGGTCTCAAAAAGATGCTTAATACCATTTCCTCCTCTTTCTGAGCAGAAAGGAAAATCATTTTTAATAAATAATTATTTAATTTTTCATATCTGTAACAGCTATCTCCAATCATCTACTATATTTAAATTCTTCTAAATGTACCTTCAAATTCCTACTTTCCAAATACGTTAATCACTATGATATTCTTCTCTAAATTTTTCTACAGGACTCCACTGTATGACTGCAAAGCTGATGACTCTTGTCTCCATTTACTGTGGACTTCAATGGAGAAATACATAAGATATTCTAAAGGCAAAACAGTGGCAATAATCTGAATGTTAGGAGAAAAGCTGGGGGAAAAAGGATGATTATTTGAAGAAAGTATTAAAACAAGGCTCTTGTAGGGAAAAGGAAGTTGAATGAAAGCATTCAGGGACAGATTTTCTTTCTTTTAAGTGAATCTAATTTACCCAGGAAGGTAAAAGTAATTCTGTGTGGCTTCAGGAACAGTTTACATTAGAAGGCAGTGAGAGGCCAGATGGAAAAGTAAGCAAGAGTTAGATTACGAGATATGGGATAAAGGCATTAAAAGTTTTCTTTAACCTGAAGATAAGGGGGAGGCAACTTCGGTAACTCAAATTTGCCCTTTAGGGAGATCATTTTAGTAGCACTGTGAGATACGAATTGAAAAGGAAAAAATTGCTGAAAATGAAATCTAGGCTTCTGACTTCGGTGAGGAGACTGCTCCTGCTCCAGTTCTCTCAATCACTAAAAATCACAAGCAATTCTAATGATTCCACGGTTCAAGTTAAAAAATCATCAATCATCCTCTATTCCTTTCTTTCTCTCTTACTTCACATTTAATCTATGAGGAACTCTTCATTATGTTCAAAATCTAGAATCTCACCACTGTTCTCTACTATTACCCTGGTCTGAATCACCATCTTTCCTCTGGCGTAGTATTCCAACAGTCTCTGAACATCCTTGCTCCACACACTTGCTGCCTATTCACACAGCAGCCAGCATGATGCTTATAAATGTCAAACCAAATAAAATTCCTTTCCTACTCAAAACTCTTAGGCCTTTGCATATCATCAGACTCTAAGTCAAAGTCCTTATTCTGACCTTAGAAGACTCTACATATTCTGGCTCCAGCTCTCTCTCTCTCTCTCTGATATCATTTTCTACTAGCCCAACCAAGTTGTTCTGGTTTCCTTACAGTCTCTTGCACAAGCTAAGCATGCTCCCACGTTAAACTACTTAACTTATTCTTCCCTTTGTCTGGAAGGCTAGTCCTTTAGATAGCCACATGTCTCACTCCCTCATTCCAGTCAAGTTTCTACTCCATGATCATCTAAGAGAGGCCTTCCTTAACCAACCTACTATTTCCTTGTTTGTTATCTGTCTTCCTTCACCAGAATATAAGCTCCAAATGCCTTTATTTTGTTCACTAATGCACCAGCATCAGGATCAGTGGTACCTAGTACCTACGTGGTATAACTTAACACATACTAAATGTTCAAGTGAAAAAAATAAAGAATGCCATAGAACATGGGCAAAGGAATAGACTAGTAAGGATAGGGAGGTTCGAGGCTTTCAGGTTTACGTATGTTGATTTTGAACTACACAAGGAACGTTCATAAAGAGATAGCCAACAGATCGTTAAGAACCTAAAATGTGTGAGTTTGAGATACTGAGTTTGGAATCATGAGTCAATCACTTAAAAAGTATCTAGGGAAAAAGAGAACTACCAAATGGTCTAGCAATCATACTTCTAGCTAAATATCAAAAACAACTGAAATCAGGGTCTCAAAGACATATTTTAATACTGACATTCATAGCAACAATAACCAAGAGACAGAAGCAACCAAAATGTCCATAAATGGTAATAGATTTTTTTTAAGTGTTACAAACAATAGAATATTATGCAGCCTTAAAAAGAAGGAAATATTGTCACACTCTACAACATGGATAAATCTTAAGACATCATGCTAAGTGAAATAAGCCAGTAAAAAATAACACATACTATCTGATTCCACTTATATGAGGTACCTGGAGTAGTCCAATTCATAGAAACTGAAAGTACATAGAACGGTAGTTACCAAGAGCAGAGGGTTATAATTTAATGGATATAGATTTTCAGTTTTGCAAGATAAAAAAGTTCTGGCGATCTACTTCTCAATAATGTGTATATATTTAATGCTATCAAACTATATATTTAAAAGTGGTTAACATAGTATATTAAGTCTTTTATATCTCAATACTGTTTTTTTTTTTTTAAGTATTTGCAAAAGTCCTAGGAGTGAAGTCTACTCAAAGTGAGAGGTAGTGTGGACAAAGTAAATGCCTCAAGATGGAACCTTTGGAATGCCAACATTTTAAAGTAGTATGTAGGAAAAAATCACAGACAATATTAAACAGAAGTATCAGAGTAGAAGGAGATAACATGCACATCTGAGCTTCAATACAAACCTCAGTTACAGTTATACAGCTATGCATCACAGTTATATATATATATATATATATATATATGCATGCATCAATCAAATTGTTCATACTGAAATGTTGGCCTTAGAGAAAGTGCAAGTATGATAATTTACTGTCATTAATAGAAAATGGATAAAAGGCAGATGGCATGCAACCACTAATTTTTATATATTCATTTTATATCTTTTTTTCTAAGCAAAGAAAAACTACAGTAACAATTCATATTCAGTATTTAGTTCTTTATGACCTGTGATCTACTATAATTTAACCAGATCAATTAAGGGAATTCCTGTGTTCCATAGTTTGACAAGTCTGTTTTCAAACCCTGGCTCTATCATGTACTTACTACCTGTGTGACTTCCATCATGTTAATTTGACTACTGTAAGATTTAGTTTCCCATTTATAAAGTGGAGATAAGAATACCAACTTATTTCATAAGGCTGTTATAAGGATTAAATGAGATAATATAAGAAAATACTCCACAAATGTTAGCCACCATGATTACCCATCCTTATTACGTGGTTTTTGTTTTAATCAGTTTTGTTATGTTGTGTACTATACATCAGTGGTGCATAAATGTCTGCCTCATGCTGGACTAGAAATTTAGATATATAAAATCCTAATCCTAGTGATCCTACTTCAGGTGGTTTGAAATAAGACCCAGAAATCTTTCTTCCCACCACAAACTCCTCAAGTGATTCTGATGCACAGCTAGATTTGGGAACAACTATACAGTATTTGTGGGGTTCCCTGGTGGCACAGACAGTAAAGAATCTGCCTATAATGCAGGAGACCCGGGTTCGATCCCTGGGTCAGGAAGGTCCCTTGGAGATGGTAATGAATATTGAGTCCAGTATTCTTGCCTAGAGAATTGCATAGACAGAGGAGCCTGACAGGCTATAGTCCATGGGGTCGCAAAGAGTCAGACATGACTGAGCAACTAACACTTTCACTTTTCATACAGAATTTATAGCATACATTTTTAGAGGCCTAGATAAAATATGCTAGTCTGCCATTACAATACAACAGAATCTATTATTTCCCCCTGAGCCCCTTATTATTTCAGAAATTACTTAATGTCTAAAGGAACAGATTCTTCATAAACTCACCCACATGTTATTAAATATGCAAAAAGTGAGGGCTCTTGAGCCAGAAAGCTGCATATTCCAGCGCCATCATTACTAGTTGCATAATCTTGAGAAAGTCTACTTCTCTCTGGTTCAGTTCTTTCATCAATAAAATGCAGGGGGGAAGAGGCCAGCAGTGATAATAGTACTTGTTCACTGGGTTTTTATGAAACTTGCTAACACATATCAAGTGCTTAAATGGTGTTTGATACACAATGAAGGTGAGGTGCTTTTATTGTAACTGCTGTCATATTGAAAGCTACCTTTGTTTGAAATCATAAACAGATTTTAATCATAAAATTCTGAAGGCAAGGAAAGGATACTATTTAAAAATTAAGAATTTTCCACTCATAAACTTACCAATTGCAGACAACTTACTTCTGAAGATGCTTCCTCTCTCTCTTCACTGTTTACATAACGATCTACCATCATCAAAATACTCTAACAGTTACAGATAAGATGATCAGACCAAAGTAAAAGCGAAAAGTTTAATATCCTTACCTAACTCTAAACTCAAATTTTTTATTAACCTTGCTGTTTATTATTGCAACAGAAAAGAATTCCAACTGGCAATCCTATAACAGATCCTAACAGTGAAATATTTGGTTTTAATAAGTTTTGATTTGACTTTTTTCAGGGGAAAAAAATGGAAAGCAAAACAATTTAAGAAATGTAACCATTCTACAATTTGTTTTTAGTCTAATACAAAAAGAAAAACAAACACTCAATATTTCCACACAGATATCACTATCACAATAGCCCAACATGCAGAATGAAGACTGTTGCAAATCAAATTCAAGGCAGAGGAATACAAGGCAAGTCCTAAGACTAATAACGGTACCTGAGAGACTCATCCTTGTCAAATATCTATAGATGAAAAACCAACATAGCTAAAATCAAAACAAATGGAACACTGAGATCTCATTTACTAAAACTGAAATGTACGAAAGGTGGTTTCTGGTATGGTCACTTCCCTTCCCTGGATTCTTGCCTCTTCTTTAGGCAACTGGATGGTACTTAGACTTTAGTCAGCATTACATAAAGGGCTACTCAACCTCTCTCTCCTGCCTATTACACAATAATTATTTTCTGCTCTATCCAATGACTGTGGAAAGAGAAAGGGCAAGTTCATTAATCTGCCTTTTCTAGATTCAACTGGCAAGCTAAAACCCAAGAGACAGAAATGTCTTAAGGTTAGCAGTTTGAAAGTTTTATAAAGGTAGACATCCTACAGTATTCAAGGAAAGGCTTTTAGTTGGTTGAGCAAAGCCAACAAACCAGATACACTTTGTATTACAAGCAGCAACATAAGGAAAACACTTTTTCTGGTTACTAGCAGTCCTGGATACAGCTACCTCCATCTTGAGACTGATGTTCATCTAAAAAAATTAATTTAATCCAGGAAGTAGATTGCAATTACTCTGTACGAAGAATTGTGCTAGATACTACAGATTACAAACAGGCAAGACAGCTCTAAACTTTTGGAAACCAGGAGGACAAATAACAATATAACATTAAGAAGACTATAGAAAGTTTCACAACCTTAATAAATGGCAACTCCATTCTTCCAGTTGGTCCAGCCAAAAACTTCAGAATTATCCTTGACTCCCTTTTCCTCACTACTCCCTCCTTCTCTACTCATTAGCAAATTCTGATTCCTGAAAAAACACTCAGATTCCGATCACGATTCACTGCCACTCTGGCTCTAGTCTCTGTCTTCTCTCTCCCCCATTACTATAATAATAGCCTCCTAACTGATCTCTGAGTCCTGCACTTCCTCACTTTCAATGTGCTCTTATTTAATAGTGAAGTTATTTGATCACGTAAAAGCTCTACTCAAAATCTTCTACTGATATGTTCCCTAACATAAAAAGACAACATCCTTAAGATGCATTATTCCTCTCTCACTCCCCTAATCTCTCTCATTAGTCCGTCTCCTCTTTTTCCGAGCCATACTTGTGTCTCCTTTATGTTCCTGGGAAAATGTCAGACCTTATTTCTCACTTCAAGAATGTTTGTGGTCACTATTACCCCAGTCTGAAATGTTCCTGCCCCCAGATACATGGATCATTTGCTAACTCCCTTCTTCCAGGTCTTTATTCAACTATTACCTGTCTACCTTTTCTTAAAAACAAAAAACTGCAGAGCACCATCCAACATACTTTAGCCTTCTTCCCTGTTTTATTTTTTTCCCCTAGAGTTAACACTATCTGATACACTATATAATGTTATTTATATCATTTATTTCTGTCTGCCACTAAGAAAATGTAATTCCATCATGGCAGGGATTTGGGTGAAACTGTTATTTCCCTAGCAGTGAGAAGAGAACTTTGCATATAGTAAAAGCTCAAAAATATTTTTCCAGTGAATTTCTGATTGAGTGTCAAATGAATAAATCTGCATTATTATATGTGATTTGGGACTTAAAGAGGAATGAAGAAGAAAGGGAGCATCTGTCTTGTGCAAGGCATAATTACATCATTACCTATCTCATTTAATCCTCACTATATGAAGTAAGCATGTTAACAGATGAGGAAAATGACATTCTGAAAAATTAAGAGATTCATCCAAAATCATATACAGTAGCACTCAAACTGGGGCCCCTAACTCCAAAAAGTCCAGCTCTTTTAATCATAAAGCAAGTTGGGGTCTATTTCTTGACAACATAGAGGAGAGGGGGATACTTTTGAGCATCAGATCAATACAATACAAACCTCTATAATTTACTTGCAATACTAAAATTTACTATAGGTCCTTAGGTCACTAAGTCTATTTTAGGAACTGGGAAATCAATCCACCTCTCATCTGTGTCTATGTGGAGAAAGGGAAGGTGATGGCTGGGTTGGACGGTAAGGTGGAGGCGGGGGCATGGAACTGACTACTACCACCAACATGATCATTCCTAGAAATCTCTGAATTCTTTAAGGCTACAGAACACCTTTCCAGAGTAGTGCTACCCAACAGAACTTTCTGCAATGATGGAAATATTCTGTATCAGCACTGTATGATATTGTAGCTACTAGTCCCATTTGGCTATTGATCATTTGAAGTATGGCCAGTGGGACCAAGGAATTAAATTATTTAAATACATACATGGGGTTAGTAGCTTCTGTATTGAACAGCACTGTTCTAGACTCTCCATTCCACTTCAACCACCTCCTTCGCCTAACTCACTAGCTGACTTTTATAATACTTTGGTCAATTTTAGATGATGACACTGAATATAGGGTTAAATCTGTCCCCCAAAACTACCCCAAAGAAAAGAGGAAACTGCCCTATAGCTGAGTCTTTACATTATTTTATTTAAGAACATAAAACTATTTAGAAAAGACACAGAGCCTAAAGCAACTTCAGACAATACTAGTTCTGGAGACTGAAAACAGGTTACCAAATGGAATCAGTTAAAAAAGGATGTCAATGGAACCCCAATGTTCACTGCTGCATTGTTTACAATAGCCAGAACATGGAAGCAACCTAGATGCCCATCAACTGACGAATGGATGAGAAAGCTGTGGTACATATACACAATGGAATAATACTCAGCATTAAAAAAAAATTCATTTGAATCAGTTCTACTCAGGTGGACGGAACTGGAGCCCATTATCCAGAGTGAAGTAAGCCAGAAGGAAAAACAACAATACAGTATACTAACGCATATATATGGAATTTAGAAAGATGGTAACAAGAACCCAGTATGCGAGACAGCAAAAGGAACGCAGATGTATAGAACAGACTCGTGGACTCTGTGGATGAGGGCAAGGGTGGGATATGGGAGAATGGCATTGAAACATGTTAATTATCATATGTGTAATCAATCGCCAGCCCAGGATTGATGCTCGGGGCTGGTGCATCGAGATTTCCCAGGGGGAGGGGGGAGGGAGGGAGGAGGGAGGGGGGTTCTGGAGGGGGAGCATATGTAAATCCATGGCGATATCATGTCATTGTATGGCAAAACTAATTTAAAAAAGTGATTACAGAAAAATAAAATAAAATAAAAAATAAATAAAATAAAATAAAAAGGATGTCAAAGAAATTCAACAGATTTCATATTTATTTGGCAGAGTGGGGGAAGGTATCAGCTCAGAATTAAAACGTTATATAACATTATAAATAAGCCTGTTAAAGATTACCTGAAAGGGTTTCACTGTAAAACTCATGAACAGCAAATGAGTTCTTCTGGCTTGAGACTAAAATTTTCAGAAAAAGTACCATATCCAGGTTTTTTAAGTGCTCTAATTTAAACCACTTAAGCAAAAATTGAGATCAGGCGCTCTGGGAAAATAAGAGACTAATTTCAGTAATGGGGAAGACACTAATGTTTAAAATGCATGTGAAGTGTTTGAATATCATTGTTTCATTGAGCATTTTTTAAAAGCAACATTTAAGTAATATTTTATATTATATGACTTAAAACATGTATATATAAGTTAATAGCTAACTTAATGACTATTTCATATACAAGCTTTAAAAAGTTTATAGGACTTCCTTGGTGACTCAGTGGTAAAGAATCTACTCGCCAATGCAGGACACATGTGTTCAATTCCTGGTCTGGGAAGATCCCACATGACACAGGGCAACTAAGCCCATGCACACAACTATCAACCCCCACATACTGCAACTCCAGAAGCCCACATGCCCTAGAGTCCGTCCTCTGCAACAAGAGAAGTCACTATAAAGAGAAACCCAAGCACCACAGCTGGAGAATAAGCCCCACTATCTGCAACTAGGGAAAAGTCCATATAGCAACCAAGTCCCAGCACAGCCAAAAATAAATAAATAAAATTATTTTTTTAAATTTATATTGTCAGGCTAACAAAAATATTTTTATCCTGTCATAATAATAATATGAATTTTCTCATATTCAGACATATACAATAAATCGCCATATTTATTTTAGAAGCTAAGCTCATCCACTCCAGTCAATAGTCATGGGGCCCAATTCAAGTCTCTGTTCCCTACCCTGAGCATTCTCAAGCATTCTCACATTCTTTCCATTTTTACTGCCAAAATATATTTGAATACGCTTAGTTTATGGGTCACTCACTTAGCACATAGTAATATATTTTGCCTTATAATGTTAATCCTTTTTCTCCCAGCTATATGCTCTATATGTTCCAGATGTTCAAGCTGGATTTAGAAAAGCCAGAGGAATAACAGATCAAATTGCCAACATTCACTGAATCACTGAAAAAGCAAGAGAATTCCAGAAAAACATACACTTCTGCTTTATTGACTATGCCAAAGCCTTTGACTGTGTGTATCAGAACAAACTGTGGAAAATCCTTCAAGAGATGGGAATACCAGACCATATCACCTGCCTCCTGAGAAATCTATATGTAGGTCAGGAAGCATCAGTTAGAACTGAACATGGGACAACAGACTGGTTCCAAATTGGAAAGGAATACGTGAAGGCTGTGCTGGATGGAGCACAAGCTGGAATCAAGATTGCTGGGAGAAATATCAATAATCTCAGATACGCAGATGACACTATTCTTATGGCAGAAAGCAAAGAAGAACTAAAGAGCCTCTTGATGAAAGTGAAAGAGGAGAGTGAAAAGGCTGGTGTAAAACTCAACATTCAAAAAACTAAGATCATGGCATCCGGTCCCAACATGGCAAATAGTTGGGGAAACAGTGGGGAAACAGTGGAAACAGTAACAGACTTTACTTTTTTGGGCTCCAAAATCACTGCAGATGGTGACTACAGCCATGAAATTAAAAGATGCTTACTCCTTGGAAGAAAAGTTATGACCAACCTAGACAGCATATTAAAAAGCAGAAACATTATTTTGCCAACAAAGGTCCATTGAGTCAAAGCTATGGTTTTTCCAGTAGTCATGAATGCACGTGAGAGTTGGACTATAAAGAAAGTTGAACCCTGAAGAATTGACGCTTTTGAACTGTGGTGTTGGAGAAGATTTTTGAGAGTCCCTTAACCAGTCCATCCTGAATGAAATCAGTCCTGAATATTCATTGGAAGGACTGATACTAAAGCCGAAACTCCAATACTTTGGCCACCTGATGCACAGAACTGACTCATTGGAAAAGATCCTGATGCTGGGACGGCAGAAGGAGAAGGAGATGACAGAAGATGAGATAGTGTTTGGCATCACCAACTCAATGGACATAAGTCTGAGTAAGCTACAGGAGTCAGTGATGGACAAGGAAGCCTGGTGTGCTGCAGTCCATGGGGTTGCAAAGAGTCAGACACAACTGAGCAACTGAACTGAACTGACTGATATGTTCTATGTCCTCAAATAGAGTCTAAGCTCCCACAGGCAAGAACAATGTATTACTTCTTTGCATTCATCACAGCACTTATAGCTGATTGATTTTCTAGAAGACAGAAGGAAAGCTGTGTATTGGGTGCTCCAAATATACTAAATAATGACAAAATAAAATTACCTCTAATCTATTACACAATAGATCTGCAAGACAATTACCTCAAGTTCAGTAAACTTGAGTAATTTGCAAAAGTTAAGTGCTACTAAAATCTAGGGTCTTTCCAATCCCAGTTCCCAACTGTTAATTCTTTACTGATTGATCACTATTTGTACCACTTTAAATATTAGCACTCAGAAATCAAAATGCTAAAGGAGCACAAACCATTGAGTCGGTTATATTTTTCCTTTTTTCGTCCTATAAACTAATAATGAGTAAGCTCCCTTCGTAAGTATATGAAACTAAAAGTAGTATGCAACTTAATGCTCTGCTTACTTTCACCTAAATGAAAAACTTCTCCCCACCACCCTCTCCCCTCGGCCCCTCCTACTAGCACTACAGGAAGGGAGAAAAGGCAAGAGAAATAAGATGGAGGAGAGACAATAAGGGTTAATGGCAGCAGAAAATTTACATGCGTCCATGGAACATTAATTTCATAGTAAAAGCGTCCACTGCAGAAATGTCTTGGCTAGCAACAGTCAGACAACAGCCTAGATATTTTCACTCAGGAAAGAATCAGTATTAACAAAAGATAAGGTATCATAAATAATTAACACCTAAAGGTAGCTGTATGAATCACTTATCGTGCCAAACCAATGAAGGGAAAAGGTTCCAGGCTGATGAGAATCAAAAGTTCACTAAATCCAAATCACTTCTTCCTTGCTTATTATCAGTAAGTGATGGGTATAAAAGTAATAGGCAGAGAATGTAGCATAATAATTACAAATCCCAATCCCAGATACAGAGATCTAAATTCAGATAACAGGTCTATTGCTGACTGTGTGTGTCATCTTAGGCAAGTCATTTGCCCTCCAAATACGCAAAATTAAAGACAATAATAATAATACGTATTTCCTAGGGCTGCTGTGAAAATTAAAGAGAAAGAAAAATACAAACTACTTAGGAAGGACCTGATGTATGGAAAGTCATTCAATATGCTTATTTTTTATTTGAAGTAGGAGAAGGTGAGCTTTTCCACCTGGTTTTATAGCTCTGGGCATGGTTATTTCAGGTAATAAGAGTGTTGAATTGGAAACCAAGAGATGGGTTCATATTGTGGCTTTCTCAATAACTTGATGTTTGATCTTGGTCAATTTCTTTCTCTCTATTAGCCTTTATGTTTCCAAACCTGTAAAACCAAAGGGGTTGGCCTAAATGATCTTCTATCACTCAGAGTTTTTCAGAAAAAGAGAATTAATAGGATGGGGTCAGAGAGAGAGAAAGAGAGAAATTAATTTTAAGGAACTCGCTCATGCAGTTACAGAGGCTGGCAAGTCCAAAATCTACAAGATAGGTCACAGCAGGCTGTATACCTAGGACAAAGTCAATACTGTAGTTGTCATCTACTACATAATTCCCCCTTGCTCAGGAGAGGTCAAGTTTTTTTCTGTCCAGGCCTTCAATTGATTGGATAAGGTCTATCAATGTTATAAAGGGCAATCTGCTTTACTAAGTTCACCAATATAAATATATATCTCAACAAAAGCATTCTCACAGAACATCTAGCATGCCAGATCAAATATCTAGGCACTGTGGTCCAGCCACGTTGACACATAAAATTAACCATCACAGATTTCTAGGTTCCTTTCCAGACCTAAGATTCCATAACCTCTGACTTCTGCATTTGTGAAAATACTTACTTTATAAAGTCTACTGATGTATCTCTAGGGAATTCTGAAATTAATAACAATAACTACACATACTGGAGGAGGGCATGGCAACCCACTCCAGCATTCTCACCTGGAGAATCTCAAGGACAGAGGAGCCTGGCAGGCTACAATCCATAGGGTGCAAAGAGTTGGACACAACTGAAGCAATTTAGTATGCATGCATGCACATACATACATAAATAATTTGTTAAAGTGGTTTTAACAGGATAACACAACATTAATTGAAAATAGAATAGATGTAAAATCTCCAATGACTGTACGTTTTTAAAACTTGCCCCAAATTCTTGGACAATATTCCCATCAAGAAGTGGACTCTTAAATCTACGTAGGCTTGTGTGACTGCTTTGACCATCGAAGTACAGCAGTAGTATACTATGTGATTTCTGAAGCTAGGTAATAAAGGGCTACAGATGGTAACCTTCCACAGGGTTTCCTCAAAAGTTCACTCTTGGGAAACTTCTTTTCAGAACTTAACCCCAAGCTGTGAGAAAAGCACAAACCACTTAGAGAGGTCATGTAGAGATGATTCAATTTACTGTCCTAGCTGAGCTCAGTCTTTTTTTTATATATATTATATATATTTCCTTGAATTTTGATTTTCTTTTTTCTTTTTATTATTGTTTTTGCCATACATTGTCATGATATCACCATGGGTTTACATATGCTTCCCCTCCGGGTCCCCCCTCCCTCCTCCCTCCCCCCCCGGGAAATCTCGCTGCACCAGTCCCGAGCATCAATCCTGGGCTGGCGATTGATTAGACACATGACAATTAACATGCTTCAATGCCCTTCTCCCATATCATCCCACCCTTACCCTCATCCACAAAGTCCACGAGTCTATTCTATACATCTACGTTCCTTTTGTTGTCTCCCATGTTGGGTTCTCGTTACTGTCTTTCTAAATTCCATATATATGTGTTAATATACTGTATTGTTGTTTTTGCTTCTGGCTTACTTCACTCTGGATAATGGGCTCCAGTTTCGTCCATCTGAGTAGAATTGCTTCAAATGAATTTTTTTTTAATGCTGAGTAATATTCCATTGTGTATATGTACCACAGCTTTCTTATCCATTCATCAGTTGATGGGCATCTAGGTTGTTTCCATGTCTTAGCTATTGTAAACAATGCAGCGATGAACAATGGGGTACACGTGGCTCTTTCAATTCTGGTTTCCTCGGTGTATATGCCCAGCAGTGGGATTGCCGGGTCATATGGCAGGTCTATTTGCAGCTTTTTAAGGAACCTCCACACTGTTTTCCATAGTGGCTGTACTAGTTTGCATTCCCACCAACAGTGTAAGAGGGTTCCCTTTTCTCCACATCCTCTCCAGCATTTATTGCTTGTAGACTTTTGGATGGCAGCCATTCTGACTGGTGTAAAGTGGTACCTCATTGTGGTTTTGATTTGCATTTCTCTGATAATGAGTGATGTTGAGCATCTTTTCATGTGTTTGTTAGCCATTTTTATATCTTC